>OX246749.1:19424820-19434820 GCA_945910005.1 Isoperla grammatica | reverse complement strand
CTATTAGTTCAATGTGTACACATTTTATTCCATGTTATTGCGGCGGTGTATCGCCGTGCGCACAGCGTCTCAAGTCGTCCATTGCGCAACCGCCCTCTGAACGAGGATGTGTTTGAGGTTCTGATGATCACGTTGGCGGTGCAAACCGGTTGTCGGGTTTTCCGAGCTCTCTGACCCAGTTCATAACAGCAACTGCGGGCGGTACCATGGATATACCCCGTCGTACGGTCTAGACTCCCTGATATAAAGTCCTTTGATACTAAAGAAAAATGCTAAGTATCAAGACATTTCTCCTCGTCCTTACCACCTCCACTCGGCACGGGTGAGAGTGCGCGGGATTCACCGTAGACCCATCGATCCAGGTGTCATTGTTAAGGGGACCTCTATGCCATATGCTTCCAATGTTAATTTTGCAAACTTCATGTACCTTTTTTTCAGAAACTGTTTGTTCAATGTAGCTGATTTTTTTTGTGTACATGTATAAACATGTTTTACATCAACCCTAGTAGAATTAACCCCATCCGATGAAAATAAGTTACTTTTTTTATTTTTTTAGAAAAACGTTAAAAAACTATTTTTTTCCCATGATTTTTTCATCTTGTTTAATTTGTAACATAAAAACTAACTATCTAAATTAAATAATTCTACTAGGGGTTGTGTACCATAGTGCCCCCCACATGCCCTGAAAATTTGAAGACAATCGGCCAGTTGGGTTTGGAGAAAAAGGTACATGAGTGTCCAATTTTTACAATTCAGAGAAAACCTCATTTAAAGTTGAACAATGCATATTACCTACTTCGAATCCCTCAACTTCGGTTTAAAATAGCCCAGCTCCATATGATGGGTCATCTGGGTCCTCTGCATCATCTTCACCCCTTCTCTGGTTTCTGTTGTGAACCCTGGCTTGAACATTAGTTCTAGCTTGCAAGCAAGACCTTTCCTTGATGACAGCAGCTCACCAAAATCAACTTCCCCACCACAGGCTTTACATTTCGTGTATTTGTTTATAAAGTTCGAGATAATTTCCAAGTCGACCGTTATATATCCAGAACGACATTTACCTTCTTTATTAGGAGTACTAGAGCTTGATGAACTAGGCCTACTTGAAGAAGGGCAGGACACATCGCTAAGTTTCCGTTTCGACGCACTTTTAGGCCTAGCCGGTTCATTTGTGAGGTTAGTGTTCGCAGTCACTGGGCCTACCTCGTCACACTTATCACTTTCAGCCACATTTTCGTTTGTAATAACCACTTTGTCATTGTTTTTAACTGTAAAAAAGTATTCATTACCTCTAAACAGTCTTTTTTTCGTAAGTTTGAGCGATCTTCCCATTTTATTAGAACTTTACAACTCAAAAATCGAACACGATGTCAAGAAAAGAAGGTTATAAACATCTGACAGCTGTGTAAAGTGAGCACTGGCTACACCGGATACACGCTTACGCACTACCAACCCATAAAACAAAATCCGCTATTTTCTTAGCCACATTGTAGAAAAGAAATCAGCTAAATATAACTTTTAGTGTGGAAGCTATGGAATTTTGAACACAACACGGTGTTGCTACAATAAATTGAAACGAGCAACAATGAAATTAAAAAAAATTTATATAATCATAATGGAGTATCGGATTTCATTCAAATAAACTTTAATACACGTAGAAATAGTCAAACTAATTTAATATAAAAAAATCAGAAAATGTCATTTTTGAAGGTTGCTTAGCATAGAGGTCCCCTTAAAAATAGCGGTATTTTAAAGAGATTTTATAGTTTCTCATTTATTTTCAGATAAATGGAATTATCACGAAAAATTGATACAAAATTAACTTGAAAATTGCAAATTTTGTAATTTTAATGATGACAAGTCCACGGCAGGTACAAGCTATTTAAAAAAATACAAAGTTAATTTTATATATTTTTTCCGTGATTATTTCATAATATTATCTGAAAATAAATGATAAATTATAACATTTAACTACATTTAATATTGCTATTTTTAACAAAGACACCTGGATGGATGGGTCTACGGTATACCACCCTCGAGCACTCTCACCCGTGCCGAGTGGAGGTGGAAAGGAGGGGACATTTCTTTATACATGTCAGTTTTCGTTGGTTGCAAAGGACTTTAGTGACCTTAGGGTCTAGGCGGGCCTGGCGTGTCGTGCTGCCGCCATAAAATGCATTTTCAGGCTGTTCACAATCTGAGCGATCATTTCAACACGACTTGGACCTCCCACTGACTTCCGGCATACAATCATAGAGATAGAATACTGATCATAGCGATAGAATACTGATCATAAAGATAGAATACTGTTCATAGAGATACAATACTGATCATAGAGATAGAATACTGTCATAGAGATAGAATACTGATCATAGAGATAGAATACTGATCATAGAGATAGAATACTGCCATAGAGATAAAATACTGTCATAGAGATAGAATACTGATCATAGCGATAGAATACTGATCATAGAGATAGAATACTGTTCATAGAGATAGAATACTGATCATAGAGATAGAATACTAATCATAGAGATAGAATACTGATCATAGCGATAGAATACTGATCATAGAGATAGAATACTGATCATAGAGATAGAATACTGATCATAGAGATAGAATACTGATCATAGAGATAGAATACTGATCATAGAGATAGAATACTGTCATAGAGATAGAATACTGATCATAGAGATAGAATACTGATCATAGCGATAGAATACTGATCATAGAGATAGAATACTGATCATAGAGATAGAATACTGATCATAGAGATAGAATACTGATCATAGAGATAGAATACTGATCATAGAGATAGAATACTGATCATAGAGATAGAATACTGATCATAGAGATAGAATACTGATCATAGCGATAGAATACTGATCATAGCGATAGAATACTGTTCATAGAGATAGAATACTGATCATAGAGATAGAATACTGATCATAGAGATAGAATACTGATCATAGAGATAGAATACTGATCATAGAGATAGAATACTGATCATAGAGATAGAATACTAATCATAGAGATAGAATACTGATCATAGAGATAGAATACTAATCATAGAGATAGAATACTGATCATAGCGATAGAATACTGATCATAGCGATAGAATACTGATCATAGAGATAGAATACTGATCATAGAGATAGAATACTGATCATAGAGATAGAATACTGATCATAGAGATAGAATACTGATCATAGCGATAGAATACTGATCATAGAGATAGAATACTGATCATAGAGATAGAATACTGATCATAGAGATAGAATACTGATCATAGAGATAGAATACTGATCATAGCGATTGAATACTGATCATAGCGATAGAATACTGATCATAGAGATAGAATACTGATCATAGAGATAGAATACTGTTCATAGAGATAGAATACTGATCATAGAGATAGAATACTGTCATAGAGATAGAATACTAATCATAGAGATAGAATACTGATCATAGAGATAGAATACTGATCATAGAGATAGAATACTGTCATAGAGATAGAATACTAATCATAGAGATAGAATACTAATCATAGAGATAGAATACTGATCATAGCGATAGAATACTGATCATAGAGATAGAATACTGATCATAGAGATAGAATACTGATCATAGAGATAGAATACTGTCATAGAGATAGAATACTAATCATAGAGATAGAATACTGATCATAGAGATAGAATACTGTCATAGAGATAGAATACTAATCATAGAGATAGAATACTAATCATAGAGATAGAATACTGATCATAGCGATAGAATACTGATCATAGAGATAGAATACTGATCATAGAGATAGAATACTGATCATAGAGATAGAATACTAATCATAGAGATAGAATACTGATCATAGCGATAGAATACTGATCATAGAGATAGAATACTGATCATAGAGATAGAATACTGTCATAGAGATCAGTGGCGTAGCGGAAGGCCCCGCAAACCCCGCAAGGCGGGGGGGCCCCCGCGAAGCGGGGGCCGATGATATAGATCGTATATTATGAAAATTTCAAATAAGACAACAAATCAATTAAAATGTATTTTAAATAAAATTACAAAATTCGCGCCCTCCCCCCCCCCACCCACCCCCCCCAAAAAAAAAAAAAAAACGGAAAATGTTGTATCAGCCAGGAAATCAGTCACAGGTCTCAAGAATATTCACACAACTGTCAATTAGAATATCATATTCATTATAAAGAAGACAAGACACCATTGAATTCTCTAGACAACCAACATTCCTTTTTTGACAGCGAAATATTTAGACGCTATAGCGAGCCAAGTCATAAACGGATGGCTGCAGCTAAAAGGGTGATTGTGAGGGGATCGGTAGTGGGTTGCCATTTGGCATTTGGTCTGTGTTGGTTTGTATGCGAAATACGTGCTTATGAATAAAATTAATATTTAGTTCCAACATGTTGAATGGTCTGTCTTTAACCACTACGGGCGGTGTGCTCCCTAAATTACACAATGCAATAAATATGACAGCAATGACTGTAAAGTGTAAACATTCGAGGACGGGACGGGGCCAGTCTTGCTCTCAAATTCTAAATTTTTGGGATCGTTCACGATTTTATACCGGATATATGGGTTAGCGAAATGCACTTGTGTTGTAAAACTAACAGTCTGATGTCACCGACCATGCCAATGAACCTTAAATTTTACCCTTACCCCCACCAACAATAAACTTTGTTTTGTAGCTAGTTTCCACCCATTACACAAAATTATTTCAGAGGTCAGTTTTCTCTCGGACTCCCTCACTGATAGAGGCATATCTCAGCGTGGGAGTGAGACTGTAGGTGATACGATTAATAAAGTGGTGCCAAATATGACGCTGGATCGGATGTGTTGATAACAGTGCGCAAAATTTACATTCTTATTGTGAATTGAGTGAAATCGTATTAGTTTTGTGAATATGTGTTGAATGTTCTCTTCTGTGTGGAGTCACGAAGTGTTATGTTAGGTGTTTCTATTTTATTATTCTGTTACTATGTTATTTGTTAATATATATATATTATTTACAATGAGTGGTAGAACTTATAAAAGTGCCCGTGACTGCAGCGGGTGCCGAAAGATCTTTTTCTAAATTAAAATTATTAAAAACTATTTGCGAAGCTCAATGAGTGAGAATCGACTCAGTGGTTTGGCATTGCTCAGTATCGAGGGTGAAAGAACACGAAAGTTAATCATAGATACATTGTTCGACGAGCTCGCGGATGCTAACGCACGTCGAAAAGCTCGATTTGCCAAACAATAATACACTAAAAGCCTAAACGGCTAGGAAACGTTCCAGAATTGCAGTTGGAGGATCAAAACGTAGGTTATTTGGTTTATCAATACTTAAAATTTATCATAATTGTTGTTGTTGTTGATGATGATATAATAATATGTTATTATGGTTTTAGTAGATAAATGTATACATTATTATTACGTCGCGTGGAAGTGGTGGATATGGGGGGGGGGGCTGTAACTCGACATGATGACAAAACAAATTGACCGCACACAAACTACATTGTTTCGGTATTACATTCAGCCCACCACTTTTTCCTAAAACGCACCAAATGCACTCTAAAAACGTGCTTTCAAAATTTTTCGCCTGCGGCGCTTTTCATGGGCTCCGCCCCCCATACCCCACGTGCTTGATCCTACCATGTCCAATGGCCAATGTCGCGGGGGGGCCCCCGACTTCTGCGCTACGCCACTGATAGAGATAGAATACTGTCATAGAGATAGAATACTGTCATAGAATAGGCCTACTGATCGCAGAGATAGACTAATAAACGCTCTGTGTGACGCGTTGATAAGCGAGCGCGTCCATGTCCACGAACTCTCTGGCGAAAAGTTCTCAAAGCTTTCGTCATTGTTCAATGTAAAAGTGTCTTAAACGGCCTTGTTACTCCAGCGCTGTTATGTTGAAAACACTATCATCATCATCAATATAAGAATGCACATATTTGTTCATAAAACAACAATCAACAACAACCAAAACCAAAATGACGTGGAAGGATTGGAAATTTTTATTTGTCATAGTTATTATACTTCCTGCCATTGTTCAATAAAAGGTTGATTGCCCATATAAATGAAAGCTTGGATTTTTCGTTGTCATAGTTACTTCACTAGAATTCAATATAAATGTAACTTATATCTACAATACTTATCGGATCTCGTTGAAGTTAGTATACTCATGACCGGACGAAAATTTGGCTAACTCACATTTTGCCACCAGTTTATTTCAGAAAAACATTTTTCAGTAACTGCATTGTACCTTTGTAACTTTTCAAACGATTTTGTCACAAAACTATGCTCCTTCAATCCACATCGAGGCTTGTGGATGGTCTAAATTTCAGCTTGATCGGACTTTCCGTTCGACCGCTATCGACAGACATAACAACAACAAAAATATAAGCAAACAAACAAACAACCAAACAAACAAACAGAACGAGTGCCAAAAAAGTCTAATGGAGACGCTCGCTTCGCTCGTAGAGTTAGAATACTGATCAACTACAGCAACAGGTGGTCGGCTTTCGCGTTATACTTGTTGCCAATGACGTAGAGCGGTTTTTCGCTGTGGCGTCTCACGCTGTGGCGTCTCACGCAGTGGCGGCTCACGCAGTAGCGGGGCTCACGCAGTGGCGGCCTACGCAGTGGCGTCTCACGCAGTGGCGGCTCACGCAGTGGCGTCTCACGCAGTGGCGGCTCACGCAGTGGCGTCTCACGCAGTGGCGTCTCACGCAGTGGCGGCTCACGCAGTGGCGGCTCACGCAGTGGCGGCTCACGCAGTGGCGTCTCACGCAGTGGCGTCTCACGCAGTAGCGTCTCACGCAGTGGCGTCTCACGCAGTGGCGGCTCACGCAGTGGCGTCTCACGCAGTGGCGGCTCACGCAGTGGCGGCTCACGCAGTGGCGGCTCACGCAGTAGCGGGGCTCACGCAGTGGCGTCTCACGCAGTGGCGGCTCACGCAGTGGCGGCTCACGCAGTGGCGTCTCACGCAGTGGCGGCTCACGCAGTGGCGGCTCACACAGTGGCGTCTCACGCAGTGGCGGCTCACGCAGTGGCGGCTCACGCAGTGGCGGCTCACGCAGTGGCGTCTCACGCAGTGGCGGCTCACGCAGTGGCGGCTCACGCTGTGGTGGCTCACGCAGTGGCGGCTCACGCTGTGGCGTCTCACGCTGTGGTGGCTCACGCTGTGGTGGCTCACGCTGTGGTGGCTCACGCAGTGGCGGCTCACGCAGTGGCGGCTCACACAGTGGCGGCTCACGCAGTGGTGGCTCACGCAGTGGCGGCTCACGCAGTGGTGGCTCACGCTGTGGCGGCTCACGCAGTGGTGGCTCACGCAGTGGCGGCTCACGCAGTGGCGGCTCACGCAGTGGCGTCTCACGCTGTGGTGGCTCACGCTGTGGTGGCTCACGCAGTGGCGGCTCACGCAGTGGCGGCTCACGCTGTGGTGGCTCACGCAGTGGCGGCTCACGCAGTGGCGGCTCACGCAGTGGTGGCTCACGCAGTGGCGGCTCACGCAGTGGCGGCTCACGCAGTGGCGGCTCACGCAGTGGCGGCTCACGCAGTGGCGGCTCACGCAGTGGCGGCTCACGCAGTGGTGGCTCACGCAGTGGCGGCTCACGCAGTAGGGGGGTTCACGCAGTGGCGGCTCACGCAGTGGTGGCTCACGCAGTGGCGGCTCACGCAGTGGCGGCTCACGCAGTGGCGGCAGTGGTGTGTTGCCTTGTTGTGTTGTTGTCTCGGATGATGTAATAATTTCCCCTCCCCCTTTCCACCTCCACTCGGTACCGACTGAGCGCGTGCGACCAAGGTATGCAGGGAGGGTTGCGGCCAACAAGCCAGGAGTCATTGTTTAAAATAGCAATCTTTTGAAGTAGTTAAATGTTACAATTTCTCAGTTACTTCTCAGTTATATGGATTAATCACGAAAAATGTATATAAACAGTTGGCAGTGCTGCTGTTCTGCAGCTACGTCACTGTTTTGTGTGCGGAACAGTTGGCAGTGCTGCTGTTCTGCTGCTACGTCACTGTTTTGTGTGCGGAACAGTTGGCAGTGCTGCTGTTCTGCTGCTACGTCACTGTTTTGTGTGCGGAACAGTTGGCAGAGCTGCTGTTCTGCAGCTACGTCACTGTTTTGTGTGCGGAACAGTTGGCAGAGCTGCTGTTCTGCAGCTACGTCACTGTTTTGTGTGCGGAACAGTTGGCAGTGCTGCTGTTCTGCAGCTACGTCACTGTTTTGTGTGCGGAACAGTTGGCAGAGCTGCTGTTCTGCAGCTACGTCACTGTTTTGCGTGGATATTTTTAATTTTGAATAATACAACACACAGATTAAGACACATATTCTAAGTTAATATTTACATAATAAGTATTGTTTAAAATGAATGGACTCAGTCTGAAATCCTAAAAACAGACGAGAAAATTTGCGGGAAAGATCGATTCTTTTACACTTTTTGTGAACTTTGTGAAGACGTTGTAATCCGGCCCCAAGGCAGCAACACAGCTGGAGCAAGGAGTGTAGGTCCGGTGTAGATCGTGCAGGTCCGGCCCCAAGGCAGCAACACAGCTGGAGCAAGGAGTGTAAGTCCGGTGTAGATCGTGTAGGAGCAGTTACGAAACGACGTGTTTGCCTACGTCATCGCATCGACCTTTAATAAACAAAGGCCAATAAATAATGTTGCGAGAGAGATTTCAAGATCGAGATCTCAACATTCAATGCGAGACTGTTGTGTAGAGTGTGAATCATCCAAACACTCTTTACTTTCCTCGTCTGTCTTGGCTCGACAACTTACAAAGCGAGCCTTTCCATTAGACCTTTATGGCACTTCGTTCTGTTTGTTTCTTGTTTTGTTTTATGTCTGTCGATAGCGTTAGAACGGAAAGTCCGATCAACTTGAAATTTGGACCATCCACAAGCCTAATGTGGATTGAAGGTGTGTAGTTTTATGGCAAAATCGTTCGAAAAGTTACAAAGTTACACCATATAGTTACTGTAAAATATTATATTTTTCTGATTAAAATGGTGGCAAAATGTGAGAAAGCTATATTTTATAAAGAAATTTCCGGTCACGAATATATTCATTTGATGGCGATCTGATAAGTATTGGGGAAGTTGTACAAAAGTTACTCTTAAATATTTTTCTGAAACACAGTAACGGCAAAATATGATGTGACTATGTTATAGCAAATTCCTGTCCGGTCACGAATATACTAATGTAAACGCGATCTGATTCGTATAAGAGGCAGAAATTACATTTATATTGCTGTCAATAAGTGTGAGTAACGGTGGCGACCATGTTGAAATAGAGAGTATTCACGTGAAGTCACATCGGCCATATTGGAGGCCACCTATAGTACTATTTCAAGTATAAAACGAATAATATTGTTTACGGGGAACTATGACAAATTGAACACGTATATCCCCTGATAAAGTGTACGAAAATGATTATTGTATACTTTTGTAAACGATTAAAAGAGTAATAGAGACAGAAGAGTTTGTTTATGTTAATTTTAAGTAATAATAGCAAACAAAAGTTAGAGAACAGTTGAAGTTGCATAAATAAATAAAATATAATACATTCGTATTTATAGAGTTTACCCACTCAGTAACAAGACTAATTTGCAGTGGGGGACTTTAATTTAAAGTGACTAAACCAACCCTGTAGGCTTCGAACACCATCGAAGAGTGAGCGATAACCAATCAAAGATCGATATTTCAAATATGAAACACATGAATCAGTGATTGGACAGTGCGAACGAACACCTGCAGACAAATGCCAGAATCAACAAGGCCGATTCAGAACAACTTTGAATTTATTGAGTGCTTCGTTGCTAGGACGGCTCCAAAGTCACCATTTACTTATTCCTAAGCCAAGAAGTAATGGAATTGAATCTACATTAGAAGTAAAAAAACTTCTGCATCAAACGCCAGCTGAAACATAGTAACAATTGAACTACCAATCACATGACATTGTGGCCTCCAATGTGGCCACCA
>OX246749.1:19423249-19424620 GCA_945910005.1 Isoperla grammatica | reverse complement strand
ATGTCACTGTAACGTTCTTTACTGTAGACAATGGCCTACTGATTTATAACCAACTTATCCAGGGTATCACTGCACATCATCATCCACAACGTGAGTTTCAGTACTGACACGTTTGCTAAGACAGTGTTAATAGATAAAAGTCTGTCGTGGAAGGAGCATATTGAACATGTAGCCAAGAAGATCCCTCCCATTACGGGTATCGTAAAACGTATCTCAGTACTAATAAAGGTATCTGTCCTCAAATCAGTTTACTACTCATACATACACAGCCATCTTTCTTATTTAAATATAGTATGGGGGACGTCTTG
Organism: Isoperla grammatica; assembly: GCA_945910005.1. Classification (NCBI taxonomy): domain Eukaryota; kingdom Metazoa; phylum Arthropoda; class Insecta; order Plecoptera; family Perlodidae; genus Isoperla; species Isoperla grammatica. The sequence continues at coordinate 19,424,312 of OX246749.1, read as the reverse complement.
CAAATCCAATGTTAACCGCTTGGCTATTATTCAAAATCGAGCTATTCGTAGCATCTTTAACTACCCAAGGGAAATGCATCGCGTTAACATGTACTGTGAAAATAAAATACTGCCACTCCTTATCATTCACAAATACCAAACCTTAACTTTTATACATAACATGCTTCATAGCTATTGTAGGACGAATCTAACCTTCCAACTGAACAGGGACACACATGCCCATTATACCCGTTCTAAAAACAACCTTCACATTAGACATCTCAATACACAAAAGTTTGGAAAATCCAACATTAAACATCAGGGCCTGGATTCACAAAGATGCCTCACTCTAAGTTGTCCTAAGTTAGGCAAATCCTAGATAGATAAATCAAGATAAATCATCCTTGGGTATTACTGAACATTCACAAATACAATATTATTAGTTAAATTGTTATTATTTTACTATATTGTATCTTTATTGCATTGCAGAGCGACATATGCGTGATTTATATCACTAAGATTTGCCTAAACTAGGACGTCTTAGCACTAGGCACTTTTGTGAATCTGGGCCCTGGGATTTGTCCTCTATAATTAACTACCAACCAAAACTAAAGAACTTGGCAAACTTGCTTTCAAACGGGAAATAAAAAGTAATCTTCTAAAGGATATTGAAGAAGGCATTTAGGTTTCTAGCTTGACTTCACTACATACAACAGTCGTATATGCTTTTTGTTATTATGTAAATTTTATTATAAGATGGAATAGGTTAGACCCAGGCCTAAGCCTATACGTGCATTGTATTGTATTGTGCGTACCTATACTTGGATTTAATATGATGTGTATTGCTATGTGTTATAATTGTTATATCAATTTTATTTTTATTATGTTTACTATTATGCATATTTATTAAGGTTTATTAATATTAGTATTATATCTTATTATGATAACTTGTAAGTCCACATGTATTGTGATACCACGTACAGTCTTTTATGTATTAGTTTAATATTATTATTATTACGTTGAGGTGTATTTTTTTTTATTGTATTATATATATATTTTTTTAAGTATTTCTCTAAGCCTAGGT
>OX246749.1:19393249-19418249 GCA_945910005.1 Isoperla grammatica | reverse complement strand
AGGCCAGAACAATTTCTTCGGTGAGACTTGATGGTAATTTGAACGTCTTCCGGAATTCCTCGAAAAGGCCGGGGATTGTACCCCTAGCACCTCATAAGACCCATAACTCTGATATTCTTCAGATAACTTACGGTACATCACGTAATTGTTGAACGTCGTGCAATGTGCGTTGCTAAGGTTTTTCGGTGTCATTTTGTCTAGTGTTTTCGCCGCGGTCCGCCACCGTTACAAACACTTATTGACAGCAATAGAAAAATAATATCTGCCTCTAATACGTATCAGATAGCTTCTAAGTTAGTATATTCGTGACCGGACTAAAAGTTACTATAAGATAGCCACCTCACACTTTGCCGTTACTGTGTTACAGAAAAATATTTTCGAGTAACGTTTGTGTAACCTTGCCAATACTTATCAGATCGCCATAAAATGAACATATTTGTGACCAGAAAAATGTTTTGTAAAAATATTGCTTTCTCACATTTTGCCGCCATTTTGTTACTGAAAAATATTTTACAGTTACTATGGTGTAATTTTATAACTTTCCGAACGATTTTGCCATAAAACTATATACATTCAATCCACATCGAGGCTTGTGGATGGTTCAAACTTCAAGTTGATCGGGCTTTACCTTCGACCGCTATCGACAGACAAAAGAAACAAAAAAACAGAAAGAAGTGCAATAAAGGTATAATAGAGACGCTCGCTTCGCTCGCTTAATTATTGTAAATTTACATGCAATTTATTTATTAGCATATCAGTTAACAAATAATAAATAAAGGAATATTATATTTTCAAAATTCCTAAATATTCCTGTAAATAAATAAAAAAGTCAACTCGTAGTCGTCCCTACCTCTAGGGGCGCCAGTTGCCAGGTATCAGTTTCATGAATGTTATTTCCCACATAGAAAACACGAACGTAGCAACAACGGGCGCCCCTAGGGGTAGGGGACGACTATGAATACGGACCGTCCATATTCTGGTATCGCGAGTGTATAGAGGGTAAAAATTCGAAAGATTTGGGAATTGCAAAACGGTGCTATTTTTAGAATGCGTTATATAAAACAATTCAGTGACAATCATACAAAAACTATTGTTGTGGTTTTTTACGTAGTTTTGAAAGAACTTTACATCTAATGGTGTTGTAGTGCCGCCGACATTGGGTTCTCTCGAGGTTCAGCATTTATTTTGTTTATGATTTTTCAAAGTCTCCTATGCGGGCATAGGATTATGACCCAATAATAGTTGACAATTGTATACATATTACTTAATTTACTTTATTGCAATTAAGGCCAGTGTATGGCACAATGCCCTCTTTAGCCTGATGAGGGATGATTGATGAATGCTAATGTGGGAGGGAGGAGGGGAAGCCTGGTACCGGCACGTAGCCTACTCCTGTCAAAAAGTACCAAGGGGACCATCGGCTTTTTTCCATCCGAAAGGACGGTGTATAGCTTTGACCAGTCATATAGGTTCCTCCACTAACCTGGACCGCCGAGCAGTTGACGAGAAGAACGAAGTTGTTACACAAGCTTTCGAACCCTCCAATCTGCTCTAACCAACAGTAACTAGGGCTTCAGAGGAGAGTGGTCACCCATCCAACTCCTGACCTAGCCCAAGGTTACTTAAAGGAATAGTCAGGTGAAAAACTAAAAAATCACCAATGAGTCATAAGTGCATGAAATTCAGTCATGTGCAAAATAAAATTGATATAGTTTGCTTCAATGCAAGAAAAAAAATAGTGAACTTTAAGCTATTCTACTAGATTCACTTCGCCAGCTCTACAGCATTTTTCTTCTAAAGCGTAGTACAGCTGTATCGGTTCTGAGCTCGCTAGCGCCTTCCCGATGGACAAAGCACTCATTGTGTTATACGAGACCAGCCACAACACTCGGGAACTGCGGACAGTGCCGCTCAAAACAGATTGCCACTATTCTACCCATCAAGTAACAAAAAAATTAATTGCAGGGCATTTTGTAAAAGTACACGTTCGTACTAAGAATCATGTTATCGGTAGAGAAACGATGCACATTGAAACTCCTGATCGATTTTTGATAAGTGCCCTATTTTAGCGGTGGTTTTACTATCTCGAGAAAACATTTTAATTATATGGGAATTATCATGAGAGAGGTTGCTCGGTGCTACTTGGTAGCAACAAGCTAAAAAAAACGCGTTTTCTTTAATTTTTTATACGCCTGCTTTTAAAGTATGATATCTTTTAGTCATGTTTTCCATATTTGAGGGTGGACATATACAAGTGATAATTTTTTAGTTTTTCACCTGACTATCCCTTTAACTTCGGTGTTCGCCTGGTAACCAGCTAGGCAAGCGCGGCTAAACCGTTGGGTATGTGTTTGTAATGCATGTATGAATATTTCATATTTCACGACAAGTTACAAAAAGTATATTTCATATAAGTTTCTATTGCTACATATTCCTAATAATATGATTGTTTTACTTACGGCCAATCAGCAAGCAGGCGAAACCCAGCAGGGTCAAAAGAACGTTGCTGGCCATTACAAGACTGGTAGGATACTCCTTAGATAATATCGCAGTGCACACTGAGATAGTTGTGAGGTTGGACGCCAGCCCAGCGTGTATATATAGCCAGGCGTTGCAGAGTGCACTGTACACAATCTGACTTTGGCAATACCCCTGTAAAAAAAATTTCCTTCGCAAGACCTTAGTATTATTACACTAGAAAAACGCTCTGTTTGGCGCGTCCATAAGCGAGCGCGTCCAAATCTACAAACAATCTGGCTGACGCTACAGTGGCGGTAAGCTCACATGTTCTACCCCAACGCTGACGCTACAGCAGCGGTCAACTCGCGTGTTCTACCCCAACTATGGCGCTACAGTGGCGGTCAGCTCACGTGTTCTACCCCAACGCTGACGCTACAGCAGCGGTCAACTCGCGTGTTCTACCCCAACTATGGCGCTACAGCAGCGGTCAGCTCGCATATTCTACCCCAACGCCGACGCTACAGTGGCGGTCAGCTCACGTGTTGCTTGAGTTGGCCACAGGTAGCTAGACGTTGCCGGATATAGCTAGAGGTTACTGTAGCAAGTAGCAGCTAGAACTAGCTTGAGACAGCTAGGTAGCTAGACATTGCTGGATATAGCTAGAGGTTACTGTAGCAAGTAGCACAGCTAGAACTAGCTTGAGACAGCTAGGTAGCTATAGACATTGCTGGATATAGCTAGAGGTTACTGTAGCAAGTAGCAGCTAGAACTAGCTTGAGACAACCAGGTAGCTAGACATTGCTGGATACAGCTAGAAGTTACTGTAGCAAGTAGCAGCTAGAACTAGCTTGAGACAGCTAGGTAGCTAGACATTGCTGGATATAGCTAGAGGTTACTGTAGCAAGTAGCAGCTAGAACTAGCTTGAGACTGCTAGGTAGCTAGATATTGCTGGATATAGCTAGAGGTTACTGTAGCAAGTAGCACAGCTAGAACTAGCTTGAGATAGCTAGGTAGCTATAGACATTGCTGGATATAGCTAGAGGTTACTGTAGCAAGTAGCAGCTAGAACTAGCTTGAGATAGCTAGGTAGCTAGATATTGCTGGATATAGCTAGAGGTTACTGTAGCAAGTAGCAGCTAGAACTAGCTTGAGACAACCAGGTAGCTAGACATTGCTGGATATAGCTAGAAGTTACTGTAGCAAGAAGCAGCTAGAACTAGCTTGAGACAGCTAGGTAGCTAGACATTGCTGGATATAGCTAGAGGTTACTGTAGCAAGTAGCAGCTAGTACAAGCTTGAGACAGCTAGGTAGCTAGACATTGCTGGATATAGCTAGAGGTTACTGTAGCAAGTAGCAGCTAGAACTAGCTTGAGACAGCTAGGTAGCTAGACATTGCTGGATATAGCTAGAGGTTACTGTAGCAAGTAGCAGCTAGAACTAGCTTGAGACAGCTAGGTATAGGTAGACATTGAGTTATACAAAAGATTTAGTTATCTTTTATAACAAATAGATGAAATAGAGTTGATAAGACCTTTGGTGCACTATGACTTTTGTCGGGCTCACACGTTCTACTTAGGTTTTTTTTGTAGTATTGAAGAAAATATGTCCGACAGGTGTTGGAACGTCGTCTCATAATTGCCGGTGGCGGGAATGGAACCCGAAGCCCAAAGTCAAGTGTTGGCACCAATCAACTGTTTGATTCAGTAAAGACCTTCTATAATTATACAGTGAATTTAATGTAGACATGTGAGTTGTGGTGATGGGCTACTCATAACGTTTCGTGATAATTTCTTCGTTTTTTGTGTGGAAACCGATTAGTTTTCGCAACGCTCTTAGTACCTACCCTCATTTTTCAAATACATGTATCCTGTAGTTCTGGAACAAACCTGAACTGCCGAGCTATTATGAGCAAAGTGAGTATGCGAAGGAAACCATATCGATGCAAATGCGCCGTAACCTTGAACGAATTGCAACAGAAATAGTTCTAATTATACTGGATTACGAACTGGTAATGCATGGAACCCGTGTGCTTAAAGTGTTTGTTTATATTTTAACGAACTGTACTATGTGTGGACATATTTATTGTATTGGACCAATACCAAATCACGTTCGCGATATTATTGTTGGAACCGCGAACTAGCGGTGAAATTAGCATTAGTGAGCGTGAAGCGATATCGGTGCGTGAGTGTGCGTGAGTGTGCTAGATGAATCCGAGACACTAACGGGAGCAGTGTGCGTGAGCGTGTACCGATATCGGTGCGTGAGTGCGCGTGAGTGTGCGTGAGTGTGCTAAATGAATCCGAGACACTAACGTCAGCGTGTAGCGTTATCGGTGCGTGTGTGTGCGTGAGTGCGCGTGAGTGTGCGTGAGTGTGCTAGATGAATCCGAGACACTAACGGGAGCGTGTAGCGTGAGTGTGCGTGAGTGTGCGTGAGTGTGCGTGTATGTGCGTGAGTGTGCGTGAGTGTGTGTGAGTGTGCGTGAGTGTGTGTGAGTGTGTGTGAGTGTGTGTGAGTGTGCGTGAGTGTGTGTGTGTATGTGCGTGAGTGTGCGTGTATGTGCGTGAGTGTGCGTGAGTGTGCGTGAGTGTGCGTGTATGTGCGTGTATGTGCGTGCATGTGCGTGTATATGCGTGCGTGTGCGTGAGTGTGCGTGAGTGTGCGTGCGTGTGCGTGAGTGTGCGTGAGTGTGCGTGAGTGTGCGTGAGTGTCGGTGAGTGTGCGTGAGTGTGCGTGAGTGTGCTTGAGTGTGCGTGAGTGTGTGTGAGTGTCGTGAGTGTGTGTGAGTGTGCGTGAGTGTGCGTGAGTGTGCGTGAGTGTGCGTGTATGTGCGTGAGTGTGCGTGTATGTGCGTGAGTGTGTGTGAGTGTGCGTGTGTGTGTGTGAGTGTGTGTGAGTGTGCGTGAGTGTGCGTGAGTGTGCGTGCGTGTGCGTGAGTGTGCGTGAGTGTGCGTGAGTGTGCGTGAGTGTGCTAGATGAATCCGAGACACTAACGGGAGCGTGTAGCGTGAGTGTGCGTGAGTGTTCGTGAGTGTGCGTGAGTGTGCTTGAGTGTGCGTGAGTGTGCGTGAGTGTGCTTGAGTGTGCTTGAGTGTGCGTGAGTGTGCTTGAGTGTGCGTGAGTGTGCGTGAGTGTGCGTGAGTGTGCGTGAGTGTGCGTGAGTGTGCTTGAGTGTGCGTGAGTGCGCGTGAGTGTGCGTGAGTGTGCGTGAGTGTGCGTGAGTGTGCTTGAGTGTGCGTGAGTGTGCGTGAGTGTGCTTGAGTGTGCGTGAGTGTGCGTGAGTGTGCGTGAGTGTGCTTGAGTGTGCGTGAGTGTGCGTGAGTGTGCGTGAGTGTGCGTGAGTGTGCGTGAGTGTGCGTGAGTGTGCTTGAGTGTGCGCGAGTGTGCGTGAGTGTGCGTGAGTGTGCGTGAGTGTGCTTGAGTGTGCGTGAGTGTGCGTGAGTGTGCTTGAGTGTGCGTGAGTGTGCGTGAGTGTGCGTGAGTGTGCGTGAGTGTGCGTGAGTGTGCGTGAGTGTGCGTGAGGCAAGATACTCCACTCGCTCGCCTCCATCTCTCACGCAATGCGCGGCCTTGCAGTCATTACTCAGACCCAGGCCGGGCTGGGTGAGTCATTGACATTGCAACTCTAACTAGGAAAGGGAAAGTGTATCTCTTTGCATAGGTGACATAAGCCGTAGGTGTTGAGCGGAAACCATAATGTCATGAATATATTGCGCGCAGCCAAACGTAGCAACAACGTTAATCAAGCGAGCGAAGCGCTACTCGTATGGGTCCTTCTGTTTGTTCTTTTTGTTATTGTTTCTTTTTTTCTGTCGCGCGATAGTGGTCGATTGGAAAGACCGAGCAAGTTGAATATGGACCGTCTACAAGTTTCGATTTGGATAATGGCGCACTTAAATGTCCAGATATATGATTTTATTCTACAGAATTAAACCAGAAAAAAAACAACAGAATCATCGCCAAACGCCGAAATACGTATAAATGGAAGAGTAACATCGATTTTTCGTGTTATGTTCATATTTTCAATTATAAAAATCAATTATTATATTATTTGTACGAGACACTTTTTGTTTAATGGCCGCTGTGGATTCAACATTTCCTGGGTCTGACCTTAGAGCAATAAGACCTCTGTGTAGGCCAACAAGTAGTGAACAAATAGTTACCAGAGTGCGTAATTAATAAAACCACTGAAATATAACTTTTACTGAATGAAGTCTAGTACGTTTCCGTTCCGCATAATATACGGGTCTGTGCGCGAGAGAGAGACAGAGAGAGAGAGAGAGAGAGAGAGAGAGAGAGAGAGAGAGAGAGAGAGAGAGCGAGAGATTGATTGATTGATTGATTAAGGTCTTTTATTTATGGCGGGATTAAGGCCAGTGAGTGAGGCCTTATCTTCCATCAAACCACCTTATAGTTATATAAATACTAGAAACAAAATTCATAATGCAGAATACAATTTGTAAATACAAAATACAAAATACAAAATACACTTTACAAAATACATAATACAAAAATACAAAATACAAAATGTAAGAAACACAATACATGTTTAATTGTTAACATTTCAAATAAAATAATTAATGAAAAGATAAAAAATTATATTTCACGAAAAATTCACGAAATAAGGAATTTGTTTACCTTTTGATATATTATTTTTAGCTCATCACTCATTCATTGCATTCATATATTAATTTTAAAAAGAAAGAAAGAAAGATAGAAAGAAAGAAATTAATAAAGCAAAAAAGAAAGAAAGAAAGAAAGGAAGAAAGAAATCATTCATTCAAGAAAAATTCATTTTTTGTGGGCCATGTATCTTTATCTGAACAACTCCTCCAACAACAGTACTCAACTCTTGTGATTCTCCATTGTCCAAATTTACCTGGGTAATATTAGGAATAGGATAAAGTCAACTTATGGAGCGAAATGTTTTATTTTGTTTTGCCCCTCTACGGGATCTAGGAATGATATTCAGGTTAGCAAGGAGTTTAAATTCTTCAGCCGAACTTTACTTTTCGTCTCCAGTTTTGGTTTGGTTTACTACAAACAAAGTAAAAAAGTGATAATTTTTACATGAATAAATGTTTTATTTGAAATAGTATCCATCTTAATTTACTTACAGGCAAAGACGACCTGAGTCATCAAAAAAATAAAAAGAAGATACTTCATCTTTGACGTTCAACTAGAAACTGAGAGACTTTCGAAAAGTTCAACTTTTTTAAAGAAAGAAGACGTTGCACAGTATGAATTATTTTGTATTCATTACGTTTCAAGTTCTTTAATGATACTTGACAAACATCTTTCAAGTATGAAATTTAAAACTGAGGAATGAATAGCTTGGCAAATAGTTACAGATTAAAAAATAATTGAGCACTATTGGTAAAAGTTACCATCAAGTATATTTGCAATTTATCATCTAATTGGCAACGAAATTACAAACTTTACGGCCACTCATAAAATTATTCTATTGCTTTTACTTCATTAAAAAGAATCTCATAGTCAATGCACGCTGAAACGCCTTCAGGTGTTATGTACTCTGAACTAGATTTAGTGAATAATATTTCTGAATATCACTTCTCAACAGTTTATATTTTAACGACTGCCTTGTCACACAAACGTAATATTTTTTGTGTGTTCACTTCTTCCTCTGAAAGTCGCACTGCCCAAAAGTCCGTTTTAATGAGGACGAATGGTTTTCCAAGACTGACGACCCAGTTTATTGAGATCGTGTCGTATCTGTTATCCGTCTTTTCGTGCAGCTCATTTACTAGAACCCCCCCCCCCCCCCCCCACATTGCAGGATTCAAGAGAACGTGCGGGCCATTGACCCTACCGATCTCTACTAACGCGTCAAAGTCTATTTCGGGGTATATTCCAACTGGCACGTATGCTGAATGTCGTGGGTTCAAGAAGAATACTCGGTGTAGAAAACTGATGAGCCTCGAGGGTTTTGCTCTGCGAATGCGGCGAGTGATGAAAGATGATACTTCCATAGCAGTCGGGTTATTCACAGCGTTGGTGTTGACAGTTGAAAGCTCCACCGCAAACTGATGCTTTGCTTGTGTAATCGCCGGTTTTCAATACTTTCCGAGAAGAAAATTAGTGCCGTGTTTTTCCGAAGGGTGCGGACAAATCACGTGTTGTTTCTTGAGATAGTCGTAATTCAGCCATATTGCCAACTTGAGCGCGTTTCTCAGACAGAGACAAAAAAACTAGATTAAAAGTCTCTGCCCCCGAGACAAAAACATTCAAAGTAGTTTTTAGTAAAAGACGGCGACTTGAGAACAACGTCTCATTACCTTATGGTTATGATGTATGATTCCTCTTAAATTTATGTCCTAATAAACTCGTCTGACTAGTCATGTATCTGCAACAGTCCGCATTTCCTAAAAGAAAACGTTAACCTCTTTTTTGTAAGCTCATCATGAAAACATTCGAGTCTGTTACCCAACCTTCCATTCAACGAAGCACTTGACGTAACAGCTGCCAGATTGGCACGGGTCGGCGTATATAGGTCAGACACTGCACTGGCCTATATGCGTTGACAGCAGGCTACGTCGTACATTATAATACACTCTGTCAGACACTGCACTGGCCTATATGCGTTGACAGCAGGCTACGTCGTACATTATAATACACTCTGTCAGACACTGCACTGGCCTATATGCGTTGGCAGCAGGCTACGTCGTACATTATAATACACTCTGTCAGACACTGCACTGGCCTATATGCGTTGGCAGCAGGCTACGTCGTTCATTATAATACACTCTGTCAGACACTACACTGGCCTCTATGCGTTGACAGCGGGCTACGTCGTACATTATAATACACTCTGTCAGACACTGCACTGGCCTATATGCGTTGGCAGCAGGCTACGTCGTTCATTATAATACACTCTGTCAGACACTACACTGGCCTCTATGCGTTGACAGCGGGCTACGTCGTACATTATAATACACTCTGTCAGACACTACACTGGCCTATATGCGTTGACAGCAAGCTACGTCGTACATTATAATACACTCTGTCAGACACTACACTGGCCTATATGCGTTGACAGCAGGCTACGTCGTATATTACAATACACTCTGTCAGACACTACACTGGCCTATATGCGTTGTTAGCAAGCTACGTCGTACATTATAATACACTCTGTCAGACACTACACTGGCCTATATGCGTTGACAGCAGGCTACGTCGTACATTATAATACACTCTGTCAGACACTGCACTGGCCTATATGCGTTGACAGCAGGCTACGTCGTTCATTATAATACACTCTGTCAGACACAACACTGGCATATATGCGTTGACAGCAGGCTACGTCGTACATTATAATACACTCTGTCAGACACTGCACTGGCCTATATGCGTTGACCGCGGGCTACGTCGTACATTATAATACACTCTGTCAGACACAACACTGGCCTATATGCGTTGACAGCAAGCTACGTCGTACATTATAATACACTCTGTCAGACACTACACTGGCCTATATGCGTTGACAGCAGGCTATGTCGTACAATATAATACACTCTGTCAGACACTACACTGGCCTATATGCGTTGACAGCAAGCTACGTCGTACATTATAATACACTCTGTCAGACACTGCACTGGCCTATATGCGTTGACAGCAGGCTACGTCGTACATTATAATACACTCTGTCAGACACTACACTGGCCTATATGCGTTGACAGCAGGCTACGTCGTACATTATAATACACTCTGTCAGACACTACACTGGCCTATATGCGTTGACAGCAGGCTACGTCATACATTATAATACACTCTGTCAGACACTACACTGGCCTATATGCGTTGACAACGGGCTACGTCGTACATTATAATACACTCTGTCAGACACTTCACTGGCCAATATGCGTTGACAGCGGGCTACGTCGTACATTATAATACACTCTGTCAGACACTACACTGGCCTATATGCGTTGACAGCAGGCTACGTCGTACATTATAATACACTCTGTCAGACACTACACTGGCCTGTATGAGTTGACAGCAGGCTACGTCGTACATTATAATACACTCTGTCAGACACTACACTGGCCTATATGCGTTGACCGCAGGCTACGTCGTACAATATAATACACTCTGTCCGACATAACACTGGCCTCTGTGCGTTGACAGCAGGCTACGTCGTACATTATAATACACTCTGTCAGACACTACACTGGCCTATATGCGTTGACAGCAGGCTACGTCGTACATTATAATACACTCTGTCAGACACTACACTGGCCTATATGCGTTGACAGCAGGCTACGTCGTACATTATAATACACTCTGTCAGACACTACACTGGCCTATATGCGTTGTCAGCAGGCTACGTCGTACATTATAATACACTCTGTCAGACACTACACTGGCCTATATGCGTTGACAGCAGGCTACGTCGTACATTATATTACACTCTGTCACACTACACTGGCCTATATGCGTTGACAGCAGGCTACGTCGTACATTATAATACACTCTGTCAGACACTACACTGGCCTATATGCGTTGACAGCAAGCTACGTCGTTCATTATAATACACTCTTCCACTTCGGGAGATTTAATGATTTTCGAATAAAATTTAAGAATTCAAATAAATTAGGTATTTTTATTATTATGGTAATAAACTGTTTATATAAACAACATTTAAACAATGTCTGATGAAAGACGGCGTCTTAAGAACACTGACTCATTACCTTATGGTTACGACTCCTCGTAAACACTGGTCATACGAGGTAAACAGGTCGGTATAAAGGTAAAGCCAGACATGAATATAAGCTACTTTGTGTATTCAGCTAAATACATGCCATACTAACAACATGGTATGTACCCCCTAGATATACTTATTACATGGTATGTACTCCCTATATACATTTCATACTTATTACCATAGGCGCCGAGTTTGGATTTTCCTTGGGGGGGCTTAACCTACGATCAACAGTATCTGCGTGGGAAGGCTGGGGTCTGGGGCGAAGCCCCAGCCGCCGGAGGCTAATTTCTTCGGGGGTACTATTGCCATCGAGATGGCCTTAGAAGCAATCTGAGGGATTGTTTTGAAAGGGAAGATAAAAATACCTCGTTTTAAGATATTTTATTTGTTTTGTAGTTTTAACCTATTATGTAAATTAATTTTGTAATTGTCTATTACAAACACTTCCTGGCTAGGAATATATGTGTAAAATGACGCATTATTTTTTAACGTTACGAGATCCTATAAATCCGTGGTCTGGCCATAGATATAAATGTTATTTATATCTATGGTCTGGCTAAACGAACGGTTTTGCAACCCACGCATATATAGGGTGATTATACAAAGAAAGGGTTGGACGATTCAAGAAGTACAAGTCTCTTCACCCTAGTTGACTTAAACATTCTAGCTATGTCAGGTGAAATCTTGTAATTATAGGCTCCTTGATAAGTGCACTCTTCTCTATTGACAGTTTTTCTCCGGAAATATCGTTAGAAAACTAATTTTTGCCACTGGGGGCCGAGCGAGAGTGACTGTCAAAGAACCAAGACACACCATAAAAAAAAGGAGGCTCTCATATACAAAACGTGGTTTAGGAAAGAGACACAATTTGTCGATGTGCATTAATTCGAAAGGCCCTTCAGCAAAAAAAAAAAAACTAGGAAATGTTTGAAGAAGCACCTTCTGTTAGCTCCTCAGGGGGGCTGCGCCCCGTCGCCCCCCCCCCCGTGCTCGGCGCCATGTTCATAGAATGCCTGCCTGGCTCTACCCCTACCACCCTGGGAATGAGCTGAACACCACCTACATGATCTTCTCATGGAATGGGAAACCTTATATCCACAGTACGCTGATCCCCTCCATGAGAATTATAGGTATTATCAAGCCCATGTGGAGTGGGGTCTGTCGACTTTATAACCCTGTTTACATGTCAGACTGAGTCCGGTACTGAGTACGGTCCAGGGCCATGTAAACACCTAGAAAATGGGACCGTACCGACTGGGTCCGGTCCGCCAAAAAAGCTAGACCGTACCGAAAGACCGACTCAGTCTTATAATGTAAACGGGTAGAACGTACTGACTGAAGAACTGAAACTTTGAACGAACGCTGTTTGTAGGTGAATAAGATAGAAAATGATTGTAGCTGCCATCAACAAACATCAAGTAAAATATTTACAAGAGCTTGGAAACTTTTGTTCGTCGGGATGCATCTTTGTAATAATTTTATATGGCAGAAGGAAAAAGTAGGGTTATGTACGACTAATGTGGCGCGAGACCGAAATCAAGTTTGGGTACACCTTCATATAAACGCAAGCGACCATGACAGTTCTCAGTCTGGTTATCAGTACGGTCCACCATGTAAACATAGCTATTGACTCCCCATCCCCTATCCGATCTGTACTCAGAGTTTCATCATCTTCGATATCCCGGGTACGATGAGTCGATAGGAAATAATGTTTATAGTCATCATTATTACGGTTGCTATTATAGACCTGATTACTATGTTATTTATAGCTGCGATCTAGATTGGGATATGTAGGTTTATGACCATCTTTAAACATATTTTTAAAATATTTACCTCTGTTTCTCTTAGCGCATCATGGCAACATCACGGACATGGCCACACTGCCTCCACGAAGCAATGACGTCACAAGCGCGCAGTCGGTCCATGTAGATGGAGAGAGGCCAGACAGCTGTGGAGGTAGGAGGTGCAGAGTACCTCCTACCTCCACAATATAACCATTTTTCCGAAACAACCCTTAATTTTATGCGCTTATAACCAATGTCACAACATATTTATTTGTAAATTATTTAACTTCTTTCTTTCCATCTGTAGACTTAATAATTTTACAGACAGTAGCTATTCAATATGTATATAATATATATATATTAAATACATATCATTAAAACATGGAGTCATTATTTCAAAACCACTATTCCTCTTAAATATACGTCATAGCTAGCAGCACGTCATAGCTAGCAGCACGTCATAGCCATCAGCACGTCCTAGCTAGCAGCACGTCCTAGCTAGCAGCACGTCATAGCTAGCAGCACGTCATAGCTAGCAGCACGTCCTAGCTAGCAGCACATCATAGCACGCAGCATGTCATAGCTAGCAGCACGTCATAGCTAGCAGCACGTCCTAGCTTGCAGCACGTCATAGCTAGCAGCACGTCTTAGGTAGCAGCACGTCATAGCTAGCAGCACGTCCTAGCAAGCAGCACGTCATGGCTTGCAGCACGTCCTAGCTAGCAGCACGTCATAGCTAGCAGCACGTCCTAGCTAGCAGCACGTCATAGCTAGCAGCACGTCATAGCTTGCAGCACGTCATAGCTAGCAGCACGTCATAGCTTGCAGCACGTCCTAGCTAGAAGCACGTCATAGCTAGCAGCACGTCCTAGCTAGCAGCACGTTCTTTCTAGCAGCACGTCATAGCTAGCAGCACGTCATACCTAGCAGCACGTCATAGCTAGCAGCACGTCATAGCTAGCAGCACGTCATAACTAGCAGCACGTCATAGCTAGTAGCACGTCATAGCTAGCAGCACGTCATAGGTAGCAGCACGTCATAGCTAGCAGCACGTCATAGCTAGCAGCACGTCATAGCTAGCACGCAATAGCTCGCAGCACGTCCTAGTTAGTAGTTCGTCATAGCTAGCAGCACGTCATAGTTAGCAGCACGTCCTAGCTAGCAGCACGTCATAGCTAGCAGCACGTCCTAGTTAGTAGCACGTCATAGCTAGCAGCACGTCATAGTTAGCAGCACGTCCTAGCTAGCAGCACGTCATAGCTAGCAGCACGTCCTAGCTAGCAGCTCGTCTTAGCTAGCAGCACGTCATAGCTAGCAGCACGTCCTCGCTATCAGCACGTCATAGCTAGCAGCACGTCATAGCTAGCAGCACGTCCTAGCTAGCAGCACGTCATAGCTAGCAGCACGTCCTAGCTAGCAGCACGTCTTAGCTAGCAGCACGTCATAGCTAGCAGCACGTCCTAGCTAGCAGCACGTCATAGCTAGCAGCATGTCATAGCTAGCAGCACGTCCTAGCTAGCTGCACGTCATAGCTAGCAGCACGTCATAGCTAGCAGCACGTCATAGCTAGCAGCACGTCATAGCTAGCAGCACGTCATAGCTAGCAGCACGTCCTAGCTAGCAGCACGTCATAGCGAGCTATGGTAATTATAATTACCATAGCTATTATACTCCC
Organism: Isoperla grammatica; assembly: GCA_945910005.1. Taxonomy (NCBI): domain Eukaryota; kingdom Metazoa; phylum Arthropoda; class Insecta; order Plecoptera; family Perlodidae; genus Isoperla; species Isoperla grammatica. Next base: position 19,403,606 of record OX246749.1, on the reverse strand, counting down.
CGACATTGTTGAATGCTGTGCAATGTGCGTTGCTAAGAATAATCGTTCTCATTTCGTCTAGGGTGTATTCACGTATTGCGCATGGTGGCCACATTGGAGGCCACAATGTCATGTGATTGGTAGTTCAATTGTTACTATGTTTCAGCTGGCGTTTGATGCAGAAGTTTTTTTTACTTCTAATGTAGATTCAATTCCATTACTTCTTGGCTTAGGAATAAGTAAATGGTGACTTTGGAGCCGTCCTAGCAACGAAGCACTCAATAAATTCAAAGTTGTTCTGAATCGGCCTTGTTGATTCTGGCATTTGTCTGCAGGTGTTCGTTCGCACTGTCCAATCACTGATTCATGTGTTTCATATTTGAAATATCGATCTTTGATTGGTTATCGCTCACTCTTCGATGGTGTTCGAAGCCTACAGGGTTGGTTTAGTCACTTTAAATTAAAGTCCCCCACTGCAAATTAGTCTTGTTACTGAGTGGGTAAACTCTATAAATACGAATGTATTATATTTTATTTATTTATGCAACTTCAACTGTTCTCTAACTTTTGTTTGCTATTATTACTTAAAATTAACATAAACAAACTCTTCTGTCTCTATTACTCTTTTAATCGTTTACAAAAGTATACAATAATCATTTTCGTACACTTTATCAGGGGATATACGTGTTCAATTTGTCATATTTCCCCGTAAACAATATTATTCGTTTTATACTTGAAATAGAACTATAGGTGGCCTCCAATATGGCCGATGTGACTTCACGTGAATACTCTCTATTTCAACATGGTCGCCACCGTTACTCACACTTATTGACAGCAATATAAATGTAATTTATGCCTCTTATACGTATCAGATCGCGTTTACATTAGTATATTCGTGACCGGACAGGAATTTGCTATAACATAGTCACATCATATTTTGCCGTTACTGTGTTTCAGAAAAATATTTAAGAGTAACTTTTGTACAACTTCCCCAATACTTATCAGATCGCCATCAAATGAATATATTCGTGACCGGAAATTTCTTTATAAAATATAGCTTTCTCACATTTTGCCACCATTTTAATCAGAAAAATATAATATTTTACAGTAACTATATGGTGTAACTTTGTAACTTTTCGAACGATTTTGCCATAAAACTACACACCTTCAATCCACATTAGGCTTGTGGATGGTCCAAATTTCAAGTTGATCGGACTTTCCGTTCGACCGCTATCGACAGACATAAAACAAAACAAGAAACAAACAGAACGAAGTGCCATAAAGGGCTAATGGAAAGGCTCGCTTTGTAAGTTGTCGAGCCAAGACAGACGAGGAAAGTAAAGTGTGTTTGGATGATTCACACTCTACACAACAGTCTCGCATTGAATGTTGAGATCTCGATCTTGAAATCTCTCTCGCAACATTATTTATTGGCCTTTGTTTATTAAAGGTCGATGCGATGACGTAGGCAAACACGTCGTTTCGTAACTGCTCCTACACGATCTACACCGGACTTACACTCCTTGCTCCAGCTGTGTTGCTGCCTTGGGGCCGGACCTGCACGATCTACACCGGACCTACACTCCTTGCTCCAGCTGTGTTGCTGCCTTGGGGCCGGATTACAACGTCTTCACAAAGTTCACAAAAAGTATAAAAGAATCGATCTTTCCCGCAAATTTTCTCGTCTGTTTTTAGGATTTCAGACTGAGTCCATTCATTTTAAACAATACTTATTATGTAAATATTAACTTAGAATATGTGTCTTATGTCCGGTATTTCAATGTCCAGTTAAAATCTACTTATCAGTTAAATTGTTTTCACCATGACAACAGCCAATAGAAATACACCAAAATTGGCTTACCTGACAGTTAAATTTACTTAACACTTTAACTGGACATTGAAATACCGGCCCTTAATCTGTGTGTTGTATTATTCAAAATTAAAAATATCCACGCAAAACAGTGACGTAGCTGCAGAACAGCAGCACTGCCAACTGTTCCGCACACAAAACAGTGACGTAGCTGCAGAACAGCAGCACTGCCAACTGTTCCGCACACAAAACAGTGACGTAGCTGCAGAACAGCAGCACTGCCAACTGTTCCGCACGCAAAACAGTGACGTAACTGCAGAACAGCAGCACTGCCAACTGTTCCGCACACAAAACAGTGACGTAGCTGCAGAACAGCAGCTCTGCCAACTGTTCCGCACACAAAACAGTGACGTAGCTGCAGAACAGCAGCACTGCCAACTGTTCCGCACACAAAACAGTGACGTAGCTGCAGAACAGCAGCTCTGCCAACTGTTCCGCACACAAAACAGTGACGTAGCTGCAGAACAGCAGCACTGCCAACTGTTCCGCACACAAAACAGTGACGTAGCTGCAGAACAGCAGCACTGCCAACTGTTCCGCACACAAAACAGTGACGCAGCTGCAGAATAGCAGCACTGCCAACTGTTCCGCACACAAAACAGTGACGCAGCTGCAGAACAGCAGCACTGCCAACTGTTCCGCACACAAAACAGTGACGTAGCTGCAGAACAGCAGCACTGCCAACTGTTCCGCACACAAAACAGTGACGCAGCTGCAGAACAGCAGTACTGCCAACTGTTCAGCACACAAAACAGTGACGTAGCTGCAGAACAGCAGCACTGCCAACTGTTTATATACATTTTTCGTGATTAATCCATATAACTGAGAAGTAACTGAGAAATTGTAACATTTAACTACTTCAAAAGATTGCTATTTTAAACAATGACTCCTGGCTTGTTGGCCGCAACCCTCCCTGCATACCTTGGTCGCACGCGCTCAGTCGGTACCGAGTGGAGGTGGAAAGGGGGAGGGGAAATTATTACATCATCCGAGACAACAACACAACAAGGCAACACACCACTGCCGCCACTGCATGAGCCGCCACTGCGTGAGCCACCACTGCGTGAGCCGCCACTGCGTGAGCCACCCCCTCGTGAGCCACCACTGCGTGAGACGCCACTGCGTGAGCCGCCACTGCGTGAGCCACCACTGCATGAGCCGCCACTGCGTGAGCCGCCACTGCGTGAGCCGCCACTGCGTGAGCCGCCACTGCGTGAGCCGCCACTGCGTGAGCCACCACTGCGTGAGCCACCACTGCGTGAGCCACCCCCTCGTGAGCCACCACTGCGTGAGACGCCACTGCGTGAGCCACCCCCTCGTGAGCCACCACTGCGTGAGACGCCACTGCGTGAGCCGCCACTGCGTGAGCCACCCCCTCGTGAGCCACCACTACGTGAGACGCCACTGCGTGAGCCGCCACTGCGTGAGCCGCCACTGCGTGAGCCGCCACTGCGTGAGCCACCCCCTCGTGAGCCACCACTGCGTGAGACGCCACTGCGTGAGCCGCCACTGCGTGAGCCGCCACTGCGTGAGCCACCACTGCATGAGCCGCCACTGCGTGAGCCACCACTGCGTGAGACGCCACTGCGTGAGCCGCCACTGCGTGAGCCGCCACTGCGTGAGCCACCACTGCATGAGCCGCCACTGCGTGAGCCGCCACTGCGTGAGCCGCCACTGCGTGAGCCGCCACTGCGTGAGCCACCACTGCGTGAGACGCCACTGCGTGAGCCACCACTGCGTGAGACGCCACTGCGTGAGCCACCACTGAGTGAGCCCCGCTACTGCGTGAGCCGCCCCTCGTGAGCCACCCCCTCGTGAGCCACCACTGCGTGAGACGCCACTGCGTGAGCCACCCCCTCGTGAGCCACCACTGCGTGAGACGCCACTGCGTGAGCCGCCACTGCGTGAGCCACCCCCTCGTGAGCCACCACTACGTGAGACGCCACTGCGTGAGCCGCCACTGCGTGAGCCGCCACTGCGTGAGCCGCCACTGCGTGAGCCACCCCCTCGTGAGCCACCACTGCGTGAGACGCCACTGCGTGAGCCGCCACTGCGTGAGCCGCCACTGCGTGAGCCACCACTGCATGAGCCGCCACTGCGTGAGCCACCACTGCGTGAGACGCCACTGCGTGAGCCACCACTGCGTGAGACGCCACTGCGTGAGCCACCACTGAGTGAGCCCCGCTACTGCGTGAGCCGCCCCCTCGTGAGCCACCCCCTCGTGAGCCACCACTGCGTGAGACGCCACTGCGTGAGCCACCACTGCGTGAGACGCCACTGCGTGAGCCACCACTGCGTGAGACGCCACTGCGTGAGCCACCACTGCGTGAACCACCACTGCGTGAGACGCCACTGCGTGAGCCACCACTGCGTGAGACGCCACTGCGTGAGCCACCACTGCGTGAGCCGCCACTGCGTGAGACGCCACTGCGTGAGCCACCACTGCGTGAGACGCCACTGCGTGAGCCACCACTGCGTGAGCCGCCACTGCGTGAGCCACCACTGAGTGAGCCACCCCCAAGTGAGCCGCCACTGCGTGAGCCGCCACTGCGTGAGCCACCACTGCGTGAGCCACCACTGCGTGAGACGCCACTGCGTGAGCCACCACTGCGTGAGACGCCACTGCGTGAGCCACCACAGCGTGAGCCGCCACTGCGTGAGACGCCACTGCGTGGGCCGCCACTTCGTGAGATGCCACTGCGTGAGACGCCACTGCGTGAGCCCCGCTACTGCGTGAGCCGCCACTGCGTGAGACGCCACTGCGTGAGCCACCACTGCGTGAGTGCCACTGCGTGAGACGCCACTGCGTGAGCCACCACTGCGTGAGACGCCACAGCGTGAGCCCCGCTACTGCGTGAGCCGCCACTGCGTGAGACGCCACTGCGAAGAAACCGCTCTACGTCATTGGCAACAAGTATACCGCGGAAACCGACCACCTGTTGCTGTAGTTTATCAGTATTCTAACTCTAAGAGCGAAGCGAGCGTCTCCATTAGACTCTTTTGGCACTCGTGCTGTTTGTTTGTTTGGTTTTTAGTTTTTTTTTTTTTTTTTTCTGTCTTTAGCGGTCGAACGGAAAGTCCGATCAAGCTGAAATTTAGACCATCCACAAGCCTCGATGTGGATTGAAGGTGTATATTTTTGTGACAAAATCGTTTGAAAAGTTACAAATGTACAATGCAGTTACTAAAAAATGTTTTCCTGAAATAAACTGGTGGCAAAATGTGAGTTAGCCATATTATAGTACATTTTCGTCCGGTCATGAGTATACTAACTTCACCGCGATCCGATAAGTATTTATTGCTGAATTGTATTGAAGTAACTATGACAACGAAAAATCCAAGCTTTAATTTATATGGGCAATCAACCTTTTATTGAACAATGGCAGGAAGTATAATAACTATGACAAATATAAATTCGAATCTTTCCACGTCATTTTTGTTTTGGTTGTTGTTTGCAATGGGTCACCCCCACCCCCCATGGGGTAGGGCTCCCCTCCCCAGCGAGGCAGGTTGGTGGTGGGTTCAGGGTAGTAGATGTAAGGCCGTCGAGCCGAGAGGTTGTTCCTGTGTGTGTGTGGAAAATAAACAGGTTCAGGGACGTGGGTGTTTTGGATTGTGCGGTAACCCAATTCCTGTCCCATTACAACTGGCGCCCAACCTAAATACGGACGGAGTTTATCGTGGTGTACGTGTGTTCCACGCTGATAGTGTTAGTTGTACCGCGCTACACGTGTGTGTTCCGCGTTTTTAGTTTTGTTGGTACCGCGCTCGCGTGTGAGTTTCGCGCGGTGGAATTTTGTTTTTAGCGCGCTACTTAGTGTTCTACCGCGTGCGCGCGTGTATGGTGAAGACGCGCTCGGGACGTCGAACGACCGGCGCTGACATGTCCAACACAGAACTAATTGAACTGATTCAGGGATTACGTGACGATCTGAAAGGGACGTGCGACGGCATTACAGCGTCGGTAACGACCTTACAGGCGTCTGTGGGCTCTCTGTCAGAGTGGGTGGCGAGCCTGGAACTCTCAACAGCAAGCGGCAGGTCGGACACAAGCCGCGACTCCCCACCCCCGGCGGGCGCTACGGCGTCGCCATGTGCTTCGGTCTGGGGGGCAGACTACAAGCCACAGCTCCAGTTGCCTATATTCGATGGGTATGGGGGACGGACGCATCCCGTCGTATTCACCTCGGAGATCGAAGAGTACTTCGACGTAGCGCGAGTACCCCCGCGCTACCAGATATCCGTCACCATGGGCCAATTGCGGGGATCAGCGCGACGCTGGGGCGAGGTATTCGCAGATCGCTTCGTGGCGTTCAGACAATTTAAACAAGCATTCGTAAACGAATTTTGGGGCCCAACACAGCAGCGCCAAGTCAGGTATGACTTGTACCACGGCAAATGTCCTAGACAGTACGAGCATCAGATGGCGGACTATTTTTTATTAATTTTGTCTAAATCTCGCCATCTCTCACCGGCGCTTAGCGACGGAGATTTCATCGACGCTATCGTCGATCACTTCAAACCGGAAGTGACGGCTACCTTGCTGGCCGCCGACAAAACTACCGTAGACGATACGCTCAGGCTGCTACGTCGTTTGGACGAAGCCAATAAACGGCGTCCAAATGCGATCCACGCGCCCAGGTCACAGGCGGACGTCAACGCCGGCGGCGACACCACCAACTGGCGTCAGCAGGCGATAGCGCCTAAACGTGACAACGGGGCCGAGCAGCGCTCAACATCACACCCCAGTGCTGGGCGAGCAACCAACAACAACGGCCAGTGGCGGACACCCAGTTCGCAACAACGTGACCGCTCGACTGAGATGACGACGCGACCACTCGAGCACAGTCGTCAACTCCGTGCGGTGGGAGTAGACGAGGGCGACGTCGACCTGGGTGACGACTGCGAGCTGAACGACACTCCCACGGACGTCGAGCTCAACCACATTACCTCCATGACCACGGACTTGCTCTCAGATGACGACGTCGACACAACACCACGCGTCGCCCCTGAGGTATTGGGGACAATTCAGGGGGCCGTTCAGTCGCTGATTCTTATTGATTCAGGGAGTGAAATCTCCTGCGTCTCCCAGACGTTCCTCGACAGCCTCGTCGAGAAGGTCGGGGATCTGCCGCCGTTGCCAACGCCCAACATAAAAATATTCGGTGCCATAGGCAACAGCGCACAAGCTGCATCGACCCAAGTACAACTCACGGTCAACATTGCAGGGTGGACCAGAGACGTCCCGTGCATCGTGGTACCCACTTTATCAAAAAACATCATATTTGGTACTGATTGGCTCCACGACACGAGAGCGGTGATAAACTTCGAGTCGGCACTAATAGTAGTACACGGCGACGGTACTTCAGTCGTGCTTCCGTTCCACAACACAGTCCCGGAGGCTACACACATCACCGTAAACCGACTGTACGCCACTGCAGAAGAGAATCTTACCTGCCTCAGGGTAGGGGTAGACGACGACGACCCAAAGCTACGGGTTTACGATCCCCCGCCCGCTGCCGCCATAGAAGAACAACCCTGTCATAAAATTCACCCGACACGAGCAGAGATTCGAGCCCGCGTGGATGGACTAGTTGGTTTGAATAGTCAACAAAAGACGGACCTGCAATCACTACTACTCAAATACAGAAATACATTTTCGACGAAACCCGGCCTCACCAATGTTTATGACCACTCGATTTCGCTAACTGATGAGGCTCCCTTTAAACAAAAGTCTTACCCTGTCCCTCATGCCTTGCGGACAGCGGTGAGGGAGAAAATCGCGCAAATGTTGGAGGATAACGTAATCGAACGAGCATCTACACAGTACGTCAATCCACTCGTTACTGTTATAAAAAGATGGAACGGTTAGACTCTGTTTCAATGCCCGATACCTCAACGTGTGTAGCAACTGTTAGTGTTTTGTGTAGCAACTGTTAGTGTTTTGTGTAGCAACTGTTAGTGTTTTGTGAATCAACTGTTAGTGTTTGTGTATCAACTGTTAGTGTTTTGTGTAGCAACTGTTAGTGTTTTGTGTATCATGGATGACCTCATTTGATTACAAAAAAACAGACTAACCATGCTTCAACCTTATGTTGACAATATGTGCGTATACTTAATGGTTACCATGTACGTTAGTTGCTATCGCTTTAGTGCCGGAATGTCATGCAGTAGTTGTTATAATATTATTTCTCATATTTTCTTACACAGCTATAGTGCGGACCCGTAATGTGTTGTGTGGACGCAAATTTTGGTTTTGTGTATTCTTTTTGTCATTTCAATTGCATTGTTAGTTTATAGAAGGTTTTAGTACTGCCTCGATACTTAAACCAATGTTACTTCGTACATTACTTTAAGTGGGGGGCTGCAATGGGTCACCCCCACCTCCCATGGGGTAGGGCTCCCCTCCCCAGCGAGGCAGGTTGGTGGTGGGTTCAGGGTAGTAGATGTAAGGCCGTCGAGCCGAGAGGTTGTTCCTGTGTGTGTGTGGAAAATAAACAGGTTCAGGGACGTGGGTGTTTTGGATTGTGCGGTAACCCAATTCCTGTCCCATTACATGTTGATTGTTGTTTTATGAACAAATATGTGCATTCTTATATTGATGATGATGATAGTGTTTTCAACATAACGGCGCTGGAGTAACAAGGCCGTTTGTGACACTTTTACATTGAACAATGACGAAAGCTTTGAGAACTTTTCGCCAGAGAGTTCGTGGACATGGACGCGCTCGCTTATCAACGCGTCACACAGAGCGTTTATTAGTCTATCTCTGCGATCAGTAGGCCTATTCTATGACAGTATTCTATCTCTATGACAGTATTCTATCTCAATGACAGTATTCTATCTCTATGATCAGTATTCTATCTCTATGATCAGTATTCTATCGCTATGATCAGTATTTTATCTCTATGATTAGTATTCTATCTCTATGATCAGTATTCTATCTCTATGATTAGTATTCTATCTCTATGATTAGTATTCTATCTCTATGATCAGTATTCTATCTCTATGAACAGTATTCTATCTCTATGATCAGTATTCTATCGCTATGATCAGTATTCTATCTCTATGATTGTATGCCGGAAGTCAGTGGGAGGTCCAAGTCGTGTTGAAATGATCGCTCAGATTGTGAACAGCCTGAAAATGCATTTTATGGCGGCAGCACGACACGCCAGGCCCACCTTGACCCTAAGGTCACTAAAGTCCTTTGCAACCAACGAAAACTGACAAGTATATTTCCCCTCCTTTCCACCTCCACTCGGCACGGGTGAGAGTGCTCGAGGGTGGTATACCGTAGACCCATCCATCCAGGTGTCTTTGTTAAAAATAGCAATATTAAATGTAGTTAAATGTTATAATTTATCATTTATTTTCAGATAATATTATGAAATAATCACGGAAAAAATATATAAAATTAACTTTGTATTTTTTTAAATAGCTTATACCTGCCGTGGACTTGTCATCATTAAAATTACAAAATTTGCAATTTTCAAGTTAATTTTGTATAAATTTTTCGTGATAATTCCATTTATCTGAAAATAAATGAGAAACTATAAAATCTCTTTAAAAGACCGCTATTTTTAACAATGACACCTGGATCGATGGGTCTACGGTGAATCCCGCGCACTCTCACCCGTGCCGAGTGGAGGTGGTAAGGAGGAGGAGAAATGTCTTGATACTTAGCATTTTTCTTTAGTATCAAAGGACTTTATATCAGGGAGTCTAGACCGTACGACGGGGTATATCCATGGTACCGCCCGCAGTTGCTGTTATGAACTGGGTCAGAGAGCTCGGAAAACCCGACAACCGGTTTGCACCGCCAACGTGATCATCAGAACCTCAAACACATCCTCGTTCAGAGGGCGGTTGCGCAATGGACGACTTGAGACGCTGTGCGCACGGCGATACACCGCCGCAATAACATGGAATAAAATGTGTACACATTGAACTAATAGGGCACTAGCAACACCGAAAGACAACAATGGAACAAATGAATTAAACTGATGGACAAACAATCAGCTGTCAAAATAATAAAATTGCAACCATAGAAATAAAAACAAGTGTATCAATAGTAACTGCTCGCCATTTAAAACTTTATTGATAGACAACGACTAAGGTTGGAATTCATAGTCGGCCCCTACACCTAGGGGCGCCCGTTGTTACCAAGGTAACAATTGTTTGCATGTTATTTCCCATAAACAAAACAAATCCATAGCAACAATGGGTGCCCCTAGGTGTAGGGGCCGACTATGAATTCCAACCTAAGTGAAGGCGGGTTCACACAAAATGACTATGGACTAAGACTAACAATAGAGTGATTAAGCCTTGGGAAAACAACGTACTCGGAAACATCCATCCCCAAATGTATTTCAACAATGCCAACAATCGAAAATCAACTTTCTTAATCACTCGTCCTTAAACACTAATCACTATAAAATTTTGTTAACGCTTAGACATAAATCGTATACTTCAACCCTGTGCAACCTTAAATCGTTAGTCTTAAACACT
>OX246749.1:19373249-19390749 GCA_945910005.1 Isoperla grammatica | reverse complement strand
CAGTAACACCTGACACACACATGGCACATTGTAGGCTCAGCTTCAGTAACATCTGACACACACATGGTACATTGTAGGCTCAGCTTCAGTAACACCTGACACACACATGGCACATTGTAGGCTCAGCTACAGTAACATCTGACACACACATGTCACATTGTAGGCTCAGCTTGAGTAACATCTGACACACACATGGTACATTGTAGGCTCAGCTTCAGTAACATCTGACACACACATGGTACATTGTAGGCTCAGCTTCAGTAACATCTGACACACACATGTCACATTGTAGGCTCAGCTACAGTAACACCTGACACACACATGGCACATTGTAGGCTCAGCTACAGTAACATCTGACACACACATGTCACATTGTAGGCTCAGCTTGAGTAACATCTGACACACACATGGTACATTGTAGGCTCAGCTTCAGTAACACCTGACACACACATGGCACATTGTAGGCTCAGCTACAGTAACATCTGACACACACATGTCACATTGTAGGCTCAGCTTGAGTAACATCTGACACACACATGGTACATTGTAGGCTCAGCTTCAGTAACACCTGACACACACATGGCACATTGTAGGCTCAGCTACAGTAACATCTGACACACACATGTCACATTGTAGGCTCAGCTTGAGTAACATCTGACACACACATGGTACATTGTAGGCTCAGCTTCAGTAACATCTGACACACACATGTCACATTGTAGGCTCAGCTTCAGTAACATCTGAGACACACATGGCACATTGTAGGCTCAGCTTCAGTAACATCTGACACACACATGGCACATTGTAGGCTCAGCTTCAGTAACATCCTACACACACATGGCACATTGAAGGCTCAGCTTCAGTAACATCTGACACACACATGGCACATTGAAGGCTCAGCTTCAGTAACATCTGACACACACATGGCACATTGTAGGCTCAGCTTCAGTAACATCTGACACACACATGGCACATTGTAGGCTCAGCTTCAGTAACATGTGACACACACATGGCACATTGTAGGCTCAGCTTCAGTAACATCTGACACACACATGGCACATTGTAGGCTCAGCTTCAGTAACATCTGACACACACATGGCACATTGTAGGCTCAGTTTCAGTAACATCTGACACACACATGGCACATTGTAGGCTCAGCTTCAGTAACATGTGACACACACATGGCACATTGTAGGCTCAGCTTCAGTAACATCTGACACACACATGGCACATTGTAGGCTCAGCTTCAGTAACATCTGACACACACATGGCACATTGTAGGCTCAGCTTCAGTAACATCTTACACACACATGGCACATTGTAGGCTCAGCTTCAGTAACATCTGACACACACATGGCACATTGTAGGCTCAGCCAGTGATGATAGCAGGCATATCCCGGGGGGGGGGCGGAGCCCCCCCCCCGGCATTTGTAAATGCCCCCCCTAGCAGATTGAAAAAATCACATGAAGTAATATAAATTTGCAAAAAAAAATACTAAATACAAGAAAATGAGGTATATTTTTCCAACTCATATAGGATTAGGAAATAAATCGATTTCCACGAAAAACTCATCTACATAAATGTTGCAACATTTTATTTTCTATTTAAAAGATGTTAGGTAAAGGTAAGAATGGCAAATAGGAATCACCTCATATTCGAAAACTGAAAGGATGGCATCAACAGAGACCATAACCCCCTCCACCCCTGCCTTTTGTCACGGCGTAAAAAAAAGCCATAAAATGAGTTACTTATTTAGCAACACCCCAGATTTTTATCAGCCCCCCCTAGGAAAAATGTCTGAAATCATCACTGGGCTCAGCTGCAGTAACATCTGACACACATACATCTACTTTGACGCTGTTCATTGCAAGCTGAGCAATAAGGAGGGGGGTTGGGGGGGGGGGGGGGAGGGAAAACCTCCCTGCTCACGCCTATGGCTCCGTGATATCGTAGGCTACAACCGCTGTGACGACAGTTCATTGCAAGCTAGCATTTAGTTTTATAGAGACTTGTAACACCGGTTTGCATTGAAGCGAACAACTATACAGAGAGAATTCCTGGGAACTTCCCTGTAACCTTTAACATGCCGACGTATTATTGCAGCTAGCCATGTCGCTTAGGATGGCACAGGTCGGGCGCGGGAGGTTGTTTCTGTGCATCCCCCTCTACAGCAGACTTGTTATCACGCTCGCAGCGCTTGACAACAGAGAGACGCGGCGACCCTTGCGGCTTGACTTGACACAATCTAGTCTCTGTGCATCTACATCTACAGCAGACTTGTTGACACGCTCGCAGCGCTTGACAACAGAGAGACGCGGCGACCCTTGCGGCTTGACTTGACACAATCTAGTCTCTGTGCATCTACAGCAGACTTGTTGACACGCTCGCAGCGCTTGACAACAGAGAGACGCGGCGACCCTGGCGGCTTGACTTGACACAATCTAGTCTCTGTGCATCTACAGCAGACTTGTTGACACGCTCGCAGCGCTTGACAACAGAGAGACGCGGCGACCCTGGCGGCTTGACTTGACACAATTTAGTCTCTGTGCATCCACATCTACAGCAGACTTGTTGACACGCTCGCAGCGCTTGACAACAGAGAGACGCGGCGACCCTGGCGGCTTGACTTGACACAATCTAGTCTCTGTGCATCTACAGCAGACTTGTTGACACGCTCGCAGCGCTTGACAACAGAGAGACGCGGCGACCCTGGCGGCTTGACTTGACACAATCTAGTCTCTGTGCATCTACAGCAGACTTGTTGACACGCTCGCAGCGCTTGACAACAGAGAGACGCGGCGACCCTGGCGGCTTGACTTGACACAATCTAGTCTCTGTGCATCTACATCTACAGCAGACTTGTTGACACGCTCGCAGCGCTTGACAACAGAGAGACGCGGCGACCCTGGCGGCTTGACTTGACACAATCTAGTCTCTGTGCATCCACATCTACAGCAGACTTGTTGACACGCTCGCAGCGCTTGACAACAGAGAGACGCGGCGACCCTGGCGGCTTGACTTGACACAATCTAGTCTCTGTGCATCTACAGCAGACTTGTTGACACGCTCGCAGCGCTTGACAACAGAGAGACGCGGCGACCCTGGCGGCTTGACTTGACACAATCTAGTCTCTGTGCATCTACATCTACAGCAGACTTGTTGACACGCTCGCAGCGCTTGACAACAGAGAGACGCGGCGACCCTGGCGGCTTGACTTGACACAATCTAGTCTCTGTGCATCTACAGCAGACTTGTTGACACGCTCGCAGCGCTTGACAACAGAGAGACGCGGCGACCCTTGCGGCTTGACTTGACACAATCTAGTCTCTGTGCATCTACATCTACAGCAGACTTGTTGACACGCTCGCAGCGCTTGACAACAGAGAGACGCGGCGACCCTTGCGGCTTGACTTGACACAATCTAGTCTCTGTGCATCTACATCTACAGCAGACTTGTTGACACGCTCGCAGCGCTTGACAACAGAGAGACGCGGCGACCCTTGCGGCTTGACTTGACACAATCTAGTCTCTGTGCATCTACAGCAGACTTGTTGACACGCTCGCAGCGCTTGACAACAGAGAGACGCGGCGACCCTGGCGGCTTGACTTGACACAATCTAGTCTCTGTGCATCTACAGCAGACTTGTTGACACGCTCGCAGCGCTTGACAACAGAGAGACGCGGCGACCCTGGCGGCTTGACTTGACACAATCTAGTCTCTGTGCATCTACAGCAGACTTGTTGACACGCTCGCAGCGCTTGACAACAGAGAGACGCGGCGACCCTGGCGGCTTGACTTGACACAAGCTAGTCTCTGTGCATCTACATCTACAGCAGACTTGTTGACACGCTCGCAGCGCTTGACAACAGAGAGACGCGGCGACCCTGGCGGCTTGACTTGACACAATCTAGTCTCTGTGCATCTACATCTACAGCAGACTTGTTGACACGCTCGCAGCGCTTGACAACAGAGAGACGCGGCGACCCTGGCGGCTTGACTTGACACAATCTAGTCTCTGTGCATCTACAGCAGACTTGTTGACACGCTCGCAGCGCTTGACAACAGAGAGACGCGGCGACCCTGGCGGCTTGACTTGACACAATCTAGTCTCTGTGCATCTACAGCAGACTTGTTGACACGCTCGCAGCGCTTGACAACAGAGAGACGCGGCCACCCTGGCGGCTTGACTTGACACAATCTAGTCTCTGTGCATCTACATCTACAGCAGACTTGTTGACACGCTCGCAGCGCTTGACAACAGAGAGACGCGGCGACCCTGGCGGCTTGACTTGACACAATCTAGTCTCTGTGCATCTACAGCAGACTTGTTGACACGCTCGCAGCGCTTGACAACAGAGAGACGCGGCGACCCTGGCGGCTTGACTTGACACAATCTAGTCTCTGTGCATCTACAGCAGACTTGTTGACACGCTCGCAGCGCTTAACAACAGAGAGACGCGGCCACCCTGGCGGCTTGACTTGACACAATCTAGTCTCTGTGCATCCACAGCAGACTTGTTGACACGCTCGCAGCGCTTGACAACAGAGAGACGCGGCGACCCTTGCGGCTTGACTTGACACAATCTAGTCTCTGTGCATCTACATCTACAGCAGACTTGTTGACACGCTCGCAGCGCTTGACAACAGAGAGACGCGGCGACCCTGGCGGCTTGACTTGACACAATCTAGTCTCTGTGCATCTACAGCAGACTTGTTGACACGCTCGCAGCGCTTGACAACAGAGAGACGCGGCGACCCTGGCGGCTTGACTTGACACAAGCTAGTCTCTGTGCATCTACATCTACAGCAGACTTGTTGACACGCTCGCAGCGCTTGACAACAGAGAGACGCGGCGACCCTGGCGGCTTGACTTGACACAATCTAGTCTCTGTGCATCCACATCTACAGCAGACTTGTTGACACGCTCGCAGCGCTTGACAACAGAGAGACGCGGCGACCCTTGCGGCTTGACTTGACACAATCTAGTCTCTGTGCATCTACAGCAGACTTGTTGACACGCTCGCAGCGCTTGACAACAGAGAGACGCGGCGACCCTGGCGGCTTGACTTGACACAATCTAGTCTCTGTGCATCTACAGCAGACTTGTTGACACGCTCGCAGCGCTTGACAACAGAGAGACGCGGCCACCCTGGCGGCTTGACTTGACACAATCTAGTCTCTGTGCATCTACATCTACAGCAGACTTGTTGACACGCTCGCAGCGCTTGACAACAGAGAGACGCGGCGACCCTGGCGGCTTGACTTGACACAATCTAGTCTCTGTGCATCTACATCTACAGCAGACTTGTTGACACGCTCGCAGCGCTTGACAACAGAGAGACGCGGCGACCCTGGCGGCTTGACTTGACACAATCTAGTCTCTGTGCATCTACATCTACAGCAGACTTGTTGACACGCTCGCAGCGCTTGACAACAGAGAGACGCGGCGACCCTTGCGGCTTGACTTGACACAATCTAGTCTCTGTGCATCCACATCTACAGCAGACTTGTTGACACGCTCGCAGCGCTTGACAACAGAGAGACGCGGCGACCCTTGCGGCTTGACTTGACACAATCTAGTCTCTGTGCATCTACAGCAGACTTGTTGACACGCTCGCAGCGCTTGACAACAGAGAGACGCGGCGACCCTGGCGGCTTGACTTGACACAATCTAGTCTCTGTGCATCTACATCTACAGCAGACTTGTTGACACGCTCGCAGCGCTTGACAACAGAGAGACGCGGCCACCCTGGCGGCTTGACTTGACACAATCTAGTCTCTGTGCATCTACAGCAGACTTGTTGACACGCTCGCAGCGCTTGACAACAGAGAGACGCGGCGACCCTGGCGGCTTGACTTGACACAATCTAGTCTCTGTGCATCTACAGCAGACTTGTTGACACGCTCGCAGCGCTTGACAACAGAGAGACGCGGCGACCCTTGCGGCTTGACTTGACACAATCTAGTCTCTGTGCATCTACATTTACAGCAGACTTGTTGACACGCTCGCAGCGCTTGACAACAGAGAGACGCGGCGACCCTGGCGGCTTGACTTGACACAATCTAGTCTCTGTGCATCTACAGCAGACTTGTTGACACGCTCGCAGCGCTTGACAACAGAGAGACGCGGCCACCCTGGCGGCTTGACTTGACACAATCTAGTCTCTGTGCATCTACATCTACAGCAGACTTGTTGACACGCTCGCAGCGCTTGACAACAGAGAGACGCGGCGACCCTGGCGGCTTGACTTGACACAAGCTAGTCTCTGTGCATCTACAGCAGACTTGTTGACACGCTCGCAGCGCTTGACAACAGAGAGACGCGGCGACCCTGGCGGCTTGACTTGACACAAGCTAGTCTCTGTGCATCTACAGCAGACTTGTTGACACGCTCGCAGCGCTTGACAACAGAGAGACGCGGCGACCCTGGCGGCTTGACTTGACACAATCTAGTCTCTGTGCATCTACATCTACAGCAGACTTGTTGACACGCTCGCAGCGCTTGACAACAGAGAGACGCGGCGACCCTTGCGGCTTGACTTGACACAATCTAGTCTCTGTGCATCTACAGCAGACTTGTTGACACGCTCGCAGCGCTTGACAACAGAGAGACGCGGCGACCCTGGCGGCTTGACTTGACACAATCTAGTCTCTGTGCATCCACATCTACAGCAGACTTGTTGACACGCTCGCAGCGCTTGACAACAGAGAGACGCGGCGACCCTGGCGGCTTGACTTGACACAATCTAGTCTCTGTGCATCTACATCTACAGCAGACTTGTTGACACGCTCGCAGCGCTTGACAACAGAGAGACGCGGCGACCCTGGCGGCTTGACTTGACACAATCTAGTCTCTGTGCATCTACATCTACAGCAGACTTGTTGACACGCTCGCAGCGCTTGACAACAGAGAGACGCGGCGACCCTGGCGGCTTGACTTGACACAATCTAGTCTCTGTGCATCTACAGCAGACTTGTTGACACGCTCGCAGCGCTTGACAACAGAGAGACGCGGCGACCCTGGCGGCTTGACTTGACACAATCTAGTCTCTGTGCATCTACAGCAGACTTGTTGACACGCTCGCAGCGCTTGACAACAGAGAGACGCGGCGACCCTGGCGGCTTGACTTGACACAATCTAGTCTCTGTGCATCTACAGCAGACTTGTTGACACGCTCGCAGCGCTTGACAACAAGGAGAGACGCGGCGACCCTGGCGGCTTGACTTGACACAATCTAGTCTCTGTGCATCTACAGCAGACTTGTTGACACGCTCGCAGCGCTTGACAACAGAGAGACGCGGCCACCCTGGCGGCTTGACTTGACACAATCTAGTCTCTGTGCATCTACATCTACAGCAGACTTGTTGACACGCTCGCAGCGCTTGACAACAGAGAGACGCGGCGACCCTGGCGGCTTGACTTGACACAATCTAGTCTCTGTGCATCTACAGCAGACTTGTTGACACGCTCGCAGCGCTTGACAACAGAGAGACGCGGCGACCCTGGCGGCTTGACTTGACACAATCTAGTCTCTGTGCATCTACAGCAGACTTGTTGACACGCTCGCAGCGCTTGACAACAGAGAGACGCGGCGACCCTGGCGGCTTGACTTGACACAAGCTAGTCTCTGTGCATCTACATCTACAGCAGACTTGTTGACACGCTCGCAGCGCTTGACAACAGAGAGACGCGGCGACCCTGGCGGCTTGACTTGACACAATCTAGTCTCTGTGCATCTACAGCAGACTTGTTGACACGCTCGCAGCGCTTGACAACAGAGAGACGCGGCCACCCTGGCGGCTTGACTTGACACAATCTAGTCTCTGTGCATCTACATCTACAGCAGACTTGTTGACACGCTCGCAGCGCTTGACAACAGAGAGACGCGGCCACCCTGGCGGCTTGACTTGACACAATCTAGTCTCTGTGCATCTACATCTACAGCAGACTTGTTGACACGCTCGCAGCGCTTGACAACAGAGAGACGCGGCGATCCTGGCGGCTTGACTTGACACAATCTAGTCTCTGTGCATCTACAGCAGACTTGTTGACACGCTCGCAGCGCTTGACAACAGAGAGACGCGGCGACCCTGGCGGCTTGACTTGACACAATCTAGTCTCTGTGCATCTACATCTACAGCAGACTTGTTGACACGCTCGCAGCGCTTGACAACAGAGAGACGCGGCGACCCTGGCGGCTTGACTTGACACAATCTAGTCTCTGTGCATCTACATCTACAGCAGACTTGTTGACACGCTCGCAGCGCTTGACAACAGAGAGACGCGGCGACCCTGGCGGCTTGACTTGACACAATCTAGTCTCTGTGCATCCACATCTACAGCAGACTTGTTGACACGCTCGCAGCGCTTGACAACAGAGAGACGCGGCGACCCTTGCGGCTTGACTTGACACAATCTAGTCTCTGTGCATCTACAGCAGACTTGTTGACACGCTCGCAGCGCTTGACAACAGAGAGACGCGGCGACCCTGGCGGCTTGACTTGACACAATCTAGTCTCTGTGCATCTACAGCAGACTTGTTGACACGCTCGCAGCGCTTGACAACAGAGAGACGCGGCGACCCTGGCGGCTTGACTTGACACAATCTAGTCTCTGTGCATCTACAGCAGACTTGTTGACACGCTCGCAGCGCTTGACAACAGAGAGACGCGGCGACCCTGGCGGCTTGACTTGACACAATCTAGTCTCTGTGCATCTACATCTACAGCAGAATTGTTGACACGCTCGCAGCGCTTGACAACAGAGAGACGCGGCGATCCTGGCGGCTTGACTTGACACAATCTAGTCTCTGTGCATCTACAGCAGACTTGTTGACACGCTCGCAGCGCTTGACAACAGAGAGACGCGGCGACCCTGGCGGCTTGACTTGACACAATCTAGTCTCTGTGCATCTACAGCAGACTTGTTGACACGCTCGCAGCGCTTGACAACAGAGAGACGCGGCGACCCTTGCGGCTTGACTTGACACAATCTAGTCTCTGTGCATCTACAGCAGACTTGTTGACACGCTCGCAGCGCTTGACAACAGAGAGACGCGGCGACCCTGGCGGCTTGACTTGACACAATCTAGTCTCTGTGCATCTACAGCAGACTTGTTGACACGCTCGCAGCGCTTGACAACAGAGAGACGCGGCGACCCTGGCGGCTTGACTTGACACAATCTAGTCTCTGTGCATCTACATCTACAGCAGAATTGTTGACACGCTCGCAGCGCTTGACAACAGAGAGACGCGGCGACCCTTGCGGCTTGACTTGACACAATCTAGTCTCTGTGCATCTACAGCAGACTTGTTATCACGCTCGCAGCGCTTGACAACAGAGAGACGCGGCGACCCTGGCGGCTTGACTTGACACAATCTAGTCTCTGTGCATCTACATCTACAGCAGACTTGTTGACACGCTCGCAGCGCTTGACAACAGAGAGACGCGGCGACCCTGGCGGCTTGACTTGACACAATCTAGTCTCTGTGCATCCACATCTACAGCAGACTTGTTGACACGCTCGCAGCGCTTGACAACAGAGAGACGCGGCGACCCTGGCGGCTTGACTTGACACAATCTAGTCTCTGTGCATCTACAGCAGACTTGTTGACACGCTCGCAGCGCTTGACAACAGAGAGACGCGGCGACCCTGGCGGCTTGACTTGACACAATCTAGTCTCTGTGCATCTACAGCAGACTTGTTGACACGCTCGCAGCGCTTGACAACAGAGAGACGCGGCGACCCTGGCGGCTTGACTTGACACAATCTAGTCTCTGTGCATCCACATCTACAGCAGACTTGTTGACACGCTCGCAGCGCTTGACAACAGAGAGACGCGGCGACCCTGGCGGCTTGACTTGACACAATCTAGTCTCTGTGCATCCACATCTACAGCAGACTTGTTGACACGCTCGCAGCGCTTGACAACAGAGAGACGCGGCGACCCTGGCGGCTTGACTTGACACAATCTAGTCTCTGTGCATCTACAGCAGACTTGTTGACACGCTCGCAGCGCTTGACAACAGAGAGACGCGGCGACCCTGGCGGCTTGACTTGACACAATCTAGTCTCTGTGCATCTACAGCAGACTTGTTGACACGCTCGCAGCGCTTGACAACAGAGAGACGCGGCGACCCTTGCGGCTTGACTTGACACAATCTAGTCTCTGTGCATCTACAGCAGACTTGTTGACACGCTCGCAGCGCTTGACAACAGAGAGACGCGGCGACCCTGGCGGCTTGACTTGACACAATCTAGTCTCTGTGCATCTACAGCAGACTTGTTGACACGCTCGCAGCGCTTGACAACAGAGAGACGCGGCGACCCTTGCGGCTTGACTTGACACAATCTAGTCTCTGTGCATCTACAGCAGACTTGTTGACACGCTCGCAGCGCTTGACAACAGAGAGACGCGGCGACCCTGGCGGCTTGACTTGACACAATCTAGTCTCTGTGCATCCACAGCAGACTTGTTGACACGCTCGCAGCGCTTGACAACAGAGAGACGCGGCGACCCTGGCGGCTTGACTTGACACAATCTAGTCTCTGTGCATCTACAGCAGACTTGTTGACACGCTCGCAGCGCTTGACAACAGAGAGACGCGGCGACCCTGGCGGCTTGACTTGACACAATCTAGTCTCTGTACATCTACAGCAGACTTGTTGACACGCTCGCAGCGCTTGACAACAGAGAGACGCGGCGACCCTGGCGGCTTGACTTGACACAATCTAGTCTCTGTGCATCTACATCTACAGCAGACTTGTTGACACGCTCGCAGCGCTTGACAACAGAGAGA
The DNA here is from genome assembly GCA_945910005.1 of Isoperla grammatica. Taxonomy (NCBI): domain Eukaryota; kingdom Metazoa; phylum Arthropoda; class Insecta; order Plecoptera; family Perlodidae; genus Isoperla; species Isoperla grammatica. The sequence goes on along the minus strand of OX246749.1, from coordinate 19,379,946 downwards.
CGCGGCGACCCTGGCGGCTTGACTTGACACAAGCTAGTCTCTGTGCATCTACAGCAGACTTGTTGACACGCTCGCAGCGCTTGACAACAGAGAGACGCGGCGACCCTGGCGGCTTGACTTGACACAATCTAGTCTCTGTGCATCTACATCTACAGCAGACTTGTTGACACGCTCGCAGCGCTTGACAACAGAGAGACGCGGCGACCCTGGCGGCTTGACTTGACACAATCTAGTCTCTGTGCATCTACAGCAGACTTGTTGACACGCTCGCAGCGCTTGACAACAGAGAGACGCGGCGACCCTGGCGGCTTGACTTGACACAATCTAGTCTCTGTGCATCTACAGCAGACTTGTTGACACGCTCGCAGCGCTTGACAACAGAGAGACGCGGCGACCCTGGCGGCTTGACTTGACACAATCTAGTCTCTGTGCATCTACAGCAGACTTGTTGACACGCTCGCAGCGCTTGACAACAGAGAGACGCGGCGACCCTGGCGGCTTGACTTGACACAATCTAGTCTCTGTGCATCCACATCTACAGCAGACTTGTTGACACGCTCGCAGCGCTTGACAACAGAGAGACGCGGCGACCCTTGCGGCTTGACTTGACACAATCTAGTCTCTGTGCATCTACATCTACAGCAGACTTGTTGACACGCTCGCAGCGCTTGACAACAGAGAGACGCGGCGACCCTTGCGGCTTGACTTGACACAATCTAGTCTCTGTGCATCTACAGCAGACTTGTTGACACGCTCGCAGCGCTTGACAACAGAGAGACGCGGCGACCCTGGCGGCTTGACTTGACACAATCTCGTCTCTGTGCATCTACAGCAGACTTGTTATCACGCTCGCAGCGCTTGACAACAGAGAGACGCGGCGACCCTGGCGGCTTGACTTGACACAATCTAGTCTCTGTGCATCTACAGCAGACTTGTTGACACGCTCGCAGCGCTTGACAACAGAGAGACGCGGCGACCCTGGCGGCTTGACTTGACACAATCTAGTCTCTGTGCATCTACATCTACAGCAGACTTGTTGACACGCTCGCAGCGCTTGACAACAGAGAGACGCGGCGACCCTGGCGGCTTGACTTGACACAATCTAGTCTCTGTGCATCTACAGCAGACTTGTTGACACGCTCGCAGCGCTTGACAACAGAGAGACGCGGCGACCCTGGCGGCTTGACTTGACACAATCTAGTCTCTGTGCATCTACATCTACAGCAGACTTGTTGACACGCTCGCAGCGCTTGACAACAGAGAGACGCGGCGACCCTGGCGGCTTGACTTGACACAATCTAGTCTCTGTGCATCTACATCTACAGCAGACTTGTTGACACGCTCGCAGCGCTTGACAACAGAGAGACGCGGCGACCCTGGCGGCTTGACTTGACACAATCTAGTCTCTGTGCATCTACAGCAGACTTGTTGACACGCTCGCAGCGCTTGACAACAGAGAGACGCGGCGACCCTGGCGGCTTGACTTGACACAATCTAGTCTCTGTGCATCTACATCTACAGCAGACTTGTTGACACGCTCGCAGCGCTTGACAACAGAGAGACGCGGCGACCCTTGCGGCTTGACTTGACACAATCTAGTCTCTGTGCATCTACAGCAGACTTGTTGACACGCTCGCAGCGCTTGACAACAGAGAGACGCGGCGACCCTGGCGGCTTGACTTGACACAATCTAGTCTCTGTGCATCTACAGCAGACTTGTTGACACGCTCGCAGCGCTTGACAACAGAGATACGCGGCGACCCTGGCGGCTTGACTTGACACAATCTAGTCTCTGTGCATCTACATCTACAGCAGACTTGTTGACACGCTCGCAGCGCTTGACAACAGAGAGACGCGGCGACCCTGGCGGCTTGACTTGACACAATCTAGTCTCTGTGCATCTACATCTACAGCAGACTTGTTGACACGCTCGCAGCGCTTGACAACAGAGAGACGCGGCGACCCTGGCGGCTTGACTTGACACAATCTAGTCTCTGTGCATCTACATCTACAGCAGACTTGTTGACACGCTCGCAGCGCTTGACAACAGAGAGACGCGGCGACCCTTGCGGCTTGACTTGACACAATCTAGTCTCTGTGCATCTACAGCAGACTTGTTGACACGCTCGCAGCGCTTGACAACAGAGAGACGCGGCGACCCTGGCGGCTTGACTTGACACAATCTAGTCTCTGTGCATCTACAGCAGACTTGTTGACACGCTCGCAGCGCTTGACAACAGAGAGACGCGGCGACCCTTGCGGCTTGACTTGACACAATCTAGTCTCTGTGCATCTACAGCAGACTTGTTGACACGCTCGCAGCGCTTGACAACAAGGAGAGACGCGGCGACCCTGGCGGCTTGACTTGACACAATCTAGTCTCTGTGCATCTACAGCAGACTTGTTGACACGCTCGCAGCGCTTGACAACAGAGAGACGCGGCCACCCTGGCGGCTTGACTTGACACAATCTAGTCTCTGTGCATCTACATCTACAGCAGACTTGTTATCACGCTCGCAGCGCTTGACAACAGAGAGACGCGGCGACCCTGGCGGCTTGACTTGACACAATCTAGTCTCTGTGCATCTACATCTACAGCAGACTTGTTGACACGCTCGCAGCGCTTGACAACAGAGAGACGCGGCGACCCTGGCGGCTTGACTTGACACAATCTAGTCTCTGTGCATCTACAGCAGACTTGTTGACACGCTCGCAGCGCTTGACAACAGAGAGACGCGGCGACCCTTGCGGCTTGACTTGACACAATCTAGTCTCTGTGCATCTACAGCAGACTTGTTGACACGCTCGCAGCGCTTGACAACAGAGAGACGCGGCGACCCTGGCGGCTTGACTTGACACAATCTAGTCTCTGTGCATCTACAGCAGACTTGTTGACACGCTCGCAGCGCTTGACAACAGAGAGACGCGGCGACCCTGGCGGCTTGACTTGACACAATCTAGTCTCTGTGCATCTACATTTACAGCAGACCTGTTGACACGAACGCAGCGCTTGACAACAGAGAGACGCGGCGACCCTGGCGACTTGACTTGACACAAGCTAGTCTCTGTGCATCTACATCTACAGCAGACTTGTTGACACGCTCGCAGCGCTTGACAACAGAGAGACGCGGCGACCCTGGCGGCTAGACTTGACACAAGCTAGTCTCTGTGCATCTACAGCAGACTTGTTGACACGCTCGCAGCGCTTGACAACAGAGAGACGCGGCGACCCTGGCGGCTTGACTTGACACAATCTAGTCTCTGTGCATCTACATCTACAGCAGACTTGTTGACACGCTCGCAGCGCTTGACAACAGAGAGACGCGGCGACCCTGGCGGCTTGACTTGACACAATCTAGTCTCTGTGCATCTACAGCAGACTTGTTGACACGCTCGCAGCGCTTGACAACAGAGAGACGCGGCGACCCTGGCGGCTTGACTTGACACAATCTAGTCTCTGTGCATCTACAGCAGACTTGTTGACACGCTCGCAGCGCTTGACAACAGAGAGACGCGGCGACCCTGGCGGCTTGACTTGACACAATCTAGTCTCTGTGCATCTACAGCAGACTTGTTGACACGCTCGCAGCGCTTGACAACAGAGAGACGCGGCGACCCTGGCGGCTTGACTTGACACAATCTAGTCTCTGTGCATCTACAGCAGACTTGTTGACACGCTCGCAGCGCTTGACAACAGAGAGACGCGGCGACCCTGGCGGCTTGACTTGACACAATCTAGTCTCTGTGCATCTACAGCAGACTTGTTGACACGCTCGCAGCGCTTGACAACAGAGAGACGCGGCGACCCTGGCGGCTTGACTTGACACAATCTAGTCTCTGTGCATCTACAGCAGACTTGTTATCACGCTCGCAGCGCTTGACAACAGAGAGACGCGGCGACCCTGGCGGCTTGACTTGACACAATCTAGTCTCTGTGCATCTACATCTACAGCAGACTTGTTGACACGCTCGCAGCGCTTGACAACAGAGAGACGCGGCGACCCTGGCGGCTAGACTTGACACAATCTAGTCTCTGTGCATCTACAGCAGACTTGTTGACACGCTCGCAGCGCTTGACAACAGAGAGACGCGGCGACCCTGGCGGCTTGACTTGACACAATCTAGTCTCTGTGCATCTACAGCAGACTTGTTGACACGCTCGCAGCGCTTGACAACAGAGAGACGCGGCGACCCTGGCGGCTTGACTTGACACAATCTAGTCTCTGTGCATCTACAGCAGACTTGTTGACACGCTCGCAGCGCTTGACAACAGAGAGACGCGGCGACCCTGGCGGCTTGACTTGACACAATCTAGTCTCTGTGCATCTACAGCAGACTTGTTGACACGCTCGCAGCGCTTGACAACAGAGAGACGCGGCGACCCTGGCGGCTTGACTTGACACAATCTAGTCTCTGTGCATCTACAGCAGACTTGTTGACACGCTCGCAGCGCTTGACAACAGAGAGACGCGGCGACCCTGGCGGCTTGACTTGACACAATCTAGTCTCTGTGCATCTACAGCAGACTTGTTGACACGCTCGCAGCGCTTGACAACAGAGAGACGCGGCGACCCTGGCGGCTTGACTTGACACAATCTAGTCTCTGTACATCTACAGCATACTTGTTGACACGCTCGCAGCGCTTGACAACAGAGAGACGCGGCGACCCTGGCGGCTTGACTTGACACAATCTAGTCTCTGTGCATCTACATCTACAGCAGACTTGTTGACACGCTCGCAGCGCTTGACAACAGAGAGACGCGGCGACCCTGGCGGCTTGACTTGACACAATCTAGTCTCTGTGCATCTACATCTACAGCAGACTTGTTGACACGCTCGCAGCGCTTGACAACAGAGAGACGCGGCGACCCTGGCGGCTTGACTTGACACAATCTAGTCTCTGTACATCTACAGCATACTTGTTGACACGCTCGCAGCGCTTGACAACAGAGAGACGCGGCGACCCTGGCGGCTTGACTTGACACAATCTAGTCTCTGTGCATCTACATCTACAGCAGACTTGTTGACACGCTCGCAGCGCTTGACAACAGAGAGACGCGGCGACCCTGGCGGCTTGACTTGACACAATCTAGTCTCTGTGCATCTACAGCAGACTTGTTGACACGCTCGCAGCGCTTGACAACAGAGAGACGCGGCGACCCTGGCGGCTTGACTTGACACAATCTAGTCTCTGTGCATCTACAGCAGACTTGTTGACACGCTCGCAGCGCTTGACAACAGAGAGACGCGGCGACCCTTGCGGCTTGACTTGACACAATCAAAACAAGTTACCGTGTCTTGTTACAGACAAAAAATGATTATTCACGAATGGAAGAAAGGTACAACAATCGGGAAGCCAAGCAACAGATTGTTGGTCTACATTTGACCGTGTGCCAGCACTAAAGAGTGAAGGCTCTTCCATAATACATTGAAAATTGACAGTGTAGTTATCAGGCAACCCAAGACTACCTTACACTTGCTTTCGTCACAGGCGAGGGGTTCGTACAGCCAACCAGCGATCAGTATTTGCGCGGGTTTGTTTCTTGCGGTTCGCTGGTGTGCTACGAATGCCTTGCCTGCTACGAAAGCTAAGTATACTAAGTATAAGTATACTGTAATCGCTGTAACGTAGGGCCTACAAGGTGTTATCGTCACGGATTCTCTTATAATTTTCCCTCTCTTTTTCCACCTCCACTCGGTACCGGCTGAGCGCTTGCGAGAAATGAATGCAGGGAGGGTTGAGGTCAACAAGCCAGGTGTCTCTGTTTAAAATAGCAATCTTTTGAAGTTGCGTAATGTTACAATTTCTCAATTTCTTGCAGTTATATGGATCAATTACGAAAAATTGATATAAAATTTACTTGAATTTTAAAATTAGCTAGATAATTAACAATGTTGGCGTACTCTGAAAATTATCATGATGTCGAGACCACTGATATAAAATAAAAAATAAAAATGAAAACTAAATATAAATTATAAAAACTTTTTCCAAGGTATTTTTAAAATTTATAGTTTTTTTATCCATTTTTCGTGATTATTCCATATATCCCAAAAGTATTTGGGAAATTATAGCATTTAACTACTTCAAAAGATTGCTATTTTAAACAATGACACCACAACTCTCCCCGCATACTTTTCTCGCAAGCTCTCAGCCGGTACCGAGTGGTGGTGGTAAGGGGGAGGGGAATTTTTACATTATCCGTGACAACACCTTGCATCTTGTACGTTACAGCGAGAGTAGTATATTCTTGGATTGCCTATAGTAAGGTTTTAGCCAATCCTATTGGTACCGATAGAGGTGGCTCAGCGGTAAGATGCGAGACTCTAATTCGGGAGGTCGCCGGTTCGATTCCGGTCACCGGCAGTCCTGACTGAAGGTTTTTTCCGAGGTTTCCCTCAGTCGTAAAGGCAAATGCTGGGATTGAGTCCTACTAACAGAACAGCCCTCGGACATTCCTTCCCAGCTATCCAAACACCTCAATAACCTAGTTAGTCAGCTGAAGAGGGGCACATCAGGCAAAGCTGGTGTGCACCCTATAACGGGTATTCCTACGAAAAAGTATTATTATTAATCCTATTGGCTGTTGAGAACCCGTTGTTGTTCATCAGCCACTAGGATTGGCTAGTTACTTAATGCTGTCGTCATACGAGTGATTAGTGGTCCTCCAACCAGCAAGCTCGTACTTTCAAATACCGG
>OX246749.1:19336514-19373049 GCA_945910005.1 Isoperla grammatica | reverse complement strand
AATACTACCAGTCTGGTTCGTGCTGAAAAAGGAGGCGTGGTTAACCGCTTGTTAAACGTACGTATGTAGGCCTACACATTTCGGTCCGCATATGTTCTTCTCCGAGCTGAGTTGGGTTCGAGGTTAGGTGTTTATCAGGCAAATTCAGTTCGCATAATGTCCAGCTCGAGCTTACGAGCTCGAACTCGGCTCGCGTGGTAAACGTAGTCCATGCCTACAGCTGTACCCCTCGCGCTGTTTTGTCTAAATTGTAGCCGCTAAAATGCCGTTGCCCAGATGATTGCCCTAAGATTAAGATAAATACGTACCTAGATAGGCTATAGACATAGGCCTACACATGATCTATGACATCATTTTAATACTAGACATTGTTTATTTTATTTACCTAGATTATGATGATATGAAAACGGCTGCGTATAATCTAGAAAAGTTTGGCTTCCTAGTGCCTCCTGCAAAACGCTCAAGAAAGTCAACAAATATTAACAAGATATGCACTAAAAAAAAGAAGAACTTGCAAAAAAAGGTAAGTCTAGCTGTGAACATTACGGATGTGTTAACACGTTTATAGCATGTTGAAAGTTTAATTCATCTTAAATCGACCCTTAAACATATGCCAACATAGGTACAGCTTTTACTATTGAATCCCGTAATGGCGACGGCACACAACGTAGTGCATTCTAGCTAGGTCGTAACTTGTAGGGCGTACACGTTTAAGTCTTTAAACGTTTAATATTTTGTGACTAAAATTAACCGCCAACCCACCACTATAGCACCCACCCTCCCCATCTCTTTTTGGGAATAGTATAGGCCTATACTATTTAAGTAGGCCTAAGATTGTGTTTGTATATTTAAGGTAATCGGAAACAATGCTAAGATCATCAAAGCTAAACAGTCCCGATCCCTGATGGAGGAAGTAAGAAATAAAAATAAAACTCGTGATTCGGAGAAGTCGTTAGCAGAGCAGGGAGAAGCTACATTTGTCCATGTAGGCCAAGAGATAGCCATGGCAGCCAAAGATGATGTAACCCTACAGCAAAGGGACAATTTGAATTCTTCGCCAAAAGCAGACATCCCCTTTAAAGGGGACAATCTGGAAGAACTTGACGGGATGAATTCTTCGCCAATAGCAGACATCCCCTTTAAAGGGGACAATCTGGAGGAAGTTGACGGGATTAATTCTTCGGCAATACACAGGCACTGTGATATGGAACCTAAGAACAGTGAAGAAAATATCGACGAACAAGAGCTAAATGAGATAAACCTTAGGTCCTCCCGTAAAGTACTCAGGCTAGATCCATATGACCTGACAGAGAGCGGAGACTCGTCTGAATTTGAATTTCAAAAAACAAATTCCCAGATGGCATTCGAGATCGCCAGGTTGAAAGACTGTAACAAGAACTTACGACATGAGCTAACAATGACAAAAGCGATGCTCACGCTAAAAGAAGGTAATTATAGTTGGTCTTAATTGGTAACTGTCAGGGCCAGAGTTTTATTGTCATTACTTTTAAATGCACTTGAATATTAATCATTTAATTTTTAGTAGCCTAAGGGTTCTAAATGAAACAAAGAATAAACTGACAGATTTCATAAATGTCAATTTTATTTAAATTTAAAGTAATATACGTAGCCTTCATATTAATAATAATATACCGGTAATGTTGTACATATTTGTGTTTCTCTGTCATAGCTTTCCACTCTATTCTCAGGCACCTTACACTTGGCATGCTATCACACAATTTACATTGTCCAGACTTTTGGCATTTAATCCAAATCAACTTTTAAGCAATGGAATAGTATTCTAAACAAAACGTAATTAAGTCGCTCCACAGCAACTTGGGGTCTGGGGACGTCACAGATGGGCGTGTCGGATCCAATCAGCGGGCGGCTTTCACCAATACTCACATTTGGTTAGCCAAGCCTGACTCATCTGTATGTCCCCAGCACCAAAGTTGCTGTGGAGTGACTTTAACTAGGCCTATGCCTGTCTGAATAGTACATTGCAAGTTTTTTCTTACAGATTTACCGCAGCTTATCACAACACTAAAAAGTGCAGCTGAAGCACTAGATTACAGAGTGGCTGGCTGTAGTTCCAGCATTCCAATTCCCATGGCCATCCATAAACCCACAAGCACCAGTAAACGACTGGAACTGTCTGGGCCGGGGCCTATTGCCACCGATAAGCTAAAACGGTCGGTGCCGGGCCCAGCAGGTATCTGTAGTCAGTTCTCCCCAAAGATCGTGAAATTGGCAACCTCTTCACCAATCGTTACAAGCCCAACCCAGCTGACCAACAAGGCAATCGCAAGCCCAGCTATCAAACCGCCGGATACTCCATCTGTGGTAAGATTTATTTTATAATAAAGTTACGTACTATAGGGCCTATTCACGTGACGTCACAACGGCCATATTGGAGGCCACCTATAGTACTATTTCAAGTTTTATTTAGCTGTCAATAGAAAACAAATATGTTGTTTACAGGGAAACATGAGAGTTTGAACACGTATATCCCCCGATAAAGTTTACTGAAATGGTTATGTGCCCTTGAGAGAGTGACCGAAACATGCGAGTTTATTTATATTGTTTTACAGTAATAATAGCAAACCAAAGTTAGAGAACAGTTGAACTTCAACCAAACGCTACCTGAAACTTGGTAACAATGAACTGTACCAATCACATGCCATTGTGGCCTCCAATGTGGCCACCATGCGCATTACGTGAATACACCCTATTGTTATTATAGGCCTGTTTATTATTATAGCCTATATTTCTATTATACTTTTAGCCTATAGCCTTCGATATGTTTATTTCAGATCCAAGAATCTTCAATGAATGGCGTTTGGGAAGGAGATTTGAACATCAAAGATATGATTAGCGACATAAGGCGTTGCTGTTGTAATCATAAAAAACCATCCCTTCTAGTATGTGATTTACTATGTGCAGTATTTTCAAGTGAGACATTAGCTACATCTTCAATTACTGGCCTGAAATCCAACACATCGGGGATCGAGGTTCAAGCTAAAAGGCAGCTTGACCCTAAAAAATTAGCTGCAATAATTGGTGAGCTATAATTATTTACTAGTGAATATAGTGATAAGTGAATGCATTAAGTACAAGTTGTAGAGTTAGTGTTGACGTATTTAGCTGTATTGTACATACTTTTAGGTCCATTCCTGTTGTTGTTGGAGGCTACTATGGGATAACTAGGGGTAGGTAGGCCTATAGACCTATTCAACTGGCCGTTTGTTCAGAATGGGTTTGGCATTTTTAGGGCATTTTGTTATACTGTTTGTGTAGTAGGTTCATGTGCCGACTATAAGATCAAAATCACTACGGTACCCACCAGTTGCAGCCTTTCAGAATATTAAAATATAGTATAAATAAATTAATTTTCGCAGTGGCACACTCCTCTTACTACATAGTCACCATTCTTCTCTTGCCACTTATAAATGCTGCCCTCCCCCTCTACATTTTTTAGGTCTCTTTCCTTACAGATTCAGTGACATTAGGCTACTATGTGTGCTAATTGTATACTTGGGGAAGGAACTTTTCAATGGAACGCTTTCTTTCTATTTTTAGGGGACTTTTCAAGTAACGCGATCCTTATCTTGGCAAAGGAACTTTTCTTTGAGAAAGTTCATATTTTCGGGTTTTTAAAACATTCTTTGAAAAGTTCCTTGTACGACCGAGTCGTTTATTTTCCGTTCAGTGCCACTAATCCTGTCTTATTGACAATATATGAATAGGCCTATCTGTTTTGCCGGCATTATGTTTCATATTCAAATGTTTGGTCCGGATTCTCCAATTTTAACCAATAATAGCTATGCTGCCCGCCGAGCAATGAATGCATGTTTTATTTAAAACAATACAAATTAAAAGGTAGTACTTCCCCAGGTATGGTGCTTTGTAGTGGATACACAAGTTTACTGTATAATATGTATGTATGTTTCAGATTATGTAACTCAGGTGTTCCCAGAGGTGAACAAGCCTAAACTGCTGGGAGTTATTCGGAACAAATTGAAAAATGTAGCCTCCAGGAAGTAAGATGAAGAAGTCTGAATTGTCGAGGCCTAGCTAAAGTAGGGACGCCACTCCAAATATCGTACTAGAGTAATACAGGAAGCTTGCGTGAATTTCTGACGACAGTTGGCCAGGTGGGTTGGCTGGGTTGGCTTGGAACTTTGTGAACAAGGCCACTCATCAAGATCGGTAAAGTATCACTAAAAGCTTTGTTACACGGTCAAGATATTGACACAATGTTGACTCAACTTGTTGGCTCAACTTGTTGACCACATTTAAATAGCACGGAACTGGGGTACTGCAGACACACACGTCAACATGTTGACTCAACATTGACGAGTAGGGCAACATGTTTTTAGATGTTGACGAAAAGTTGGAGCTTGCTCTACTTTTGAGAAATGTTGACGGCGTTCAACCAATGGCTGACCGATATTTTGTCATGTGATCATATCGTGTGTGTCGTGTGTTCGTTGCGCGAATTGTGCGATTGGGGTAAAAGTTGATAGAGGTGATACACGTGAAATACTCATTTCCGTCAACAAGTTGAGTCAACATTCCGTCAATATGTTTACCATGTAACAAAGCTTTTAGTTACTATTTTACTGATCTTGTCCACTCGCTGCTTTCAACATGGCCGCATTTTTATTTTCTTAGCCTTATAAAGTACACTATTTTAATCAAGCATTAACTGAACTATTTTGTATTTTGATTATTATTTAAGTTTTAATTTGATAAAATCATTTAAAATGTACCACAATATAAATTGTAGGTAAATGAATACCATAACCTCACTTGCGTTTCCATGACTACCGCAAGATGTCCATGACGTGTATGCTATTTAATGCCACCTATAGACTCGCTGTTGACGTGCCAGTCAAGCTTGTGTTTAGTTTTATGAAATTAATCTGCCACATTCGTTACATCTTTGTGTATAGCCATGCGGGCCCATGGTTTCCTGTATTATTCTAGTACGGTATTTGTCTAGATGTCAATTGTTTCGAACTAACGTAGGCCTATGCCCTTGCTAGTTTACATACAATATGTTAAATTACGGTACTATGTGTTACTACCAATTGGCAATTAGGCCATGTTATCGCACACAGTACGGGAGTTTTGAGTAGGGTTGCTGTTTGATGATCGATACGATTATTCGCACTCAAGCGTCTTGTGACTAGCGCTTTCTCTCTCTCTCTCTCTCTCACGGCAGGCGGCAGCTGCTGACATCGGTCGCTCAAGGTGGCCGTACTTCGTCGCGTCTCGCTCAGACATGATAGCACTCCATTGTTTTCTCTCTCGCTCGGCCGGCTGCATCTGTTCTCCCTAGCCACGAGTGCCGGCCTGCATGGCTCGCGTATTTGGGGGGGCTTTTTGAATTGAATGTAGCGCGGTGGTGAGATGATGCGATTTGTTTGGTCTTGATCAATACTTCGATCAACTTCGAAAAAATAAATGTTTCTTTTTACATTTGCCTCTCAGAGATCAACTAGCAAAGCTGTTAAACAATCCCGACTTTTTTTCTAAATTGAGTAAAGACAACCATGCAAGTGGTGTGACATCAGGGGAGATTTATAAACAACATGTTGAAAGTGGTAAAATTGGCCCTATCGACATTACATTACAATGGAACACCGACGGAGCATCTGCTGCCAAATCTTCAAAGTGTAGCATTTGGCCAATACAAGTAGCCATAAATGAGCTCTCTTACCAAGAAAGAAAAGAAAACATATTGTTGACTGGACTGTGGCAAGGAACGAAACCGCAAATGAACACTTTTCTTCGCCCATTTGTAGACGAACTTCAAGAACTGCATACAACTGGCATAGTCCTTGATGATGGAAGGATCATTAAAGTTCATTGCGTAATAGGAACCGTAGATTCTGTTGCCCGGCCTCTCTTGCAAAATATAAAACAGTATAATGGTAAACATGGATGCTCATTCTGTTTGGCACCCGGTGAGTGCATTGAAAGGGGAAACGGAATATCTCGTGTCTACCGTGGTGAGGTTGGGGAGCCACGGAGTGAAGACCAGCACTTAAGAGACATTGATCGAGTAATTGACCATGATCTTGAAAGTTCGAATGGCGTAAAAGGTCCTTCTTTACTATTATTACTTCCCATTTTCAATATCATAACTTCTTTCGTCCCAGACTACATGCACAATGTCCTTTTAGGTGTGGTTCGGTGGTTCCTTTTTCAATGGGTTGACGGCGCTAATTCCGCAAAAGTCCTATCGTGGAAGTATTGCCAAATATTATTTTTCATAACTTGGAAATGAGAGAAAACGAGTCTGAATTGTTGAGGCAATACCTTCTAATTTTGTCTTTATCAGTCGTTTCAAACTAATATGTTCCTTTGCTACTTTACGTACGTATGTATGTTGAATTACTTAAGTGTTATGTTACCAAGGCAATATGGCCTATGCAGGGAAAAGGTTGTCATTTGATACTCAATACTCAAACTCAAATTGTGGAATCTATTTTTCTATAATAGTGGGGTTTCAAGAATGTGTAGGACTTCTAAAATATGTTTGTAAACATTATTTTTCATCACTTGTAAATAAGAGAAAACGAGTCTGAATTGTTGAGGCCTAGCCGGATTAGGGCTAGCCTCCTAGGGACTTCTGCATACCTTCTAATTTTGTATTTATTAATAGTTACGAAGTATATGCTCTTGCTACTTTACTTTACGTACAATATGTCGAATTACTATATTGTTACTACTAAACTAAGGCAATTAGACCTATTTATTATGCAAGGAAAAGATTGTATTTTGATTTGGGATGTGCGAGTAGTACTTTTTAACAAGGTTCGAGTAGACTATCAAGTCGAGCTGCCAACTACTCGCGAGAATCATAATTTAGGTCTATGCCTAATAATTACGACAAAATAACTTTGTTATTATCAAACTCGAGTTCTAGTCCGATGGCATGGGTCATAGTTATGAATGACATCCGCTATTTAAGTGGCAACAAATTAATGTCGTTAAACGTACGCGACCAACTACTCGACTCGAGTTTTCGAGTAGGCTACTCACACATCCCTACGTTTGATATGCTATATGTATACTCAAATCTATATTTTTCTGTAATAGTGGGGTTTTAAGGATGTGTAGCCTGTATAGATACTTCTAAAATATGTTCGTATCACACAGTTGTTTCCTATCATGAACATATTGCCAAACATTGTTTCATCACTTGAGATCTCTTAGCCTAATAAAATACGTGTACTGTAAATGATGACTGCAGCGTTCTGATTTTTTTTAGATTACGTATTAGAAAATAATGAATATATATGCATGGGTGTGATCATGGAACTAATTTACAAGGCTCGGATATGAATGCACAATTTATGAATATAGTTCGATCCCTTGCTTACAAACCATGTTTTGGCGCTACATACTGTGTTGACCAACCCATGCGTACATATAATAGTACCTAGTTGAATTAGTTAGCAGGTTGAGAAAATTAAGACATTTACAAATACACAACGCATTGTGGAATTAAGATGAATTAACCGCACTCATCATCAGCAGGTGAAACGTGTTTTTGTTGTGTGTACCTGTCTTTTCTTGACCTGTTACATCTTTAACTATACCTGCAATTTGACCCCTCTAACTCAATTATGTTCTATTTATATTTTATATATGATGTGAACTGCACACTAACCTGATAAACAACAAAGCTGGTTTGAGCTTTAAAAAATCAGATATCATGTATGAATATAAATAAAACGATTGCAGGTATATATGCATGCAGTCTACTGTTCGATCGATCATGTGTCAAATCACAAAAATAGCAGTTTAATAGAAGTTTGTCTCAGCCGCCCTAGTAGCCTCAATGGATAAGGCACTGGTACGTAGAGCCGGCGATCTGGGTTCGAATACCAGTCAGGGCAAACTTTTATTGCACTTGGTATCCATATTTCGTAATTTAATTTGTACAATGTCATTTAAATTATATGGTTTTTTATTCAATGGTAATTTCCTTAATGGTAATTTGTTCAATGGTTTTTATATTCAATGGTTTTTTTATTCAATGGTAATTTTGTTAATGGTAATTTGTTCAATGGTTTTTTATTCAATGGTAATTTTGTCCAATGGTTTTCATTCAATGGTTTTTGTATTCAATGGTAAATTATTTAATGGTCTAAGCCAATGGTTTTTTATTTGAAAACCAATGGTTTTCTTTCAATGGTTTTTGTATTCAATGGTAAATTATTCAATGGTCTAAGCCAATGGTTTTTTTATTTGAAAATCAATGGTTTCATTCAAAGGTTTTTGTATTTAATGGTAAATTATTCAATGGTTTAAGCTAATGGTTTTTATTTTAAGCTAATGGTTTTTATCCAATGGTTTGTCCAATTTCACCATTGGTTAGAAATCAATGGTTTTTTATTTGAAAATCAATGGTTATTTTTCATGAGGGTAGGTCTAAGTCTAGGTTTAAATTATTTAGCATGTTCTAATTCTAATTCTTAGAAGATTTCGGACAGTACTAAACCTATTGCAGAGCCACCTATTGCGAGAAATTTGACCTAGAGTTGAAGCATTGGTTCACAGCCTTCTCGACGGGTCAATCCGCGGATTGTACCGACGCCTTTGGAGGTTAGGAAATGTAAAAGTATTCATTTTCCAGTATCGATGCAGGTTTTAGGCTTTAGAGTAGGCATATCACTGTTTACATTATAAAATAATACTAGAGGTATGTATATAATAATCTAAAGTAACATTTCACTTTCCCGTCTTCCTTCTCGCAGCTGTTTTTTTCGTCCGCCATTTTAAGACTTATAACGAGCGTGCACTTTCGATTGCTAGGTCTAAACTTCGATTTAGACCTAGACTTAACGATTTCGGACAGTACTTCATACGTCACCGATGATTGATGACGTCAAATTTAGACTTAGACCTAGAGTTAGCAATGATAAAGAGGAATTCGGACACGTCCCAGGTGTTAATTCATACGACTTGCAAGATGAATTGACTTTATTGTTGGTCCAACAAAGGATGGCTACATCAACACATGTATACAGGTCTACCAACTTAACAACCATAACACACAGGTGACATACAGGTGTACCAACTTCTTACAATAAAGTGCCAATGACAGCTAGTGATCAGCTGTTACAGCTGTTACTTTCAGTACTATTTTCTATTTATCTTTTATCTATTGACCGGTACACAAATTGAAGAAGACAAACCCCAGACAAGCACAGTATGCAACATTTTCATGAGTTTCAAACAAATTTTGCTCAAAATGTGAAAAAAGCGCCAGTATTGAAATCTGAAGAAATGGTTGTTAAAATCCTTCAAAAACGAAACAAGAGTTTTGCCTAACTGATCTACACCGAGCAGCCAACGTGCTAGACCCTAAGTACCTTCGCGCTCACGTCAACCATTCAGAACAACAAGATGATGTTCAATACATTTCAGAGATGGCGAGGAATTCTAGAGACTTTGATGAGCAGACCATTTTGACTGAGTATGCTGACTTCAAGACTTTAAGCGGCATCTTCTCTAAGCAGTTGTTGTGGTCAGCAGCAGCAGCACTTGGCACCGAAAGGGCCCATGCGACGGTATTGGAGGGACCGTCAAGAGGTCGACCACGAAAGCGAGCCTTCACCGAACTGCAAATGATCACATACTAACCCCTGAAAAAATGTTTCAATTCTGCACCAACGAAATAAAGGGAATATCCTTCTTTTTTGTATCAAGTGATGAAACCGAGAACAGTGGCAGTTTCTTGGCGCTACGATACGAAGATGCTTAACAAGTACCGAACACTCGTGAAAACCAGTTTCATCCCTATAAATGAATGTCAGTGGAAGTTCGACGAACGTCGGCGTCTCGTTTGTTTCGTAAATGTTGCATCTCTAAAGCTGAACTCGCATGGTCTACACCGGCTACAACTAACATTACAAGTAACGATAATGTTGCGTGTGTCTATGACAGCAGATGGTGGTTGGCTATTGTGCAACAATACTACAAGTTCTGTTGGCAAACGAACTGACAACGTCTACCGGGCGATCGCACAATATACCATATGAACTCAGCGAACAAATCAGTACGTAAAACGGGGTGAATAGGAACGGCGGGGTGAATGGGAAAACAAAACATCGACTATTTTCAATAATTTGTCATTCCCGCACTTTCTATGATAAAAGGATGCAGTTTTCATAAGTTGGTAGTGGACTCTTAGTGCTTTACATAGGCCTTCTTGATGTTTGAGTGTCACGGCCATCTTGACTGCAAAATATTTTGACAGCTTAATCAAAATTATCGTTTTTATAAATATCAGAAGAAACTTTGGACGTGAGACCTACAGGTAAATATAAATACATATTTTTATTCAATATTATTATAGCCTGATTCTTTCAGCTTACAATGATGTATTTAGTTTTTCTGTGAGTTAAATATTATGCAAAATATGTGCTCGTTTCTAATTTGTTGCTCCTTGTTTTAGGTTATGTTCAAAATCATTAATCATGCCTAGAGTCTACAAGCCGAACCCCCGTGGTAAAAGGTACACTGTTACTGATCAAGATGTGTTAGAAAATGCCCTAAAGGCTGTAAAGGAAGGGATGAGCTACAGAAAAGCTGCAACCAAATTTTCAGTGCCACAAACTGTGATTTATCGCCACATGAGAAATGGTAATCTAAAAACGCAAGGTGAACAAACCGTGCTAACACCTGATGTAGAAAAGATAATTGTAGACAGGCTTGTAACCTGTTCTGAGTGGGCCATCCAATGGACTCGTATGATTTGAGGCTGCTGGTTAAGTCCTATCTAGATAGGCGGGGCCAGACTACCGGGTTCAAGAACAACATGCCGGGCGTAGAGTTCGCCGTCATCGAGATAGCTTGGCGGTACGTACGTGCCAAAATATTAAGTGATCTCGTGCAGAGGTCACTCGAGATGAGGTTAATAAGTATTTTAACCACCTTGAAGTATCTCTGCAAGGTGTGCCTGCACGGAATATAGTAAATTACGATGAGACAAACTTGTCCGATGATCCAGGACGTAAGAAAGTGATCACGAAAAGGGGAACAAAATACCCTGAGCGTGTAATTAATCATGGGAAATCGGCCACATCTATTATGTATACTGCCGCTGCCGATGGTACGGTTTTACCAACATACATTGTTTATAAAGCTACTCATATGTATTGTAGCATCGCAGACCAGAAGTGTGGGGCTCACCGAACATGTAATGTATTATTTGCTGTGACGTTGGTAAGAACTAAGAATAAAGGCAGTTGATCTCCAGCAGTGGGCGTTGTCGGTCGTGCCTGGTTCCTCCCTCCTGTCACCCAGATTGTAATATTGGCGACGAGGATGGGAAATCCTGCCGTGATGGCCGAAAGTGGGCCGGGAAAGTTCGTCGTCACGGGGGATGAGGGCACGGTGGCCCAAAGATGGACGCGGTGGTTCCGCGCCTTCGAAATCTTCCTATCGGCCAAGGACGTGACAGCTATCCCAAGGAAGAAAGCTTTGCTACTGCATGCAGCAGGCGAGGAGGTCCAAGATATATGGTTCACGCTGCCTGAAGCGTCGATGGGCACCGGGGTTGGAGAAAATGCTGTCAATGAATACAAGGTATGCTGCGAAGCACTACTCAAGTATTTTGTACCTAAATGCAGCTATACCTTCGAAAGATTTAAGTTTCGTCAGACTAGGCCAAAGGAAGGGGAAAGTTCGTTGCAATTTCTCACAAGGCTGAAGGCTGGCATAGTAAATTGCAACTATGAAAACCCCGAGCGGGAGATCGTGGACATGCTCATTGAGCATACTCAGTTCAGTGAGCTACGACGGGAACTTCTAAAGGTAGGAGATTCGCTCACATACGACAAGGCGAAGGACCTAGCCAGGTCGTTGGAGAATTCCGAAAGCCAGGCGCGCGCCATGGAGTTGAAAGATAAGAATGCAGGCCTAGGCCTAGAGCCTGAGCATACCATAGCTAGGATTAGTCATTCGAAAAAGGGGGCCTGTTTTAGATGCGGATCTAAAGAGCACTATAGTAAGTCTAAGTCCTGTCCTGCTAGAGACAAAAAGTGCCTTAAATGCGGGAAGATGGGTCACTTTGCAATCAGATGCCAGAGTGAGTTCGACTCGAGTTCCAGTAACCCCAGCGTCGGGAAGCCGAAGTCCGGGAAAAATTCCCAGCACTGGCGGAAAGGGAAACATCACGTTAGACAGATAGAGGCTGCTGATGACAGTGACACTGATACAACTGATTCCGAGTCATCTGGGGTGAGTACTCCTGACAAATATGCCTTTAGCATTGGGCTCGACGGCCGTAGCGGCGATGATGTTACTGTAGACGTGGGAGGTGTGAGTATCATTTTTATGATAGATAGTGGAGCGTCTATAAATGTCATTGATCGAGCAACATGGGAGTATTGTAAAGATCGCAACATCAAGGGGAAGACGATCCGTGAGTCGCGAGCGATTCATCCATACGGGGGTAGTAAACCCATCCGTACCCTAGGCCGAATCGAGACAAAGGCCGAGATAGATGGTGTTTCTACGCAGGCTGTCTTTCATGTAGCGGACTGTGAGGGCATACCACTGCTCGGTAAAGAGTCTGCTAGGGCATTGAAAGTACTAATGTTAGGGTATCCACTCCATCAGCTGTCATCGGTAACTACTGATCTACGGAAAACGGAAAAGGAATGTAAGATCCTGAAAGCTAAAATTCGGAAAGATTTTCCTAACGTATTTACAGGAATGGGAAAACTCAAGGATTTTAGACTTAAGTTACACATCAGGCCGGATGTTAAACCGGTGGTACAGAGTGCTAGGAGAATCCCACTTCACCTACAGAAAGAGTTAGAGGTTAAGTTGAAGGAAATGGAACATAAAGGCATAGTCGAAAAAGTGAACCAACCAAGCAAATGGGTTTCGCCGTTGCTGTTGAGTAACAAGCAATCAGGGGGTTGGAGACCTTGCGTGGATGCCAGGGCCCCGAACCAGGCTATCGTGAGGGAAATCCACCCTATCCCAACGATCGAAGAACTAGCCAGCCGACTAGAGGGGGCGTCCGTATTTTCGGTTCTCGATATGAATGAAGCGTTCTTCCAGATCGAACTAGACGATGAGTCGAAGGATATTACTACCTTTGCCACCCATAAGGGTCTTTATAGATATACCCGCATGTTTTTTGGGATGAATTGCGCTCCAGAAAACTTCCAGAAGATCATAGAGCAGTTAATTGCCCACTGCGATGGTGTAGCGAACTATCTTGACGATTTCTTTGTATGGGGGAAAGATAGAAAAGAACATGACGAACGGCTCACTAGACTTCTTCGTATTCTGAGAGATAAGAATATTACATTGAATTGGCAGAAGTGTGTAGTAGGTGCATCCGAAGTCAAATTTCGTGGTCATCTATTTTCGGCAACCGGGGTAAAGCCTCTAACTAGTAGGGTTAAGGCTGTCCTAGATTTCAGACCGCCAGCGAACAAAGAGGAAGTCGCCAGTCTGTTGGGTCTCATTGGCTATAGTAGTCGCTTCATTCCGAACTACTCGCAGATAACATACCCATTGCGTTCTCTGTTGAAAAACAACCAATCTACATTCTCCTGGGGAGACGAACAACAAGAAGCGTTTGAGAAGCTGATTGCCTTGCTTTCAAAACCACCTGTATTGGCTTACTTCCGACCCAGTGCACCTACGTTTGTTATCACTGACGCTAGTCCATACGCGTTAGGTGCTGTACTCGCACAACTGCAAGACGGAAAATATCGCGTGATTGAGTATGCCAGTAGGGCATTGACTGATGTTGAAATGCGTTATAGCCAAACCGAGAGAGAGGCCCTTGGACTCGTTTGGGGATGCGAGCGCTTTAAATTTTATCTTACTGGAGGACCGCCGTTCACTTTGGTTACTGACCATAAGCCGCTCCAGTACATCTTTTCTAATCGATCCAAACCATGCGCAAGACTCGAACGATGGGTAATGCGGATGCAATGCTTCGACTACGTAGTAGAATACCAGCCAGGAAAGTCTAACATAGCAGACTCACTATCACGTTTGGTCAAGGCCGAAACACCAAAAGCCACGGGTTGCGAGGACCTCTACGTGAAATGGATAACGGCGCAGGCAGTTCCGCGCGCAATGGCATTGGAAGACATTCAGAGAGAGTCAGCGACTGACCCGGATATTACAAGTCTACGAAAAGCCATTTTGAGTGAATTTTGGCCTACCGAGCTAAAAACCTACGAGATCATCAAGCAAGAACTTTGTGTCTTTGACAACATTATTCTTCGAGGTACTCGGATATTGATACCGGCCAGTTTACGTCAACAAACACTCCAACTAGCACATGAAGGCCACAACGGGATGACAAGGACCAAACAGCGCCTGCGAGGTAAAGTTTGGTGGCCAGGGATGGATAAAGACGTGGAAAAGCTGTGCCGCTCCTGCCAGGGGTGCCAACTTGTAAGTTCTCTTGAACCACCTGAACCACTAACTTCTACGCAGTTACCGGACGGGCCGTGGAAAGATGTCGCATTGGATCACCTGGGTCCGCTGCCAGATGGTACGTACATCCTAGTAATCATCGACTATTACAGTAGATTTTTTGAGGCCATTCTTACCAAGTCTACGAAGTCCCAGAAGACCATCGAAATACTCTCCGGAGTATTTGCCCGCTTTGGACTTCCTGAGAGTCTCCGGGTGGATCGTGCTCAGGGTTTCATGTCCGATGAATTCCGCACGTATTGCATCAATAACGGCATACGGCTTGTAGAGACGACCCCCCGACACCCCCAAGCTAACGGAGAGGTCGAGAGACAAAATAGGACGTTGATGAAACAGCTCAAGATTGCCCATGCTCAAGGCACGAGCATTACGCAAGCACTAAATAGCTTCCTACTATCGTACCGCTCGACCCCTCACGCAACTACTGGCGTTAGTCCAGCATTCCTCATGTTTAATCGGGAAATTCGAGATAAACTACCATCATTGTGCTCCCGGAGACCCGATGACCAGCATGTTCGCGACAAGGACGCTGAAAATAAAGCAAAGGCAAAACTCTACGCTGACCTGCGCAGACATGCCTGCGAGAACAACTTGGCCGTCGGAGATACCGTACTTGTGCGACAACCTCAGAACAACAAACTTACTACTGAATTTTCCAGCACACCTTACCAGATCGTGGGGAGAAACGGTAATGCTGTCACCGTGAAGGGACCGTCGGGCCAGCTATATACGAGAAATACAACAGCTGTTCGAAAATTCGAGCAGCCCGACCCCGGAAGGCTACCATCAGTACCAGAGGTCGAGCCTGTGCCTACACCGCCCGCCGGCAGAAGTCCAACCCGTTTGTCGACAGATGCCCAGGCACCGATGGCACCGCCGGTCGCAGATTCTCCAGCTGTGCTGCAAAGGCCGTCCCGAACCCTTCGGAAGCCAATAAGATTCCGAGATAATGCAGATTAGATTTTGAGATTAATAAGACATTTTTTCATTTTTGCTCCCTTCTCTTTATTTTGAAATGTTAACATTGGGAGAGGGTAGCCCATAATTTAACGGTGGGGCATTGTAGCATCGCAGACCAGAAGTGTGGGGCTCACCGAACATGTAATGTATTATTTGCTGTGACGTTGGTAAGAACTAAGAATAAAGGCAGTTGATCTCCAGCAGTGGGCGTTGTCGGTCGTGCCTGGTTCCTCCCTCCTGTCACCCAGATTGTAATATGTATGGATCGTGGACAGTTACGCGTGTACTGTGAAAGAATGGCTGGCGTGCCAGGTACTTCAAAAACTGGTAGTGGAATTAAACGCAAGCCGTTAAGTATCGATTGATGATTGATTCATGAGGCTTAACGTCTCATATTTATGCAACGATGGCTAATCGAGACGATGAGCGGGTGATAATGAAGATGAGAAAGATGATAATGAAGAATAAAGCCACATCCGAATCAGATCCATTGTACGTCGCGTGAGTCGTCATACGGGAGTCCAGCAAAGGAGGGCAGGGCCAAGTGGGAGGAGAAATATTCAATGGGACAGTGGGGGGGAAAGGGGATTGGGGTGTGGACTGCACTTCGTCTGACTTCTTCTCGACCAGTCCGGCTAGGGTGGCCCTACCAGAAGCATACGCTTCCGCCGGCATAGCTCTCGGGATCAACAAAGCACGCAAACCTGCCCACCACGATAAGGTGGCAGTCCCTGAAACATTATACAAATCATAACTGCATCTACCTCAGGTTTCCAAATGGGGCAGTTCATGTCTCCTACAGGTCGATTGAGTCAACCTTGAGACGGATACGAAGGTCCCATGTACCGAGAAACCCAAACAACCTTCTGGACCTCGCTCAGATACTGGCAGATCCTCGTTGGGTTATATTCAACAAAACAAAAGATGGTGGACCATCAACACTGTATACAGTCAACGGCAAAAACACCTGGATGCTGCGCTACAAAAGTCAACGTCGACGAAGAAAGTGAAGACAAGCAAGTATGATGCAATCGACAAAAAAGTGATTACTACATGGATAAAAGAAGTGCGAGCTTCTAACATTCCTGTCAACGGGCCAATGATACGCAAAAAGGCGGAAACCATTACTCTAAAACTTGACACACCATTTACTGCATCCAACTGCTGGATAGACAGATTAAAGATAGATTAAAATTAGTCTGGATAGCAAAAAAGAAGGAATGGATGGTCTATCTTCTCGGTTTTTTAAAGAAACTTTTAGTACTATTGGTATGCCTCTACTTAACGTTATTAATAGTTCACTTGAGGCTGGTGTTTTTCCTGAAACGTGGAAAACATCAAACATCTCTCATCTCTCACTTTGGGTGAGAAATCTTATTTTTATAACTATTATTACGCCACATATTACTTATTGTTCAACTGTATTGTGGGGTATTTTTAATAAGGACATGTATGTGCTTTAAAAGCTTCAAAATCGTGGCATGCGGATAGTACTGCGGTGTAATAGAAGAACCCCCATTAAAGTGATGTTCGAAATGTTGAATTGGCAAAGTATTGAACAAAAAATAGCAATGAGTGTTTTGATATTTATTTACAAGATGGTACGACGGAATGGGCCGGTTAATTTTATCAATGAGACGCACTCCCACGATACAAGAGGAAGTAGCATGTTAGTTGTGACATGTACAAATAAGACAAAGTCACAAAAATCCTTATTTTATTCAGGTTTTATATTGTTTAATAAAATGTTGAACAAAAATAAGATGACAAGAGATGATGTTTTAAGATACTCGCTGAATACTTTTAAAGGTGTGTGTGCCACCTTTGTTGACAATGAATTTGCATAATTTTATCTGTATATGTAATGTGTGTAATGGATGCCTAATTATTGTCCAGGTTGTTAATAATTGTAAATGATGTACTGTAGTAGCTAGTGCAGCTAAAATAAAGAACATTATTATTAAAAAGAAACGTTTTGATCTCACGTACAAAACAGTAAGTGGAGAATCAAACGCCGTCTCCGAAGAAGATGTAGCCAAGTGGAAGAACATGGTTCTTCCGAATCTAATAAAAGGCTACGAACCAAAGGACATTTTCAATGCTGACGACGGTCTTTTTCAAAATATTAGATTTAAAAAACACGATTTATAGGCCTATTAAAACGATAAAAACACAAAACACCACTATTATTTCTTTTTTTAAAACGAAATTCCCCTAATTAAAAAAACATTTTTGCACATCTCTATTCATACCACATCAACGCCCAACCCAACCCGCGATAGGGATGTCAATGGACACACGTTACCTGCCCAGTGCGCACGGGTACGGTTCCAACTTTCCATTATCTGTTGCCCGTCATTACTCGTCCTTTCCTTTGTCAACAGTGGTTTGAGTGGGGCGGTATGAGCCAGTATGCATAGGCCTACCGTTACTAAAAATACCGATGGTATACCATACCGACACTAATTTGTATCAATTTTATAGATATTGACGAATTATGTTGAACGTTTTGTTGTAATTAGTACAGGTATTTATATTTGCTGATGCAATGTTTTTTTTATTTCATACGTAATTGATACAAGCCAAGATGGCCGCCTATGATGGCAAAATGCAGCAAGTGAATGAACCTAAAGTTAAGAAAAGAGCAGTGAAGTGTTGGGGATGTGAGAAAGGGGTTAAAGCTGGAGTGCAATGTACATCATGTGACATGTGGACCCATTTTAAATGTGCGGGACTCAATGGAAATGAGTACAGAAGAAAGAAAAGAAGTGATTGGTGGTGTGGGTGTAAAAGTGGGGTTAGGAGTCCAGAAAGAGATGCAGGCCTAGGCAGGGTTGGCATGATTTTACCCGACCCGAAAAAACCCGGCAGGTTTTAGACAAAGTGTTTTTTTTTTCAAATACTCAACGTAGGTGTATAGTAATTGTACAGTTCATAATATTCTAGCCACCTTTATTTATTCTTTTATTGTGTTTGTGGGTATGTAGGTCTACTGCAGTCTCATTCAACAATATAATATAGGCCGGCTATCTCATATTGTCAAGAATCAATAGAATCTCTGATTCTTGGCTTCTACTAACTATCTTTCATTGGACACATGCACACATGTTGCGCGGTTACATCATCGCTCGGGCATCGAGCACTCCCATAGACTGTCAACGCGGCATCAACTTACACGGCTCTCAGATTCACAAAGGTAGAACGGGGATTTGTTTTTCATCCAATGACACGTAGTGAGTGCACGATTACTCTATCACCACTCGATAGACTGTCGACACGTAGTGAGTGCACGATTACTCTATCACCACTCGATAGACTGTCAACGCCTCACACGCACCTCGAATTAACCTCGCACCAGGGTTCGGAAGGCCGAATTAGCAAAAATCCTGCTGATGATTACAAATCCTGGAGCGGTAAGATCACGCCGAAGTGGGAGAAGAGCGGACCACTAATTGGCGGATGATGACGTTTTAAACTACCATTGGTCGAGACTGGTCGTAGTAACAAGGGTAGTAACAAGGGGAGGGGAACTCGAAGGAGCGCGAGGGAGGTGAATTAAATGGCCGCTGGGAGACGAACTGGAGAGACGCTGATCGACACGCAAGAAGTACAAGTGGCAAGACCCAAGACTAAAGAAGAAGGAAGGAGACCCGTCGACTCTCGAACCATTGACCTCCAGGGACTGGAACTGCGAGTGGGCTGTTACTGACCTGAGAGAAGGTAGGGGATGAATACCATCCTATGGTTTAGGCCGTTGGCCCTTCAGGCGGTATGTCTTATTTAACCGCTTCACTGTTATGGACGTATCTCATACGTCCGCCACGCGCCGCCCTGTGTGTGTTACGGACGTATTAGATCCGTCCGGCAAGTCTTTAAATTCTCCCGCCTAAACTATTGCTTCGAAATCGATATAAAACGGCTTCCTGTATTCGTCATTCGCACAATCTTGTGGCCACAAGAAAACAAGTGAGGGGAAGAAGATGCGACGAATGCGACGTGGTTTTAGCTTTTGTTTACATTGCATTTCCTCGCAACTGTTTTGCTTCTAAAACCACCGAAAATGAGTGGATTGTCAGATGCGATGATACGGGAGTATGTGTTAGACATCAATAGTGATTTAGAAGAGAGTGAAGATGCCGAATCTTCGCTAGGCGAGTCGTATGATGACGTGACAGATGACAAGATTGTGACGGAAGACGTAGGCCTAGATGAGGTAAGTGACAGTAATGTAGACCTTGATGTTGGACCCACTAGGCCTAGTATAGTTGTTGGGGAACACTATCCCAACAATGCCCAGGTAGTAGGCCGTGGTGGTATAAGTGTGGCTGCTCTAGGTAGGCCTAGGCCTAACAGCCAAGGGGGCGTGGTTGTAGGCGTGAATGTCGTGTATGACAGCGATCCGTCTGATGACGATATGGAATTAGGTTCATCCGACGATGACATTCCACTCGCTCAGAGAATTGCTCGTATTGCAGCCCAACCTGTACCAGTGAACCCTAGGCCTCGGAGAGTACCTAGGGCTCCTGTGCAACTCCCAAACTGGAAAACTCCCACACAGAGACATAACTACTACCCCATAAAGCACAACTTTAGGGATGCTGATTATGGTATTCAGCTGGCTTCGGGTATCACTGAAAATACTTCAGCCCTTGAAATATACAAGTTTTTTTTTTATGATACTCTGATGCGCCTAATAGTGGATGAGACCAATGACTTTCAAGTCAAAGTTCTTGAGGATATGCGAGCGAAGGACGTTCTTTCCCCGAAAAGCCGCATTCATCAATGGAAAGCTCTCACCATAGATGAACTGTACAGTTTCCTTGCTGTTGTAATCCTTATGGGTATAGATCGCAAACCCACCATTGCATCATACTGGTCAACCAATCCGATGCGCGGAACACCGTTCTTCAGTGAGTGCATGTCAGTAAATAGGTTCCTGAACATCATGACTTACATGCACTTCACATCAAATGAAGTAGGCCTAAATGGTGATAAGGCAACGTAAATCAGGCCAGTAACCGATCACTCGTCTCTCTGATTCAAGGAAGCCCATCGACCAGGCGAGTCAATTGTAACTGACGAGAGCCTCGTGCTTTTCAAGGGACGGTTGGGCTGGAAACAGTACATTCCACAAAAGCGATCCCGTTTTGGCTTGAAGTCTTTTGACTTGTGCGAAGCAGTAACTGGCTACTTGTATAGCTCGATCCTATACACAGGCAAAGGCAACGACGAAGACAACGAAAACATGGATGTGTTTGGCCTCTCTGGTACAGTTGTGCTAAAACTAGCATCCGATCTTCTCAACGCAGGTAGAACACTCTACGTTGACAATTGGTATTCTTCTCCTCGATTGTTCACCGAACTGTATCGACAGGAAAACAACGCCTGTGGGACTGTTCGCCTGAACCGAAAGGAGATGCCAAAGAACATTGATGCGAAGAAGATCAAAAAGGGTGAAATGGAAGTACGCTATAGTAACCAACTTGAAGTCGCTGTTTGGAAAGACAAACGAGCTGTTTCAATGCTGTCAAGTTTCGAGCTACCACAGCTAGTGGAGACTGGGAAAAACGACCGTACAACGGGAGAGCCAATCGTAAAACCCAATGTTGTGCTGACTTACAATAAGTATATGGGTGGGGTTGATCTTGTTGACCAGGTCACTGAAGCGTACCCATCTATGCGCAAATCAATGAAGTGGTACAAAAAGTTTTTTTTGCACCAAATGGACATAACGCTCTATAATTCCATGGTTATTTGGCATTGTCTTCATCCTGAAAAAACCACATACTTGGAATTCCGTGAAAAAGTCGCATCTGGGCTTTTAGAAACTCACCACACGCCATCGGAGAAGCACACAGGTGGTAGAAAGTCAGCCGAAGAAACTCCTCTGAGACTCAAAGGTCGTCACTAAGCAAACTAAGCCTGAACAAACTCTATGATGCACAGCGTTCCAGTTTCGAATCCTAGCTTGGCGAAGCAAGAAGAATGGAACACCAAGTGGTGCTTGTGAAATGGGGAGGCCTTGTCTAGGCCACATTTGCTCTACAGGTGGGGTAAGTTCCAGCCTAGGAACTTAGGAGGCGGGCAAGAAGAATGGAACACCAAGTGGTGCTTGTGAAATGGGGAGGCCTTGTCTAGGCCACATTTGCTCTACAGGTGGGGTAAGTTCCAGCCTAGGAACTTAGGAGGCGGGCAAGAAGAATGGAACACCAAGTGGTGCTTGTGAAATGGGGAGGCCTTGTCTAGGCCACATTTGCTCTACAGGTGGGGTAAGTTCCAGTTTCGAATCCTAGCTTGGCAAAGCAAGAAGAATGGAACACCAAGTGGTGCTTGTGAAATGGGGAGGCCTTGTCTAGGCCACATTTGCTCTACAGGTGGGGTAAGTTCCAGCCTAGGAACTTAGGAGGCGGGCAAGAAGAATGGAACACCAAGTGGTGCTTGTGAAATGGGGAGGCCTTGTCTAGGCCACATTTGCTCTACAGGTGGGGTAAGTTCCAGCCTAGGAACTTAGGAGGCGGGCAAGAAGAATGGAACACCAAGTGGTGCTTGTGAAATGGGGAGGCCTTGTCTAGGCCACATTTGCTCTACAGGTGGGGTACGTTCCAGCCTAGGAACTTAGGAGGCGGGCAAGAAGAATGGAACACCAAGTGGTGCTTGTGAAATGGGGAGGCCTTGTCTAGGCCACATTTGCTCTACAGGTGGGGTAAGTTCCAGCCTAGGAACTTAGGAGGCGGGCAAGAAGAATGGAACACCAAGTGGTGCTTGTGAAATGGGGAGGCCTTGTCTAGGCCACATTTGCTCTACAGGTGGGGTAAGTTCCAGTTTCGAATCCTAGCTTGGCGAAGCAAGAAGAATGGAACACCAAGTGGTGCTTGTGAAATGGGGAGGCCTTGTCTAGGCCACATTTGCTCTACAGGTGGGGTAAGTGTCAGCCTAGGAACTTAGGAGGCGGGCAAGAAGAATGGAACACCAAGTGGTGCTTGTGAAATGGGGAGGCCTTGTCTAGGCCACATTTGCTCTACAGGTGGGGTAAGTTCCAGTTTCGAATCCTAGCTTGGCGAAGCAAGAAGAATGGAACACCAAGTGGTGCTTGTGAAATGGGGAGGCCTTGTCTAGGCCACATTTGCTCTACAGGTGGGGTAAGTTCCAGTTTCGAATCCTAGCTTGGCGAAGCAAGAAGAATGGAACACCAAGTGGTGCTTGTGAAATGGGGAGGCCTTGTCTAGGCCACATTTGCTCTACAGGTGGGGTAAGTTCCAGCCTAGGAACTTAGGAGGCGGGCAAGAAGAATGGAACACCAAGTGGTGCTTGTGAAATGGGGAGGCCTTGTCTAGGCCACATTTGCTCTACAGGTGGGGTAAGTTCCAGCCTAGGAACTTAGGAGGCGGGCAAGAAGAATGGAACACCAAGTGGTGCTTGTGAAATGGGGAGGCCTTGTCTAGGCCACATTTGCTCTACAGGTGGGGTAAGTTCCAGTTTCGAATCCTAGCTTGGCGAAGCAAGAAGAATGGAACACCAAGTGGTGCTTGTGAAATGGGGAGGCCTTGTCTAGGCCACATTTGCTCTACAGGTGGGGTAAGTTCCAGCCTAGGAACTTAGGAGGCGGGCAAGAAGAATGGAACACCAAGTGGTGCTTGTGAAATGGGGAGGCCTTGTCTAGGCCACATTTGCTCTACAGGTGGGGTAAGTTCCAGCCTAGGAACTTAGGAGGCGGGCAAGAAGAATGGAACACCAAGTGGTGCTTGTGAAATGGGGAGGCCTTGTCTAGGCCACATTTGCTCTACAGGTGGGGTAAGTTCCAGTTTCGAATCCTAGCTTGGCGAAGCAAGAAGAATGGAACACCAAGTGGTGCTTGTGAAATGGGGAGGCCTTGTCTAGGCCACATTTGCTCTACAGGTGGGGTAAGTTCCAGTTTCGAATCCTAGCTTGGCGAAGCAAGAAGAATGGAACACCAAGTGGTGCTTGTGAAATGGGGAGGCCTTGTCTAGGCCACATTTGCTCTACAGGTGGGGTAAGTTCCAGCCTAGGAACTTAGGAGGCGGGCAAGAAGAATGGAACACCAAGTGGTGCTTGTGAAATGGGGAGGCCTTGTCTAGGCCACATTTGCTCTACAGGTGGGGTAAGTTCCAGCCTAGGAACTTAGGAGGCGGGCAAGAAGAATGGAACACCAAGTGGTGCTTGTGAAATGGGGAGGCCTTGTCTAGGCCACATTTGCTCTACAGGTGGGGTAAGTTCCAGTTTCGAATCCTAGCTTGGCGAAGCAAGAAGAATGGAACACCAAGTGGTGCTTGTGAAATGGGGAGGCCTTGTCTAGGCCACATTTGCTCTACAGGTGGGGTAAGTTCCAGCCTAGGAACTTAGGAGGCGGGCAAGAAGAATGGAACACCAAGTGGTGCTTGTGAAATGGGGAGGCCTTGTCTAGGCCACATTTGCTCTACAGGTGGGGTAAGTTCCAGCCTAGGAACTTAGGAGGCGGGCAAGAAGAATGGAACACCAAGTGGTGCTTGTGAAATGGGGAGGCCTTGTCTAGGCCACATTTGCTCTACAGGTGGGGTAAGTTCCAGCCTAGGAACTTAGGAGGCGGGCAAGAAGAATGGAACACCAAGTGGTGCTTGTGAAATGGGGAGGCCTTGTCTAGGCCACATTTGCTCTACAGGTGGGGTAAGTTCCAGCCTAGGAACTTAGGAGGCGGGCAAGAAGAATGGAACACCAAGTGGTGCTTGTGAAATGGGGAGGCCTTGTCTAGGCCACATTTGCTCTACAGGTGGGGTAAGTGTCAGCCTAGGAACTTAGGAGGCGGGCAAGAAGAATGGAACACCAAGTGGTGCTTGTGAAATGGGGAGGCCTTGTCTAGGCCACATTTGCTCTACAGGTGGGGTAAGTTCCAGTTTCGAATCCTAGCTTGGCGAAGCAAGAAGAATGGAACACCAAGTGGTGCTTGTGAAATGGGGAGGCCTTGTCTAGGCCACATTTGCTCTACAGGTGGGGTAAGTTCCAGTTTCGAATCCTAGCTTGGCGAAGCAAGAAGAATGGAACACCAAGTGGTGCTTGTGAAATGGGGAGGCCTTGTCTACGCCACATTTGCTCTACAGGTGGGGTAAGTTCCAGCCTAGGAACTTAGGAGGCGGGCAAGAAGAATGGAACACCAAGTGGTGCTTGTGAAATGGGGAGGCCTTGTCTAGGCCACATTTGCTCTACAGGTGGGGTAAGTTCCAGCCTAGGAACTTAGGAGGCGGGCAAGAAGAATGGAACACCAAGTGGTGCTTGTGAAATGGGGAGGCCTTGTCTAGGCCACATTTGCTCTACAGGTGGGGTAAGTTCCAGTTTCGAATCCTAGCTTGGCGAAGCAAGAAGAATGGAACACCAAGTGGTGCTTGTGAAATGGGGAGGCCTTGTCTAGGCCACATTTGCTCTACAGGTGGGGTAAGTTCCAGCCTAGGAACTTAGGAGGCGGGCAAGAAGAATGGAACACCAAGTGGTGCTTGTGAAATGGGGAGGCCTTGTCTAGGCCACATTTGCTCTACAGGTGGGGTAAGTTCCAGCCTAGGAACTTAGGAGGCGGGCAAGAAGAATGGAACACCAAGTGGTGCTTGTGAAATGGGGAGGCCTTGTCTAGGCCACATTTGCTCTACAGGTGGGGTAAGTTCCAGCCTAGGAACTTAGGAGGCGGGCAAGAAGAATGGAACACCAAGTGGTGCTTGTGAAACGGGGAGGCCTTGTCTAGGCCACATTTGCTCTACAGGTGGGGTAAGTTCCAGCCTAGGAACTTAGGAGGCGGGCAAGAAGAATGGAACACCAAGTGGTGCTTGTGAAATGGGGAGGCCTTGTCTAGGCCACATTTGCTCTACAGGTGGGGTAAGTTCCAGCCTAGGAACTTAGGAGGCGGGCAAGAAGAATGGAACACCAAGTGGTGCTTGTGAAACGGGGAGGCCTTGTCTAGGCCACATTTGCTCTACAGGTGGGGTAAGTTCCAGCCTAGGAACTTAGGAGGCGGGCAAGAAGAATGGAACACCAAGTGGTGCTTGTGAAACGGGGAGGCCTTGTCTAGGCCACATTTGCTCTACAGGTGGGGTAAGTTCCAGCCTAGGAACTTAGGAGGCGGGCAAGAAGAATGGAACACCAAGTGGTGCTTGTGAAACGGGGAGGCCTTGTCTAGGCCACATTTGCTCTACAGGTGGGGTAAGTTCCAGCCTAGGAACTTAGGAGGCGGGCAAGAAGATGGCGGACGCGGAAGACAACTGGTTGGGGAGCTTGATCGTTTTTTTCAATAGTTTGAGAACAGACGCAAATACTGCAAGTTAAATGTTAAATAGTGGTGTTGTACAATCATATAGTGATGTGGTAGCAAATAGGTATAACGGGAATGTTTACTCTACTGCGGAATCGCGTTTACCGATCTCGGACGTGGGCCTAGGCCTAGCCCCTAACATTAGGACTAGGACGTGCGATTGTCTCCCAGCAGTCATGGAATTAGCAAATGAGGTAAACTGGCTTAAAAAACAAGTGCGCGATTCATCAATCAACTTGGAACACGTAGCAAATAACATTTTATCAGTGCAACAGCAAATTTGGGGCCATGGCTTGGGA
Source organism: Isoperla grammatica (assembly GCA_945910005.1). Taxonomy (NCBI): domain Eukaryota; kingdom Metazoa; phylum Arthropoda; class Insecta; order Plecoptera; family Perlodidae; genus Isoperla; species Isoperla grammatica. The sequence continues at coordinate 19,347,006 of OX246749.1, read as the reverse complement.
CTACCTAACCTTAAACCTCACCATGAGGCCGGAAATGAGAAGCTAGCTGCAAACCCCTCCAACCACCGCCATCTCTACCCCAACCAGCCGGGAATATCACTGCCCAGAAAAGAAAACTCATGCACCAGCGAGAAGTTGGCACCTATGGTGGCCGACCAATATAGGCCTAGACCAAATTCGACTCCTCACTTTGCACAGGCAGCGAGAACTACACGTCAGCCAAACCGGACACACCAGCCTCTCGCCAGGCCAATTCCGACAAACGAGGTATGTGTGAATAATCGCTTTGATGTTCTGAGGAACTATTATGAGAAAAATAAAACCAAAAATGAAGAGAACAATACTGTTAAGCCTAGGCCTAGCAGTTATTCTAAGCCTTCACATGGGCAGCAATATGGACCCATGACAAATACGAAAACGTGTAAGCCTAGGCATATGCCTAGGCCAAATATCCAGACGCAGGTAACCCTACTCTCGGACAGCCATGGCAGGGAATGCCGGGACCTTCTCCAAGACAGCCTAGGGGAGGAGTACATGGTACAATGCACTCTAAAACCAAATGCCAAGGCAATGGAAGTGGCAAAAAGTATAAAAGGCAGGCCTACACAAGAACAGGAAAAAAAGAAAATAATCATTGTCATTGGAGGAACAAATGACATCGAAAAGATAGCCAGCTGTAGGCCTGTAAATGAGCTCAATAACATAACCAAGAGCAGTCAAACAATGAACAGTGCACAAACTGAATACATCCAAGATAATTTAATCAATCCCATACTTAACTCCCGAAAGCTTTTAGATTCTGAAACAGCACTGTACATTGTACCAATACTCAACAGATATGATCATCCACATTTAAATGATACAATTCTCGATATAAACAAGCACTTAAAATCAAACCTCTCCTCGACAGCAAACCTAACTTTCCTAAATCCAGCCACAACTCTCCTGGACAGGGGTGACTATACAAGTCATGGCCTCCATTTGAATAAACTTGGGAAGAAGAAGTTGTGTGCCTATATTGCAGAATTGATATGCTTGGCCACAAATAGACAAAATCAAAGTGAAACACCAATCCGTAACTCTAACCAGAGTAAGACGAAGGTGACCTCAAGCACCCATAGCGTCACTGAGGACAGATCTGAAGATCTTGCACGTCCAGCCAATCCGAAGAAGTGCCCGCTGAGACCTCCGCTCCAATGCATGCGACCCAGCCAAACCCGGGACATTCAGTGGACGAGCCTGCCACATCGGGGGCCCCCATCTCGAGTGATGAAGATAGTCAAACGGATACCCGTGAAGAAGACCCGGATGCGAAAGTGACCAGCAACAAAGTAGAGGAGCCCCAGAATGAGACAGCCGAGCCTGCCGTGGCTGGCATCCAGTCAGCCAAGCCTGCCATGGTTGACTCCCAGACAGCTGAGCCTGCCGCGATTGACTACCAGACACCTGAGCCTGCGGTGGTTGACATCCAGTCAGTCGAGCCTGCCGTGGTTGACTCCCAGACAGCTGAGCCTGCCGTGGTTGACATCCAGACAGTCGAGCCTGCCGTGGTTGACTCCCTGACAGTCGAGCCTGCCGTGGTTGACTCCCTGACAGCCGAGCCTGCCGTGGTTAACATCCAGACAGCCAAGCCTACCGTGGTTGACTCCCAGACAGTCGAGCCTGCCGTGGTTAACATCCAGACAGCCAAGCCTACCGTGGTTGACTCCCTGACAGCCGAGCCTGCCGTGGTTAACATCCAGACAGCCAAGCCTACCGTGGTTGACTCCCAGACAGTCGAGCCTGCCGTGGTTAACATCCAGACAGCCAAGCCTACCGTGGTTGACTCCCAGACAGTCGAGCCTGCCGTGGTTAACATCCAGACAGCCAAGCCTGCCGTGATTGCCTGCCATGGTGACAGTGAGTTGAGTGATCTGTCAATAATCTCAATAAATGATGACAGTTTATTTTTGGGTTTTTTGGGTCCTGATGAAGGGGATAGCTCTAATGACAACTCACTAGTGCTAGGTACATTGGCAAAAGTGGTGGATGAGGAGGAAGATAAAATACTTTGCCTCGAGAAATGGTTAAGTGACAAAACGGGTGAACAGCAGAATTTTCAGGCAGCCTTCCACCCACCCCTTCCAACGTAATTCCCTTTATTATTCCTACTGAACAAAATATACTTTCTACGAACCTTCCGATCAATAAACAAGGTATCTCTATCATGCACTTAAATGTTCAAAGCTTGAGGAAAAAAATCAACCAACTCTCAGTGGAATTAAATATGGCACACATTGATCTTATATGTTTTAGTGAACACTGGTTAACTGAATCAGAAATCCCACATGTAAACCTTGAAGGTTATCGTTTAGCATCTTCACAATGTAGATGCGAATGCAGAAATAAAAAAATGTACATGCATTTTTGTTAAAAACAGAACATTGAACATGACTATCAAGAAAAGAGATGATCTAAATATGCTCAGCCAGGATAGTGTTTTTGAATGCTGTGCATTAGAAATTGCTAGTAACTACAACGATACTTTGAAAATTGTAATTATTACTCTCTATCGTACACCTAATAGTGATCTAGATATATTTTTTGACAAACTCTACAAATTGCTTGAAACAGTCGTATCAAAAACTAACTATATTGTCATCTGTGGAGACTTTAACATAGATCTGCTTACAAATAACCACTCGACACAACAGTTCCTAAATTTACTTAAATGTTTAAATGTACATGAAACAATACAAACAATAACTAGACCAGCCAGTAAAGCATGTCTAGACAATATCTTTACCAATGCTAGCAAAGAACGCTACTTCACTCACAATGTTGATCTGGCAATATCTGACCATAGTGCTCAAATTATTAATTTTAAAAAGGATATATTTAACAAAACTACTAATAACTTTCAACTCGTAACTAAACGATCTTTTAATGCGGACAATACTAACTCATTCTACTCTCGCCTACACACAGAAACATGGGACGTAGTATACAATGGAAAATCCACTGATCATAAATACAATGTATTTTTAAGCAGATTTCTGATGAATTTTGAGGAAGCATTTCCTAAAAAACTAATGAAGACCCGAGCTAGAAATAAAAACTGGGTCACATCTCAAATTAAAACACTTAGCTATGACCTAAAAGAATTATACAGGATGAGCAAAATCCAAAATGGCAACACCAGTCTGAAAGAGGATTACATAAAAAAGAGAAAGGAATACCGAAAGGTTCTTAAAATGGCTAAACAAAAATCTAACTCGGAATTTATAACAAATTCTAATAATAAATGTAAGGCAATATGGCAGGTTATAAAAAGTGAAACATACACACAAAAGAAGCCTAACAAAAATAGCATACAATTTAGGACGGATGATGATCACCTTATAACTGAACCTAAAATGGTTGCTAACAGGCTAAATAATTACTTCAAAAATGCTTATCAGGCAGCAGAAACCATTCAAAAGCCAGGCTGTAGTAGTAGTGTCCCATTAACCCTCTATCAGAATCCAAATAAACAATTCTTAGAATCATTTGCTCTGGACCCAGTCTCAGAATCGGAAATTGTAGGTATTATCAAAGCCCTGCGAAACACTACTTCATGTGGGTGGGATGAGATACCCATATCTATCATAAAAAAATGTGTACATGTTATTAAGGGTCCGCTTGCAGAAATTTTCAACAGTTCTTATCAGACTGGCACTTTCCCAGATAAAATGAAGCTATCTAATATTATTCCAGTGTTTAAAAAAGATGACCCACTTATAGAAGCAAACTACAGGCCTATATCATTACAGCCAACCCTGTCCAAAATATTAGAAAAGCTTACACTCAATAGAATCACTAACTACCTTGAAAATAATAATTTACTTAGCGAACATCAGCACGGCTTTAGGAAAGATAAATGCACAACGTCAGCCTTAACCTCCTTTGAAAGTTTCATACTTAATGCAACTGATAAAAGTAAAAATGCAATAGGGATCTTTTGTGATTTAAGTAAGGCGTTCGACTGTGTTGATTTCAATATTCTACTTCATAAACTAGAACAATATGGCATAAGAGGGACACCACTCATGTGGTTTGACTCATATCTTAAGGCTAGAAGGCAGCGAGTAAAGATAAATTTTAATAACCGTCGGGGAAGTAATACGGATATATACTCTGAATGGGTTAGGGTGGAGGCTGGTGTTCCACAAGGTTCAATACTGGGACCTACACTTTTCTTGATTTATATCAATGATCTCATAGTATATCTATCGAGCCATGCCACAGGAAAATGTACTATAAAAGTTATACTATAATATGCTGACGACATCACTATAGTAATCACAGGTAGCACACTCGAGGATGTGGAGGCACTTGCCAACACACTTATTAATATGATCTACACATGGCTCACGGATAATAAACTATCATTAAATCAAAGTAAAACTTTCTATATTCAATTCCATCCACACCAAAAGAAAATTGATGTGCATCCAGTAATTCAACTACAGTAAACCACCAGTTATACGATGCTCAGTTGTACGATATTTGTACATATACGATGAAAACGATTGGCCCCCACCAACTTGCTTAGTGTATTTATGAATAAAACAATCAGTTATACGATATCGGATTATACGATATTTGGGTTTATACGATGTATTTTTAGCTCCAGGCAAGTATGGAACTCTCAGTAATACGATATCTCGTTTGACAAAAGCGGTCTGGACCGCCGTGCGCTAATGAGTCATCTGGCAGGCCATTCTGCTGGCTTGATCTTATATTGTTGCCGACGAAACTTGTGAGCCCCCCCCCCCCCCCCCCCTCAACCCTAGCACCGTTTCCGACCACAGACTACCGCAGGCTTGTAAAGTATGAATGAAAACGAATGACGGCTTTATTGGTTGTAGATTTATGGTAGGTATCGAGCGCTGTCAGCGGCTGGTGTTCACAGACTGGGCGGGTGAGTGATTTGGGGGGGGGGGGAGGATGTTCTGTATAGCCCCCCCCCCCCCCCCATTCATGCGCCAGCCGAACCGAACCCAACTCAACCCACAATAAAGCAGGTAGCGGGTGGATGAAGCAAGGCAGAACAGCTGTCTTTGTGTCATCGTATTGACATTCCAGTGCCACGCGAATCCTTGATTGTCTAAAGAGTTGCTCTAAATTAACTTTCAATTTAAATTAGGACAAAAAAACGCAAAACACAATAATCTTGTTTTATTCTGAAAGAATTCCTAACTTATCTGCTAAAGTTATCTGTTCCCTGATACGAGCGGTGAGTGACACGGCAACGTAGCGTATGCGTGACTCACGGGTCGCTTTCACTCACCGCGTTCGCGCGCTACGTGTTGGCGGCCGATGCAGCATCAGTAGCCGCGAGCCGTGTTTCCCGCTGCCCGGGCTTCTGTACGATACGTGATCCGTGATCCACGATATTATGAGTTCTTCTTGTAGGCCATTTATAAGCGTGCATGAATTCATTAGGCTATAGCAGTCAACCATTTTTTATTAAATTAATAGATTTACCACGATTAGTTTAATGTGTCAATATTATTATGTTAATTGCTAAAAACAATAAAAGATAAAGGTTTCTTATAATCAATAAATTCAATCATTAACTGATGTGACTAGTTTATGGCCTAACCCCTAACCCCCCCCCCCCCCCCGACCACAACATACCACTACCCATAATTTGTTTTATAGCTGCCACATGTTCTTTGGCTGTAAATATCAATAATCAGTTGTACGATATTTTGAGTTATACGATGGCATTAGCCAGACCCTCGACGATCGTATAACTGGTGGTTTACTGTACTAGGGAGTAAACTACTTAATATTGTAAATTCCAAGTTCTTAGGTGTCCAAGTTGATGAGAAGTTAAGCTGGTCTAAACACATTGACGAGATATACCCCAAAATTAATTCTGCATGTTACGCTGTACGAGTAATGAAAGAAACCTCGGGCTTCACAAACGCAAAAATTGTGTATCATGCATATCTTGAATCCCATATTAGATATGGAATTGTGTTATGGGGGAATTCACCTCATTCTGGGAAAATCTTCATAGCTCAAAAAAGAGCAGTTCGCATTTTGGGCGGGATAGGATATAGAGAATCCTGTCGACCGATATTTAAAAAATTGAATATTCTCACACTACCTTGCATATATATTCTAGAACTACTTAAGTTAACAATCAAAAACTCTAAAGATATACATGTAAACTCCTCTATACACAATCATAATACAAGACAACGAGATAACTTCCACGTTCCTTTCCGATATACACAAAAAACTAACAATGGTACCCATATGATGGGTCTGAAACTTTACAATAGATTGCCACATGACATTAAGACCATTGGTAACCCAAACAAGATGGTTGACAAAATTAAATTAATCTTGTCAAAAGGAGCCTTCTACTCGGTTAAGGAATTTATGGAGCATAATATATAATGGTGGTTTAGATTGTAAAAACTGTGAATATGATTGTAATCTAGGTATATAGTAATATTATGTAACCTGTACTTTTCCTCCATTCTGTGTAATGTACACATTTTTTGTATTCTAATAAGGAATGTTAAATTAGAATAGTAATCTATGTTCAGAATAATCTATGTTTAGTTTTAGTTTGTGACAAATCCTATGTTCAGAATAATCTATGTTTAGTTTTAGTTTGTGACAAATCCTATACTCAGTCCATGTACTAGGTCTCTTGGATGCTAATAAATACAAATACAAATACAAATACACTTTGTGGAAATGATTCCACCTACAGCTAGCAAACAACATCCTTCACGGAAATGTACTGTTTGCAAGAAACATGGAACGAGGAAAGAGACCCGTTACATGTGTCCTGATTGTGGAGATGTGGCACTCTGTCTCATCCCATGCTACAAAGTCTACCACACAATCAAGGACTTCTAGTGCTTGTCTTCCATGGAAGATTGTAGGTCGACATGTTGCGACTAATACAAATTGTCTTCACACTCTCATCGCAAGTTATCTTCTCTCTTCACTGCTAGTTACTCTCATTTGTCTAGAGGAACTATGTTGATCACTACCTCAAACTAGCCTACTAACACACTATTACGTCACTACCTTCAGTATCCTCATCCGGTGGTTTACCCTTTCCACGTTTCAGAAAAAAGACCCCGTATACGGTTGAAACCTTGGCGTTGGTTACGGGGTTTATTCACTAATATCAACCCAGGCCTATTTTATGTTGCCTGTGGTGTGTAACTAGTGTACTGTACTTATAATTTAGCAAAAAGTATATTTTACAAGTAAATTTACACATTTTCATTAGAAATTTCTTATGATTTTTTTTTTTTTATGACCCATAAACCACCCCTATAAGGGTAATAAAAATAAAATAAAATAATTGCAACATTTTCTTCTTGGCTTGAATGTTTTTGCAAGATTTGAGTAAATTTGGAGATGACAGATTTCAAACCCAGTATTTTGCTCAATAGGGTTTATGACAACCCCTATAAATAATCATAAAAGTTTACTCTATGACTTTTTTTATTTTTTTATGACTTTATTTCCTTTTAGATTACATTTGCTGTAAGTTTTGTCTCTTCACATTTTTTGATTGGGGGGGTTATTCAGAATGTACTTTATTGTAAGGGACATTTTCCAAGATGGCCACCATTTTCCGGGGATCAACATTATCAAATTTCACATTTGTTAATGCTTGGTTCACTTGTTTAAGATATTAATGGGGAAAAAGTTTAATTTATCACCTATACTTGAGTGACTGAATTTATATGTTAACCCCTTTTTTGGCTAACACAGAGGGGATTTCTCATTTTTTTTCGCTAACAGTGAAAGGGTTAAGACCAGATTCGCAAAGCCAAGACTACACACGTAGTGGTTAGACATGTTTTACTTTAATAAATGTAGTTACTCATTTTTACATTTGAATTTTATCTAATCTCGAATACCCACTTGTGTTTCCCACAAGAATCCAACTATCCCGTGTCTTAACAATTATGTATTAGCGCCTTGATTACCGAAGTTTGTACCTGAATTGGATGAATGATTGTCGCTACATTCTCCCCAATTTCTTTGATTTCTAGGCCATGTATTTGGCAGCAATTATTAATCATTGAACATTGATGACAATCTCATTCAACTCACAATTTCGGCTACATGACAATATTACGTCAGTACAACAGACTGAAGATTTGATTACGATTAGGCAGTAACACCTGTTAATTCCGCTCACTTAATTGATTCTCAAGAGGCGTGGTTAAACTGTTTGCCTGAAATTGAAAGGCAGACTGACTTACGATATATTTAACTAATTTGTTCAGTCACCCCTTTTTTGAGGAGATAAAGCCACTTATAAATTCTGTGATTGTTGATGATTTATACACTATGCAAAATTAATATATCATGACTTTTTAAATTTTTTGATTATATAAAACCAAATTTGTTCTTCCCGGAACTATATAAAATAGATGTACTTGTTTTTGACTAATATACTTCACATTTTTTCTCTCTCCAATGCAAGACTAGCTAGAAATTAATCAAATTTCCGGGACATAAAAATTCTCTTGTTTTTAACGCTTTTCGCAAGTATAGATTTTGAAACGTCTAATCAAGGTACCATTCGTCACAGTCATCGAAACTTAACAAAATCACAATGGTTTTCATCTACACATTTACTTTTTTCAACATTGGTCAATTGAGAACAAAGGTTATTTTTTAATATTTATAAACTCAATAATAATATAACTCTGTAATAAACTCAAAAAACCCCTAAAGACATGTTTAACGCCGATGAGAGAGGTGTGCCCGACCAAACCCTCGCGGCCAAGGGCGACGATTGCCACGGAGGCAAGAAAAGTAAAGAGAGGTTAACGGTGCTGCTTTGTGCCAATGCAGACGGATTCAACAACTGACCCCTCTTGTTATCGGAAAATTTAACAAATCAAGATGCTTTAAGAACATAAAGAGCCTCCCAACACAGTACATGCACAACAAGAAGGCGTGGGTAACCACGAAGGTATTCACTGACTGGCTTCATCGTGTTGACGCGCAGATGGGTTCCAAGAATAGAAAAATCCTCCTTCTATTGATTAATGGGGCTTAACGTCTCATATTTTCGCAACTATGGCCAATCGAGACGATGAGCGGGTGATAATGAAGATGAGAAAGATGATGATGAAGAATAAAGCCACATCCGAATCAGGTCTATTGTACGTCGCGTGGGTCGTCATACGGGAGTCCAGCATGGGAGGGCAGGGCCATGTGGGAGGAGAAATCTTCAGTGGGACAGTGGGGGGGAAAGGGACAGGGTCAATCCTTCTTCTAGTGGCCAAGTGATTGTCACACCCACCTTCACTGCATCTACGCAATGTTCGCGTGGAACTCTTCCCCGCGAATTGCACCAGCCGGCTGCAGCCTCTGGACTTAGGGATAATCCAAAACCTCAAGACATTATACCGCTAAAGTCTAGTGCAACGAGCTGTCACACTGATCAACGCAGGCATGAAGGACGCCGTCAAGGAACTTAACTCATTGGCTTAGACTTACGAGACTCTCTCGTAGTAGCGCGTACGGGCCGTAAATTACACTTACGAGACAGTCTCGTAACCGTAAGTTTTAAATTTGCCGCGCCTCTCTAGTTGTCGCTACTATATTGAATGTGGTATCGTTATGCAGTGCCTTTCATAAGCTACGCGTTGGTGTCGAAATAGTTGCAAGTTTTCAACACAGGTAGCAGCAGGCGCCTGATACATTTGTCGCGGTGCACGCCTAATGCACGGAACTGCCGCGCAATATCACCTGCTGGTCTGTTACTCGTGAAATATGGCGTTACCAAGTCACAACAAAACAGGTTCTGCGGATTATATTTACGATTTATTGAAAAATAGTGGAAGTGACGTATCAGATTATGAAGAGGACATTTCGGACAATGATAGACGTAATTCAGAGTATGATAGTGATGTAGGTGAAGCGGTGAGTGGTGGTAGGCCTAGCCAGAGTGACAATGACAGCGACGCGATTGGAGACAGTTCCTCTGAAGATGAAACTGACAACGATAACGGGCCTCGACCACCAGCACAGAAAAAACGAAAAGCTGTTCCAAGTACTTGGAACTGGAGCCCGGGCATACGGCTGTGGATGTGCACGACAACGCAGTAGAGTTAAGAGGACGAAGGCATTAGCCGCTCCGCGCGACTCTACCCAGAGATCGCGCCACCGTGGAACGGCACATTGGCGGTTGTAGGTGCGATGCGGTGAGGCGCGGGGTACGGTAAAGCACTCGAGGGGAGGCAAGGCGGCGTAGTGGGAAAGCATGAGTCACGTGTCCGTGCGGTATATCGTTAGGCGGTGCCGCGGCCGCGCAACCTTAGTTATTTCCTGATCAAGTTACACGGCGGTAAAATGCAAACTCAAAGAGAGTTGTTGGTATAGGGACAATAATTGTAAATCATGACTATCTACGACGTACTAAGGGCTATGATTATTATTATAATTATAATTATTATTATTATTA
>OX246749.1:19244014-19334014 GCA_945910005.1 Isoperla grammatica | reverse complement strand
CTGTCAGAGAGAAAATACACTGAATGGCAAGGCGGTGTTAGAAAATACTAGCTTTGGTAGGCTGTGACTAAAAAATACTACCATCAAGAAAGCTTTGACGTCTGTGTGTTGCTAGGATACTTGATGTATTTCTTTGTCATTTGATGGTCTGTTGTCTTTATTGCCGTTTCGTGTTTGACAGAAGTTGAGTTCACGTGGGGAAATAATGGCGGCGTTTTACGCCCGTGTTCGGTTGATTTACCCTGTAATATTATTTATGAAAATTTATTACCGATATCAAGAAACATTGACACTGAAAACATTACTCGGGATCTTTCAGAGTGGTCATATGCGTTCCCTGTGCCTTTAGGGTACGACAATATGCAGACAGACAAAGCAATTGACAAAGGTAGGTCGTCCGTAGCTGTTCCTTCTTCATATCTTCATGCCTAGCATGATGGGACGGAACTACTTTAAATTTTCCCAAACATAATTAAGCAATTGTTAATTTATAAGTGAATATAATACGCTAAATTAGATAATAAGAAACTAAAGTTTATTCCTGCATAATTAAACCGCAAACACATACCAAGAAGGAGAAAAATAGCATTTAATCCAGGGCCCATGTCCACCAACCTATGAAATAACAATACATGTTTACTTCTGGTAAGACAATGAGTAGTAGTCTACATTTAAGTTGGTATTACAAGGTGTGAGGTCACTTGCTATTACATCATCCGTGACGACACAACCTTCTTTGTTACGGCGTCCGGCCTATACATGGCAGGTGACGTATGCCCCGTTTTTCCCGCCATAAATATGTGTGAAACTTTCAGCTCATTTTTATAAATGAAACTTTATTCTATGTCATCGAAATAAAATATTTTTGTATTCATGAAGTCAATCCTAATCTAGTAAAATGCTAAAAAAAAATCATGCATATTCCCCATTACACATCACAGTCACACAACAGTATCTAGGCTAGTCTAGAACAAACCCGCTCTCCGCGCATCCAGGAGCAGGATGCGTGGTCTAGTCATTTCATTTCACATCACAGTCACACAACAGTATCTATAGGCTAACAGATAATAGAAAAATAAAATTGAAGTAAAAGGGACAGAAGTATCAGTGAACAGTTTACGGGATAGGGCAATTTGCTAACAATCGAGACAAATAGGACACTTCAGTCCAGGGACACCTTCTCTTTTTAGCGGGGGTTTTATACGGTACTTTTAATAAGAAGTGACGAGGTGACGATAGATAGATAGATAGATAATGGTCTTTATTGAAGGCGAGATTAAGGCCAGCTAGGCCTTATCTTCCATCCAACGTTTTAACAAATAATACATTTTTGATACAGACAAAAAACAATATACAGTAGTACAACAATATTAATAATATAAGGATAAGTGTACGAACATTTAACTTCTCAATACATATACTAAAATACAAACTCATAATGAGAAACAAAAAATTAATTGCAATTAAGGTTATCCATTCATTCGAAAACTGCATTATAGTTTAATTTAAAGTTAGCGACAAAATTTTAGAATATAATAATAACGCAGTAATTATTTTATCAGTGTCTACGATCATTCATACATATCATTTTAACAAAACAAACAAACAAAAGAAGCAGGAAAACAGGAAACAAGCTTATCATTCATACACACCCCATTCATATGGCAACAAGAAAGTTTTACGAAATTTTAGTCAATAATATATATCTTTATACGAGAGAGAGAGAGAGAGAGATAGAGAGAGAGCGAGAGAGAGAGAGACCGCGCTGAGCAACAAACATTTGCGCCGCAAAGCAGTCGGGCCACCTGCATGTGTGCAGCGTGGCTGTCGAAGCTTGTCACTTCCCCTCCAACACGTGCGACGTAGCGACTCCGCGCTCGCAATACAAGTTGCAGGGGCAGCGGTATACTATCCGGCTATACACAAAACTGGGGATAACTGTAGAAGCTGTAGTTATAATGCGAAAATTATGAATTTTCTATATGTTTCGCAAGAGAGACTAAAGGACAGGCCTACTAACACGAAATTTTGTTATCTGATTTAGAAAAATATTTATAATATCACTAAGTTGAAAAAAATTTTAATCGAAAATCGGTATTATTTGGTATATTTATAATTCCTTTAGTAACATTACGCAAAAAAAATAAATTGATTATCTCAAAAACTGCAGAATTGGCAACGATTCTTCTGAAGGTCTGCACGCCCGCGTCCTCTTAAATGCTACGCTTCAAGAGGCTGTGCAATGGGCTCAAGATACCGTTGCTGCAGCTCAACAGGTCCAGAAGAAACATTACGATGCGTCTCGACGGCAGCACTCCTTCAACGTTGGTGATTTGGTTTTGCGAGATTTGCACACCCTCAGTGATGCGGCTGCGGGCGTGACAGCAAGGCTTGCTCGGCGCAGGTCGGGACCATTTCGCATAAAACGAAGATTAGCGGAAAACTCGTTCGAGCTGCAAGAGGCAACGTCCAACAAAGTAGTTGGCCGAGCAAATGCGGACCAGCTCCAACCTTGGATCCCGTCACCTGACTGGGTGACACCTGACTTACAGGCAGCGTAAGAAGACTGTTTGTTAGCAGTGATGGTCACTATTGAGGGGGGGGGGAATGTCACGGTCATGGGCTGTGACCGGGTGAAGAGGGCTCGGTCTCAGAGTGGTGAGCTGATCGAGGGGATGAACGAGGCAGTATCGGCGGTAGCTCGAGACAGGCAAGTCCTGGGCCGGTATTGAGGCGCGCGGTTTGGTCTCGAGTACGGTAGCCTACTCGAGAAGAGTTTATCGTATATATATTATTTCATGTGTTCTTTTGTAGATTGTACGACTGTTAATTGTACCCAAATATACTTCACCATTATCTTAATTTTAACCTGTGTTGTGATGTTTACGCCCTAATCCTGCTACAAACACAACATCTGAACATTGTTTTGAAACAAATTGTTACGTTAATCTTCTTGATGAACACATTTTATTAATTAAAATAAGTAACAGTTATCTACTAGCCTATTAATTTACCATCGTGATAATATGCCTACCTACATATTTTGAAGTGTAGCCTATCAGTGTTTCTTACATTCCCACGTATTAACATTCATTTTAAAGGAACTAAATTGATACAAAAAATATGACTTTTCATTTAACCATGTAGTTAAAAGTTTGGCAGTATGCGATTCAGCGCATAATGTTGTAGAGATGCGTGCAGGTGGCCGAGTGCTAGGAGCCTTTGTTGACATGCGCGAGAAAGAGAGAGAGGGAGTGATCGTATCTCGATTGTTGTTTGGGTTTCTTCTGTGTTGTCCCCCTCCCCCCACTTCCTGACCAAGCTTCTTAACAATGAATGGGAGCAGAACTCTGCCATCTTAAGTTACCAAGCCCCGCCCACAGCAGTGCCCCACTCCGCCGCCTCGGACTAGACCACGTGACAATACTAGTACACTCGTAGCATCAGCGAGCACCGAAAAATGTTTCGATATCGCGATATCGATTTTTTTTCACATTTTGATATCGCGATACAATATCGGCAAAATGGTGCCGATATCGATATTGAAAAAATATCATTGTCCACCACTAATGTCTAGTATGTAAACTACCATACGAATATGTAACGTGTTAAATGTACAAGTATACGAGTATTGTATAATGTGTAATGTAAAGAGTGCTACTAGCCCAACCGAGCTATAAGAAATAAAGAATATACAATACAATACAGAGTATTTTATTGTTCCCCATACAGCAGGATGCTACATTGGCGACGAGCGATAAGGTAATCATGGATGATACTAGTATAAAGCCGTTTGACTGTGAGGGCGACCAAACGTCCTTAGGCCAGAGGTGGGCACGCTAATGTTTTATTGAAAGCCAGAATACGCCAGAATAACGTGTTAAATGTACAAGTATACGAGTATTGTATAATGTGCAATATAACACGTTACGCAGAATACGAAAGCCAGAATCACAGTGGCTGGGAGGACAAGGCTGGCATGGATGTGCCAGACATATTTCACTCGTTGACATCACTCGAGGGTACGGATGAGTATATAGCATTGCAGTGGCTTACAGGCTCAAGGCTCAAGCTCAAGGACCTGAAAATGAATGACCCTGGGAGGAAGTTATGGGAGAGCCTGAATAAGGTGTACAACCCACAAGTCCTAGGGAGGCAAATGCCTGCAATGAAAGACTTGGTCCCCCATCTTGCCCACATACCATTCATATCCAAATTGGAGGAACTCGAATTCCAGAAAGGATACATTGAATTGCGACTCATTGTACACGAGGAGCTTTGAGAGGCAACATGCAACAAGATAGATTTAGTGAATGTGCTGTGTTCACTAAAATTGAACCATCCAGAGTTTGCAGCTTCTAGCTTAAAGGCAATCTGGATCTCTACGTCAAATGTAGATTGCGAGCGATCATTCTCCAAATATTCCCTGGTAGTAAATGATCGGCGGAGGCGTCTCTTACCCGCAAATGCTGAAACCTTGACGATCTCACAGACAGTGAAGACCGAGTTATTATTGAGTTCAATGCTACGCCAAAGCCTAACCTGCCAGGGCCTGGCCAGCCAGGGTTTCATCAACTAGAACCTAGGCCTAGTCAGACCAGACTTAAACAGCACCAACCAGCGCCTAGCCATCCAAGTGTAAACAGCCAGGGCCAAGTCAGCCAGGACCTATGCTTCCCAGGCGTTAACAGCCTCAGCCAGGGCCTAAACAACCAGGGCCTAAGGCTAAAAAAGAGCACATAACCTGGAGGCGAAAAACTTTATTTCTCACGCCTGAAGAAAAGTTATTATCCGGCAATGAAGATGTTCCTCCTCACCTGTCTGATCTTGAGACATCTTTGCAGTTTTTCAAATATTTTTTCACTGCTTGCTTGCTGGAGAGAAATAATTGAAGAAACCAACTTTATGGTGTTCAAGTAAACCCCTTCAAATCGCCTAATTTTACCAAAGTTGATATCAAAAAGTACATTGGAATATGTATTTTAAGTTCAGTATGTTGAAACTCAAACGTGCTGAGAGTAATGCAGGTAAACTGCAGGAGCATCAGAGCCAAGTAAGTTCCCTTTTGGTAAATGGTAGAACTGCAGGAGCCGGACATAGTTATTGCAACAGAAACGTGGTTGGATGATGGGGTCACGGATCAGGAAATAGGTCACTCTGAGTTTAGCGTTTTCAGAAGGGACAGGGGTTGTCAGGGGGGAGGGGGGGGAGAGTAATGATAGAATGTAAAAGGGAACTTTTACATACAGCCAGCGCCATAAGGCCAGACGTTAGGGCGAAGCAAGGAACCCAGCCCAGAGCTAGGGCTGGCCATTCGGCTACCGAAGTAGCTTACTATAGATAGGCTGGTACCTTAGATTCGCCTCATTTAAGCCACGAATGTTTGATGTTCTCTCAAGGACAATCTTTGTTCTAGGGTGGGAAGGCTCCATATTAACGGGCTATTGTGTGAGGGCCAGGACTTGGTGGGGACAAGGGGCCTGAGGAGGGGTTATATTATTAATCAAGCTACCACAAGAAGGTGTAGCTGTAGCGGCTGTGGGCAGGTGGCAGATATAGTTCTGGTTGGTCGGAAGGTGTTGGGCCCTGGGAGTACGGGCGTCCATGTGATCCTGGCAGTGGCCAAAGCACAAGGATGAAATCTGGTTTGGAAATCTGGTTGCGCGATGGAGGCACAAACGACGTGAAGCAACTCGTTGTCTGTTCTCTGCAGTAAATTTAAAGATTCAAATAGCGGGCTTACTATTTTCACGTTACTGTAGTTAAGGATCAACGGAGGATCCAATTCTACTTATATTGGACAATCAGGATAGCCACACTTCTATAGTAACATGTAGAGCTAAAGACGTTGGCATACTTTCCCACGGTCCCACCGCACACTAGCCACAAGTTCCAACCTTTAGACAGGAGAGTCTTCGGGCTGTTTAGGCATACAACACGGCTTGTTACAACTGGATACTTTTAAACCCTGGAAAACCAATTTCCATTTACAAAGTTGCGGAGTTAGTTGGTATGGCTTAGGCATTTACCCGTTAAGATTTAGAACTAGTAGGGGAGAGGGGGGCACATTGGTACACGGGGCACATTGGTACACCTTTGAATTTCCCCTCAGTTTTGTTTATGGAATTTTTACTCCAAGCTGCAATAGAAGGCTGTGATACTTTGCATCAGCTGTCAAAATTTCAGCTTCTTACCTACAGAAATGAAGGTTTAGCACCATTTTCAAGTTTTGGAGCCATAAAAGTAAGTTATGCACTTCTTTTGCCTAAGGATATTGGTTACATATAAACAAATTGTGCTAATTATGTAATGATAGAATGAAATGCAACAGATATTGATTGTAACATGTGTTTTTACCTTAAAATGCAATTCATAACCTAGAAAATCTAAAATTTGTTTTAGTAATGGAATGTCTTAGGGGGCACATTGGTACATTGATGTTGGGGCACATTGGTACACAGTTCTAGCATTACGGTACTTAGCTTTTACTAATTACGTTCGATAATTTAGGAATCAACATGGTGCGCACTTACTTCCGTTTTTTTAAAACGGAAAGTACCGTTTCCGAAACTGACATAGCTAATGCTATGAATGCAGTTATAAATGGTAAAACATCCGTTCGCGAAGCTGCAATGACATATGGGGTGAAAACAATGACGCTGCAAAATAGAATTCTAAAATTCCGCAGTACAATACCTAAGGTAATTACCGGTAGTGAATTCGACTGCAGAAGACGGTGATCCAGCCCAGCCGGTGGTAGATGTTGCCCAGTCGGTAGATGTTGAATTTGATGTTCAGCCTCAACTTTACAAATACCAATCGAAATACACGACACGACAGGTCTTTAGCGAGTCCGAGGAGACCATGCTGTCAGCATATCTACTGAAAAGTTCTTCAATTCAGTATGGCATGACACACACTCAGATCAGAGAATTTGTGTAGACGTACGCCTTGAAACTTGGGCTTGTTTTCCCAAAGACGTGGGCCGATAATCATATGGCGGGAATAGAGTGGATGAAGTGCTATATGAAACAGCACCCTGAATTAAGCTTGCGTAAGCCGGAAAACACTAGCTTGTCCCGAGCAACTAGTTTTAATGCTGCTAATGTCAAAGCATTCTTTGACAATTATGAAAATGCTGTGACGAAATACAAGATTCCTCCAGAGAGGATTTTTAATCTGGACGAAACTGGTGTGACGACAGTCATGCAAGCCCCTAATGTCGTCGCGAAGAAGGGAGCCAAACAAGTGGGCCAAGCTGTTTCCGCAGAGCGTGGTGAACTTGTCAGTATGTGTGCCATTGTGAGCGCCACAGGTATAGCATTACCTCATGTATGTGTTCCCGCGAAAGCGGTTCAAACAAGCGCTGATAAATGGAGCGATTGCAGGAATCTGTGGCTTGGCTAATCCAAGTGGTTGGATGAATGGGACCACATATTTTGAGACTGTGAAGCACATTCACAAGCATACCAAATGTACAAAACAGTCTCCGATCATGATATTGCTCGACAACCATGAGTCGCATGCAACTCTGGAAGTCATCCTGTACTGCAGGGAGGATGGGCTTGTCTTTGTAACTTTCCCTCCCCATTGCACCCACAGATTGCAACCATTGGATGTTGGGCTGTATGGCCCATTCAAAGGTTACTGCAAGACGCAGTACAACAGCTGGTTGGCAATGGCGGCTAACGCTGGGAAAACTATTTCAATATACGATGTCTGTTAACTGGCGTCCCAGGCATTCACGTCCGCATTCAGCCTAAAAAACATTTTGAGCTTGTTTGAGAAGACAAGGGGATTTGGCCTATCAATCGCCTTATTTTCACTGAAGAAGACTTCATGTCGTCATTTGTCACCGATCGACCTGTCCCAGTTGCTGAGATGCAGTTCATCGTCGCTGTTGACCCGGCTCCACTTCCACAATCGGAGCTCAACATAGAAGCACAATCGCCGGATGTTGCTGTGCCATCGACAACACCCGAGTCCGTGAGACCGTTCCAGAGAGCCCAGCCTCGTCAGGCAGGAAGGAAGGGATGCAAGAAGGGAAAATCAAGAATTCTTACAGAAACTCCAGAGAAAGATCGAATCGAGCAAGAAACAAAAGCTCGAGAAGCTTCGAAAAGAAAATCGTCAGAGCGTCAGATCGCTCGGAAGCTAATCCCATCGAAGAAATCGAAATCAAAACCCAAACATGATGAAACGAGCGACTCGGACATGGACATAGATGATGATATGGCGTGTATCAGTAGTGACTCGGATGACAATTGTTTGGAAGTGTCTGAGAAGAATATTACGCAAGGGGCATTCGTATTAGTTGAATTTAAAGGTGGTAACCGAAATAGGCCTACCATGACATACACATATGTGTGTATCGTGCAGCGCCCCGCCCCCCTGAACAAGACGAGGACAACATAGATGTTAGCGTCATGGCATTGCAATGTCTTGATAAGTCTAAAAAAGTATTTAGTGCAGATGTTGAAGACATCTCTTTCGTTACTTTAGATCAGATCATATCTTTGTTACCACAACCCACATTAACTACCAGTGGGCAACGAGTGCGTTATGTTTTCGACAAGGCAATTAAAGCGGTCTTTGAACGTGCCTGAATTTATCTTAACTTAAATGATCACTTCACACTTAGACCTACTAATATTGGCATTACCCTATTATCTTACATGGGAATATTATAGATTGAAACTTAAAGAACTTAGTATTAAGATTGTATTGTACCAATGTGCCCCATGCATGATTTTTCAGAATGAAACAGGAAAGTCTGAAATGCATTATAAAAAAGTTTCAATACTTAACCCTACAGTGCATGATGTGCCATAAATCAAACAATCGATTTTAAGATTGGCGTTACTATAGAAAATGCTATCGAGTATACAGTGCTCTTCCATATCGTCTGTTGTAACTTTCGAAGTTCCCGGGTGACCGCTAGATGGCAGCATCGTATTTAAATGCACCTCTGATGTGACAGCAGACGCCTTGTTTTGTTTGCCATCATTTATTAACATTTATTAATAGGCATTAAAAAGGCATTGTTATAGATGAAAAAGCCAACCAAAATAATATACTAGCTGAGGTAAGTGTACACTTTGATACGGTTACTTTGAATTATAAGTAAATATTAATTTATGCCTGAAAACGGGGTAAAACTTCGATGTGCCAGATATGGCACATCATGCATTGGTGTACGATTTGCGTGTACGCCCCCTTCCTATGCATTGCATGGGGATATTTAAATGACACTTCTTTGGCTCTAGGGCCTAATAGTTGTTATATTGTATCAACAAAATATGTAACACGTGGAGGACATTATAGTTCTTTCATTTCCGTATTGACTGCCAAGTTGCTTGCCTGAATAGACTTAGGCCCTAGGCTTAATCTGACAGTTTAGGGCCTACATAACCTAGAACCTAGTGTTTTGTTGGGCCCTTATCCGAGAGCCAAGCCTATACCTCAGTGATAGTACCCCTACAGGCTAGGCCAAACTGTAACAATTTAATTTTGAGGCCTTAACATTCAATTTATGGCATACTTAGGTAGGCCTATGTTGTAAACATTGATTTGAGGCATAGGCCTCATATAAGAATGTAGATTATAGACCTACTGATACAAATTTAATTTTTATAGAATCAAGTTCTATTGAGTATGGATCGAGACGCTATCAATGAGGCTTTAGGGATACCTACTGATAGTGAAGATGAATTGGAATTCTCTAATGACGATGAAACTTTCAACCCAGAAGCTGGCGATGTACCTGATGAGAGCAATGATGAAGACGACCCGGAAAGCATTCCTTACACATCCTCAAGACCTGCACAACCTTCAAGGCCTTCACAATCTACAAGGCCTTCAACAAGTAGCAAAGGTCCTCCCAAGTATCAGGATGTTGTATGGAAGAGAGGCAATAGGGCGCCGCCTGACATCAATTTTATGGGGAGTGAAATGCTTCATAACACATTCCTCGAACTGAAAGAACCATATGATTTTTTCAACTACTTTTTCACAGACCAACTGATCGAAAAGATAGTTGAAAAATCTGTACGATATAGTGTACAGCTTAATCCTTCAAAACCATTTGAATTCTCAAACAATGAGTTCAAGAGGTACTTGGGGATTTGCATTGTTATGTCAGTAGTTCATCTTCCAAACGTTCGATCGTACTGGAACGATGTAATTGGTAATCATATAATACGAGATACAATGCCAGTCAATGTATTTGAGAACATCCGCAGGTTTGTTCATTTTAGCGACAGCGACAAAGCAATTGCAAAGGGCCAACCTGGCCACGACCGCCTGTACAAGCTCCGACCTGTTGTCGACTCTCTGCGAGAACGATTTATTTCAGTTCCAGTAGAGCAGTCCTTGTCGGTAGATGAACAAATGTGCGCAACCAAGGCTCGACACTATATGAAACAGTATATGCCCAACAAGCCCCATAAGTGGGGATATAAAATCTTTGTGATTTGTGGTGTGTCTGGGAATGCATATGACTTCGAGGTATAGCCTACACCGGCCAAGAAAACGATGAGGCGTACGTCTTCCTGAGGAGCCTGATCTAGGAGCAAGCGCTCATGTGGTTGTGCGTCTCTGTCGCAAAGTTCCCCAAAGTCAAAACTACCAATTGTACTTTGACAATTATTATACGTCTCTACCATTGGTGGTGTATCTACACAAACGTGGGATCGAGTCTCTGGGAACACTACGCAGGAACCGCGTTCCAGGCCTCAAGCTCTCTTCAGAAGCTGACCTGCGAAAGAAGGGACGTGGAACTTCTGAGGAGTGCATTGCTACTGTGAAAGGTGTTGATGTTAAGACTGTAGCGTGGATGGACAATAAAGTTGTAACGTTACTTTCCACGTTTGTTGGAAAAGAACCTACTGTGATCGTCAAGCGATTCAACAAGAAAACCCGTGAAAAAGATGATGTGGAATGTCCACAAATCATCACTACCTACAACCGCCACATGGGGGGAGTGGACCTACTAGACAGTATCATTGGCAGGTACAAAATTAAAATGCGCACCAGAAAATGGTACTTTCGCCTGTTTTATCACTTTGTTGACGTAACCATTGTCAACTCATGGTTATTGTACCGAAGAGTACAAAGTCAAAGGGGCATTGACAAGTACATGTCTCTGGCCGACTTTCGAACTGAGCTGGCGGTTACCCTCTGCAAAATGGGCAAAGACATAACTGTGACCCGGGGCCGCCCGAGTTCAGCTTTGCAAGCATTGCTGGCGCAGAGGAAACAAAAAAAATGGACAATAACTCCTCCGCCCAGAGATGTCCGGCAGGATGAGTTGGGACACTGGCCTAAGTGGTGCGACACACGTCAACGCTGTAAACACCCCAACTGTGACGGCAAATCATTTGTTCAGTGCAGCAAATGTGGCATGGCCCTGTGCCTGAACAAATCAAAGAATTGCTTTTTGGCATACCACAAGGACTAGGGCCAATTAGGTTTACATTAACTTTAGTTTTTAGTTTTATTATTATTATTATTATTATTATTATTATTATTATTATTATTATTACTATTATTATTATTATTATTTAGTATTATTTTGCTTTATTAGCATTCTTTGTTAGGTCTGCACTTATGTTCACACATGTGTCACTAATATTAGTGACACATAACTTTTCCAACAATGGTTTCTTGTTTGTGTAATGTAAGATTTAGGCTATTTTTCATTTATAAAAATCAGATTTCATTATTGATTGATGATTATTAATTAATTAACTATCATGTAAATAATTATAGCCTAGATGTATTTGTATTACTCTTAAATTACCTAAATCAGATTCCGATTTCCACAGATTCAGATCAAAGTTATGTATTTTAGCCAATTAAAAATACTTGTACCGCATACTTCAAACCGCATTCTTGTAATTGTTTCAATGGAAAAAATTGAGTAAAATTTAAAATGCATTTAAACCAAATCGTTTACTTTTTATTTTAATCAATTATTTTAATTCTTAAAATTATTTTGTTTAAATCTGATTCCAAACAAATCAATTCAAATCTCCTATATTGTGGTTTGTGTCTAACCAACTCAATCACCAATTTGGAAATAACCTTGGAAAGCCTGTTGAATAAAAATGAGGAAATAGACTTCCTATGTCTATCAGAGCACAGGCTTTACAATAAGACATTAAATCCAGCTACATAAGCAACTATGTACTCACTCTTAAATTCTTTTTGTAGATCAGAACTTCTAAGGGGGGGTGTCGCCATATTTGGCAATAATGAGTGGATAGGCCACACAAAGAAAATAGAGCTGAACAGTACAGAAAAGCACATAGAGATGAGGGGGATTAAAGTGATAACCAGCAATAAACTAAAACACAACTTGCTCATCATAACGGTCTATTGATCACCAGCGGGTAATGCAAACACATTCTTTGAAATACTAGTAAGGAACACTTTCTAAAATTTCTAAGCAAGGAAATTACATAATATTGCTTAGGCGATTTTATTGACTTTAAAAAAGAAAACCATAGAATCAACAGGGATAAATTAATAAATCTCATGCTATCTTTTAACTTAAAATTCTCAATAGATGAGTCAACAAGGGCTGACCCCTTCTTTAATAATACTCTATCAAATATTGATAATATAGCCACAAATGCCAAATCCTCGACTTTTACTACAAAAGTATCTAACCATTGTATCTCTGACCACTATGCCCAACAAATATCCATAAATAGCCCCTGTGACCTCATCAGCAAAAACAATGAACAAAAGAAAGTTCAGCGATGAAAATATCTCCAAACTAAACTCTCTGCTAGAGGATACAAACTGGACTCCAGTTTACAATGAACTTAACCCCAACAAGAAATACAACAAGTTTGAGGAAATATTCCTACAAAATTTTAATATGTGCTTTCTGAAAACATTAACCAAAATAAATACTAACTTCAGAAAACAAACATGGCTAACTATAGGAATAAAAACATCTAGGCCTAGAACAAACTTAAAGCACGCCTTTACTGGATAAACAAACACTTCCATATAATACTTTTAGTAAAACTTACTATCTAAATTTTAAAAGGATTTACAATAAAACAATAAAACAATAAAGGCAGCTAAAGCACAAGAATATTCTACTCAAATTCTTAACAGCAAAAATGGGGACAAAACAAAAAAGATCTGGCAAATAATTAACAGACATACAAATAAGAACAAAAAAAAACAAAAACAAAAAACTTAACACTAAAAGTCAACAACTCGACTATCACAGATCAACCACAAATTTCAAACCTATTCAACAATTACTACGTATACATGCAGTTTTGAAAAAGTTTTGACTTCAGTGAAACCAAATCGGTGGTGTGTATACATGAGAGTGACCTCAAAACGTTTTCAAAACTGTTTTTAGTTCTTAGTACGGAACATCACGTGTCTCGATGTCAGTGGAGTGTATACCTGACAGTTTTGAAAACTAGTTTTCAAGTCAAACCCGTGAAAATTGGGTGTTTGACTTTAACCGATTCATACCAGTTTTCGAGGTGTATACATGCGGTTTTGAAAACTCAAAACGGTTTGAAATCGTTTTCAAACCTCCATGTATACGTAGTAAATGAATTTGCTACGGTAGCTAATAAATAAATAGGCCTTCAAAACAAGCAACAAACAGATGAAAATGCTTACCGTCAATACCTCCTAAACACAAACATAGATACCTCGAAATCAATATACATGCACCCTACTGACAACGCGGAAATAAACAAAATCATTTCAAATAAAAAAACTCCACATTCAGATGAATCGCTCGTACCTATTGAAAAAACAAATATTCATCAGTGGGTAGCTGTAATATACGACAATGATTGGGTTCCAGGTGTAATCGAGGACATTTTGGATGATGGTATGGTGGCCATCTCAGCCCAAATGTTCTGAAAACATGCAAGAAATATGACATTCGATTTGTTTTCTTGCCACCTAATTCTACTAAACTTACGCAACCCCTTGACGTTGCATTTTTCAAGCACTTAAGGCAGAGTGGCGTCAAATATTAACGGACTACAAGGTTAAATACCCAACACTTGTTGCTCTCAACAAAGCCAACTTCCCAAACTTACTCAAAGACCTAATGGCAAATATTAAATTAAAGGAAGAGAATAATCTAAAATCAGGCTTTCGAGCCACGGGAATATACCCATTCGATCCATCTCAAGTGCTAAAACGCCTTCCAGGATACCAGTACAAGAATGGTAACGCCGGTACAGCTGTAGAAAATCCACATCGGCAAATAGACGAAACATTGCTACAGTACCTAAAAGATTGTAGAACAGCCAGCTGTGGCACCTACTGCTAGAGGTAGGAAGAAGAGGCTTAAGGTTTCCCCAGGACCATTGGTCTCCTATGAAGATTTGCATCCAGAAGAATGTGAGGCCGTTGCAGGACCTAGTAGTAGGCCTACTGTGCCACAGAAGCCCCGTAAAACGGCCAGGAGGTCGAAAGTACGTCGTGAGCTGTATGATGACAGTGAAGCAGATGAAGATGAAGACGAGCCAACTGTTATAGACACATCTGCAAGTGAAGACGAAAATCCTGAACCGCGAGAAACCCTAGAAGAAAATGATCGTTTGCAAATAGTGAAATTAGATCAACACTGCATGAGTGTGCATCAGTCTATTTCAAAAGACAATTACTATGCTGTATACTACGAGTACGACACAGGGATGCACATAGGCCGTGTGCTTGAAATCTCGAAAAACAAATTAGTCACGATGAAGTTTTTAAAGCGAAAGACTTATGCGGAAAATAGTTTTGAATGGCCTCGGGCAGACGACGTAGCAAAAGTTTCGTTCCAGTTTGTATTCATGGGCCCTCTACAACTAAAAAGCATGGACCATTTTCTGTAGAGAAATTTGGAGTCATTTCTGAAATGTACAAACATTTAAAAAAGTACAAAGATGTAGTTTTTATATCAGGATAGGCTTAGTGACTGATTTAGCTACTTGACACTTGTTTCGTGTGGCAGTACACATATGTCGGCTACCAGTATTGTACTGCCCATGCATCATTTTTTGCATTCAATTCAACTTTAATTTTAGCCTTAATTTTAGGTTTTATACTATTCACTCCCTCTCTTACAAGAGGAGTAAACCTGTCTAAAAATAGGCCTGAATGAATAAGGGCATACTCCTTAGACTCAATTTTTTTAGAGGGAAGGCTAATCTGATAGGCCTAGTTATCGTTATAGATCTAATTGAGGGACTAGGCTTAAATAGTCAACAAATGTAAAGTGAATGTCTTTAGTTAGTAAATCAAATTCCTAAAAATGAGTTAAATCCTTTCAATTAATTTCCATCTATGGGTCTGTCCATCAGAACATGGAAATTTCCCAAAAATACAAAAATGGTCCCAATTTACTTCTTGATGTCTTAAATGATAGATAAAGAGTTATAGTTTATTTATTTGTATACATCATTTGTTGGATTGCAGGATTAATTGCAAATATTTTAGTCTGAAATAGAGAAATTCTGTGTTTGAAATCAAATGTCGGACAATGCTTTTTTCAAAATTCCATAAAAAAATAAAGAATAAAATTATAAATATAAAAAAATATATATTTATCTCCAGTTGGGCCTACACTTTTGTTATGCACTTATTTTCATTATGATATTTGTTTTAAAATGGCTTAAAATCATGTATTAATGAAGGTTTGTAAAAATGTCCAAAGACTAACAAAAACATAATAATATTGATGATAAATGTCACAGACTGCAGTTACCAACATGAAAGTTGACATGATTCTAGTTCAGTGTTCTATTCACAGAGTGGACTAGTTGATAATATGAATTTTAAAAAACCAGTGTCTTCTAAACTCACATGAAATAGTGTCCAAAGACTAACTCACTTCCTGTCCGAAGACTAGCCTTCCATGTCCAAAGCCTAACAAGTAGATTTCTGGAAGTCCCCTAGCTCAAGATTCATCAAAATATCAGTGAATTGTTTATGCCCATGGTTAGAAGAAAGTCTAAAGGTAAGATTATACATTATTTAACACAGTAGGCCTAGGATTTAAATGCATGCATACAATATTCAAGGTTAAACTTGCAACTAACATTTCAAAAATTTTAACCTCAAAACCATGTGCTCAAACCTTCTTTATTTTTTCAGATGCCTAAAATGACTTTAAAAGAAAGGCAAAAGAAGCATTATGATAAACATGTAGGAGAAGAAGGTTTTAAAAAACAGCGAAGTAATATAAATCTAAGATATCGAATTAAAAAAAAGGAAAGGGAAACCCTAGTGGATGCCAAAATTCGAAGGGCCAAAGATGCTGACAGAAAGAGATGTAAGCGACTGGCAGAGAAGAAGGAAAGGAATTCTGTCATAAATAGTGAAGTAGATCTACCCAATATCTCTCCATCAGCATTAGGCAAAGCCTTTAAAAAAGCACAAAGTGCATTACCGAAGTCACCAAGAAAACAGCGAGCTGTAATTAAAAAACTGGTGAAGGTTTATGGTACTAAGCAAGCCTCTCCTGTTAAAGGTAACAATATGCAAGCATTGAGTGATGTCATCAAATCAAATATTACAAGTTTCTATGTAGAAGATGATATTAGTAGAACAGATCCGGGCAAGAAAGCGGTGCGCGTGGTTCGTTCAAGTAAAGAACCAATTGAAGCTCGTCGTTATCTGCAATACACGATCCAAGAAACATATGATTTGTTCAAAGAAAAGAACCCTGAAATTTCTATTGGTCGTAGCAAATTTGCCCAGCTACGACCTAAACATGTAAGGCCGTACAAAGACATACCACACAATGTCTGTGTCTGCAGGTGAGTCTTTTTTTGTGTTTCGCAGTATCCTTCCTTAATATTGGAGTCATCAAAGAGTTAATTGTGTCATCCTAGTGGTCCATAGTTTCAAATAAGCCAGCCAATTACAGATACCAGTAGTGGTTGTACGCCTAGGCCTAACTATGAGGATGACGTCTGTATCGGAAAGGTTACTTTGAACCTAATATTTATTTTTTTTAACACTGATTAGGGGGTAGGATAATTTCAAGTTAACATTTTTAATTATTTGCATATTTTATTTTTTAGATACCACGAGGATTTCGAAAGTCTACGCTATGCCTGCTCCAAAAGTGCAACATTTTTCGAAAACTCGCCAAAAACATTTGTCAGCTCTGTGGTCTGCTCTACTGAAAACGTGAAATGTATGAGCCTTGAATGCAATGTATGCTCTGTTAAATTCAAGGATATTTTTGCACAAGATGTTGATACACATCTTGTGCAGTACAAAAAATGGAAGTTGGTTGACAAACGGTTTGAACAACTTTCAGTGCAAGAAGATCTTGCCGAAGCTGTCCAAGAGCTATACACATTATTGCCACCGTTCTTGCTGCACATGTTCAACCAACAACAGTCGCAGAAATATTTTTCACAAGCCAGAGAAAATTCAACTGAACAATCTGTTGTCATGCAAATTGACTTTGCAGAAAACTTTGCATGCGTCTACCAAGATGAAATACAGTCTGCGCATTGGTCGAACCCACAGGTTGCCATTTTTACTGCTGTAGTGTGGTATGGGCCAGATAAGTGCGACAGCTACGCGGTAGTTTGCGATGACATATCGCACAATCGTTATTGTGTTGACACTTTCATACAGAAAATCATTGTTGACCATATGCAGAAAAATCCTGGAATCCTGAAACTAGACATATTCTCAGACGGCGCTGCAAACCAGTTTAAGCAAAAGTACAACTTTTCGAACATAACTTTTCTAAAGGAAAAGTTTGGTCTTAAAACACTTGTATGGACGTTCTTTGCCACATCCCATGGCAAAGGTGCCGTAGACGGGATTGGAGCGGTAACAAAGCGCCATGTTTGGAATAAGGTTAGAGCCCACAAAACAGTTGTACGAGATGCAAGTTTGAGGTGCAAAATTTCATCAAAAGGCAAAGTTACCACAATAAGGGGTAACTTTGCCTTCACAACTCTTATAGGGAATTATAGTGGTAATTTCAACTGTAGGCAAAGTTACCCCAATCAAGGGGTAACTTTGCCTGCTTTTTAACTTAAAAAAAAATGAAAAGTACTTGGGAGTAAAATCCTAAAACACCTTAATTGTATGTATTACATCTGTATCTATAACGTAGGCCTATGTGCAGAAAAATGCTCTCAAAAAAAAAAATGTGGCTGCCATTCAGAAGAAACATGAAATAGTAGGCAAAGTAACCCCATTTGACGGTACTGACATACCTAGGTTAGGCTAGCCCTAGAATAAGCTGTAAATCCATCCATACCTGGGCTGGGTGGGTATGGGGTGGATGACATATGGCTGAGATAGTGTGCTACAGTAGGCCTAGGGGGGACCGAGCCAGTAATGGACATGTATCCAGTAATGGACACTTTTAACCTAAAAGTTGCTGTAAAGTAGCTGCCTGTGTGAGAACTATTTTTTTTTCATCATTGTATTCATCCGCCATGTCATGTGATCATTTTAAGGTGTGTGATTGGTCAGTTTAAATGGACGTCATCTAGGAGCAAAAAAATTTAATTGTTCCTGCTGTAAATTTCAATATCTGCTAAACATTGAGCTAAGGTAAGCCATATTATTATCTGGCCATATCTTTGGGATCATATTTTATTTTTACTTTTTAGCCATATGATATTCTAATTACAGAAGAGACATGTTGTTTTACAATGTGTAGGGGTCTTAGCCTCACTTTTTATAAAAACACAAAGTTGTGGGGGGTGGCCATTACTGGGTTGTAATAATGGACAGTTTTCCAGTAGTGGACATACGAGGTGTCCACTACTGGATTATGAGATTCCAGTAATGGTCATGCTTATGCATTTTATTATTTAGCAATAGAATATCACAATATAATTATCAAACTAGTATATTACTATTTAATATATTATTATACATATATAAAATATCATTTTAATATATTAAATAAATATAAAACATTGTTTAAATGTCCTCAACTGAAAATCGGTTAATTTAACTGTGTGGAGAGACTATGAATACACATTTATTTTATTTATATTTATTCTAAACATAGTTTTATGCTTGCACATGTATATGTAGGACCTATGTGCAAGCTTAATACTTGAAATTGATTTATATAATAAAATAATAGCCCATTTCTCTATGATAAATTGTTTATGACATTCGACCTGTAGATGCCAAAAGTGAAGCGAGAGTTTTTTTCCTATTCCGAAGATGCTATGATAGCGGCAATTGCTGCTGTCTGAAGTGGCATGAGTAAGTTTCAAGCTAGTGCTACTCACGGAGTGCCAAGATCTTCCCTGATTCGGAAGTTAGCCTCCGGAGTCGATACTCGAAAGATGGGTCCGGAATCATTCCTCACCAAAGCAGAGGAGGAAGTGCTGGAAAAGTGGGTGCTTGGGCTAGCCCGGAAAGGGTTGCCTATCCACCGCCACCATCTCTTCGACACCGTGCAATTGATTATAAAAAAATGTAACCGAGACACTCCGTTTAAAGACGGCCGCCTTGGAGTTAAATGGTTCAACAGCTTTATGAAGCGGCACCCAAAGTTGTCTGAGAAGTCGGCTGAGACCCTGACTCTGACTAGAGCCTCAGTATCTGAGCAAGGCATTTGGGGGTGGTTTAAAGAGGTGGAAAAGAATTTGGCTGGAGAGGGCCTCCTCCACGTTTTGAAGTGTCCTGATCGGGTGTTCAACGCAGACGAGTCCGGGTTTTTGCTGTGCCCGAAGAGCGGGAAAGTTTTAGGTGCCAAAGGTAGTGCTGGTGGCACAAACTTTTACGAATTGGCCCAAAACAATGAAAAAGAACAGATTACTGTTATGGCCACGTTTTCCGCTGATGGAAAAGTTGTTCCACCTATGATAGTATACCCATATGTGCGAATGCCCCAAGAGATTGCAAAAGCACTCCCAGCAGATTATGGCATCGGGCTCTCTGCGAGTGGATGGATGAATGGGGAGGTATTTTACGAATTCATCGGTAACCATTTCGTACCATACCTCGAGCGAGAATCCATCACTCGTCCAGTCATTCTCTTTGTTGACGGCCATAGGTCTCACTTAACGCAATACGTTAGTGAGCTGTGTGATAGTGTTGGTGTTGTGCTGGTGGCATTGCACCCAAACAGCACACACATTCTGCAGCCAGCTGATGTTTCCGTCTTTCGGCCACTGAAGTCCAACTGGAAGGACATTGTTCGCAAGTGGAAATTTGCAAATTTTCCTGCAGATGTCACACGGAAAACCTTTGGGCCGCTGATCAAATCAGCATTTGACACGGGTGCAACACCGCTAGTCATACAAAATGGATTTAGAGCGTGCGGGCTCTACCCGTTTGACCCTAATGCGGTTGATTACGATAAGTGTGTAATCAAACGTGTCGTTGAGAATCCATTTGAGCCTATTGGTAGGCCAGAAGAGAAAACTGTACTACAAAGCCACCTCCAGTACATAGAGTCAAAAATCGACCCGACTCTGCTCAACCACTTCAAAGCCTTTGTGGGTAACACTTGGACTGAAGAAGACAAGGGCCTCTTCATGCTGTGGCAGTCAGCTACACGTGACGTTACTAACGAAGCAACACAAGATGCCCCATCTTCCGAAAGTGTGCCAGCTCTGGCCACCTCCGCTGGACCAGCAACATCTCCAGTAGGTCTACTGGAAGCTAATAATGAAGCCGCCACAATGGAGGATACGTCTCCGCATACTTCATATGGCAGATCGCCCGACAATCCCGAGCCTTCTACCAGTGCTGCTCCTCAAGTCACATTTGTTAACAGGAACCCAATGGCCACCATTCCTAGCCCCTTCAAGAAATGCCTCTTTTGGCCAAAAACGCCTGAAAAGCCCCTGTCAAAGCGAAAGTTCCGCAAGTTTCCTGCGGTTGTGTCTGCGGGGGTTTGGCGGAAGGCCAATGATGATGCTGAGCGGGAGAAGAAGGTTAAGAAGAAAGGAAAGGCTACTGTTGAAGTGGAAGAGGACTGGATTTGTGGTGAATGCCAGAGAAGCTTCAAACGGGAAGAAAAATCAGGTTTTTCAACCAAGTGGGTTGAATGCGATACTTGCCATGGAATGTATCATATCCGATGCATCAAGAAAACCCACATAGAGGCGTTTGGCTTCGATCTCGAAAACAGTGACGATGATGTGGCTTTTGCGTGTGAGAAATGTGCTGAACTCGGTGACTCGGATGCAGACATTGCCAGTGACATCGACATTACCAGTGACGTCGATGAGTAGGCATAAGCCTAGTATGTGCAGTGTGGACACGTTCCTACGTACCTATGATGTGTTTATGACCCGTGAAGACGTCTTTTTTTTGCCACGGTGTTTGTTGTTCCTACGTAGGCTACCTATAACGTGTTTCTCTGTCCCGTGAAGACACGTCTTTTTTTTGCCACGGTGTTAGTTGTTCCTACGTACCTATGACGTGTTTCTCTGTCCCGTGAAGACACGTCTTTTTTTTGCCACGGTGTTTTTGTCGTACCTTAGGGGTATGCTAGCAGGTATAAGTCTTCAACTAGATTCCTGGGTAAACATATCATTGGTCATCCAAGTCCAACTCGCAACCTTCTCGTGGTTTGACCTGTCAGTACAGGAGTCTTATATAAGATTCCTGGAAACTAGTGGTGAGCTAATGGCCAAAAAGGTAATTTAGGGTAGGCCTAGTATGTGTATGTTATGTGTGTATGTTTATGTAGTATAGCCTAGTGACATAGCCTTCACATTCATAAAATATAAATGTAGTTGCAATATTTTGTAACGTGTCCATTACTGGGATGTCCATCACTGGTTTGAACATGTCCATTACTGGATTTTGAGTACTTGTCCAAGTTTTTTATTTTTTATGCTATGAAAAATTACACAATGTGAATGTTTATTGTTTTTATGTTATAGATAACAAATCAACAAACATAATGGCGTGGGTTAGAAATTTGTAGTGGCAAGAGACTATGGGTCTGTCCAAAAGCTAGAAATTATGCTTGCTTCCTTGCTCGTTTGCTTGATTGGTTGTCTAATTTTAAGTCATGACGTCAGAAGCAAGAGTCAAAAGATCGCGAATTCTAGTTTGCTTGGCAAAGAAGAAAAAGAAGATTTAAGACAACGAAAGTGTACACTCATTTGCTTATCTTGTTTGCTAATAATGGATGCTGAACCAAGCGTCGACATGGAGCGGCAAGAGGAACATGTTTTAATTAAATGTAAGTGTATAACATGATAATAAATTATAGGCCTAGGGTGAATTCAATTTTTTGGATGATTAACAACTTAAATTCCCGTTTCTCTGATCCATCCTTAATTAGGTACTGTTATTTCTGAATGTATTTTGTACTTTTATAGATTTGTATGTATAGGCCCTAGGCCTAGGCCTAGGCAGTTTGTACCAATATTTGTCACCAGGTGTCAGGTCAATTTGTTAAGCAAGCGTCAAAAGCTCCAATAACGAAGCAAACTATTAAAATAAGCAAGCTATGAAAACAAGCAAGTAAGACAACAAGCAAGTAAGCAAATAAGCAAGCTGCTTTAACTTTTGGACAGACCCTATGAGTAAAAAAATATTGATTATTTTATTTCCTTAACAGTGTCCATTACTGGCTTCGTCACCTAGGCCTAAGCATACGCAAGCAATACAATGTAGGCCTAGAGTATTTTATTGTTCCCCATACAGCAGGATGCTATAGTAACTACCGAGGGATGTCGCTACCATAAGCTTAGCTTAGGGCCTAGAATGAACTAATGCTATATTTCCAATTGACTAGGCCTAGGCCTACGTAGGCCTAGGCCTAGGCCTAGCGTACCCAGAGGCACTAGGCCTAGGCCTAGCCTAGCCCAACCGCATGGCTCCGCATTCGGCCATTGACTTTTTAGCTATTCTCTATTTAACACTTCGGTTGTGTCAGCTTAACTCTATACCCACATCACACACTATTAACTAATAACACAGACCATTAGTTTTGGACATTAGGCCTAGGCCTAGGCCTGGGATATGTGGAATAAGGTGAAGACGAAGCAGTAATCTAACCTCACATTCTGTGCTTGGCCTAGGTAGGCCTAGGCCCAATGGTAGGCCTACCAAGTAATAAATCACACGATTATAAACTAAAAAATGCTCGATTTACCTTATATGACATCACAAGTATTAAACACAAACACGAGTAACCATTAGGTACAAAATAATGTTAGTTTATGTCGTAAGGCCAGTAGGCTACACAAATTACACACTCACCTAACACAAACACAGAGAGCGCGGCGGCGAACGCATTGGACGCGTCACACGAACGAAAACGCGAAAACGAACACGATTGAGTGAGTTGACCGTGCAGCAGTCCACAGCCACCTAGAGTATTATTTACTATATTGCGCGGGATTCAAATGTGTTAATAACGAATAAGAGGGCTATGAGTGTGCAGACAAACCATGGAGTTATTATAAATCCATGAACAAACCCATGGACAAACCATAAAAGACAAACGACCGGTTGCCTGGTAATTTCATTGTTATTCGCACATATTTCTTTGTTGCTAGGCAACTCGATTGTTGTATTTTTCTTATATTGGTGAAAGCGCAATGTTTGTCCGAAACAAAATCCTGCTCAACATGGCTATTTTTGCAATCGAGGCTTTTGCTATATTATTTTTATATTTGCTTGAAACAAAACGCTGTTGAATGATTAATGTGCATTTATTCTTCTTCGATTAAAATCATAAAATACATATACATTTCGCGGACTAGAACCAGATGCAGGGGCGGACTGGCAGGTACGGAACTACGGAAACCCGTACCTTGAGGGCCACCAACCAACCCCCTGAAAATATCTTACGCTATATAGATTATGAAACAATAGTAAGAGGAGCCTAATAAATATATAGCCTATCTTATGTCACTGAAAAGGGCTATATAGACCATCTAAATGTGCTACTGAGATCGCTTTCCTCCTCAGAGCCAGTCAGAGCTTACTTTATTTTTATGCGTTTTCAATTCAAACAAATTATAGGAAACAATATAGTTTGAAATATCCAACTGCCAGTTTTGGGAAAGTTCTTTCTTTAATTTAATTTTTAACAGTGGTGTTCACAGTTTAACATGTTGTTATTTGAATTTCAAGGGTTTTGATTGGTGGTTGCCATGGAGAAAACAAGCTATTCGACGAATAAGTAGTTATTGGCTTGGGACACATTGTAAGACTGGACCTAAGATTATTACTATCGTACAGATTGGACTCCTACACGGAATAGGGAAGTCTCACGCATTTTTTTTTATTTGCTTACTGGTTACCTCAAGTTAAAATAAACGGGAAGTAATTGGTTTCGGCTCAAAAGGTGCATTAACATCGCTTTAACAGCAAGTCAAAGATATTGCTGTCAAAACACGCTCAGAAACGAACCTGCGCCATCTTGCTCGTGATTAAAAGGTTCTGACGTCATATGTCAGTAAACAATAATTTGATATCATACAAATAGTACTGAAATCCCACCCTTTAGTAGATTATTGCTCTCATAAGACTTTAACTGAACCAACGTTTATTTCTAGTTAGTATGAACACTTCTCAACATTAATTCACAACAATATGTTAAATAATTGCATTATTTTAAACACGTTTTGGTAAATACTGTATCAAAATGTATTTTCTGAAGAAAACAGTGGTATAAAAGGCATTGTTGTAAAGTCACTGCATCCTAGATATTGTAAAATATCCAACTTTTAATATCGTTGATATTATGAAGAATACTTCAAGGAGGCAGTTGTTTACATGAGATATGACGTCAAGAGCCGTTAAGTTCCAGATTTCAAACTTAAAATGCTAATAGAATTGGAAATATACGCTTCTCAGATATAAAAATTATACCGCCCGTATTTTTAGATAATGATCTTCCATTTTTAGGTACTTTGAGGAATATTTATTTTTGATGACACTTCCCTTTTTATTTATTTACCATGTGACTTGAACAGGGTACAAAATATTGATTGTCCTACAAATACAAATACTATAAATACACAATAAAATATACATACAAAACTACAAAAGTATACATATATTCAGAAATATGTAACAATGGGTCAGCGAGACGGGAATTTAAGCTTGTAATAGTTATCAAAGAATTCTTTCAACGTGTAGAATGGTTTTGCCAAGAGGAAAGTTGTTAGTCTGTATTTAAAAAGTAGAAGAGATTTACAGTTTTTTACTGATTGGGAAAGTTTGTTATAAATTTTACTGCAGAGGTGGGTTGGACTGTGGTTGTAAATGGCCCCTGGGATCCTGGGGCAGCGATTTGTAAAAATACCTTTGTAAAAATGGCAGAGTGAGCAGGTGCATGTGTGGGTAGCAGGTGCATATAGCCTATGTGTGAGTAGCAGGTGCATAATGTGTGGGTAGCAGGTGCATAATGTGTGAGTAGCAGGTGCATAATGTGTGGGTAGCAGGTGCATAGTTGTGTGGGTAGCAGGTGCATAGTTGTGTGGGTAACAGGTGCATAGTTGTGTGGGTAACAGGTGCATAATGTGTGGGTAGCAGGTGCATATCTGTGTGGGTAGCAGGTGCATAATGTGTGGGTAGCAGGTGCATATGTGTGGGTAGCAGGTGCATAGTTGTGTGGGTAGCAGGTGCATATGTGTGGGTAGCAGGTGTATATCTGTGTGGGTAGCAGGTGCATAATGTGTGGGTAGCAGGTGCATATGTGTGGGTAGCAGGTGCATAGTTGTGTGAGTAGCAGGTGCATAATGTGTGGGTAGCAGGTGCATATATGTGTGAGTAGCAGGTGCATAATGTGTGGGTAGCAGGTGCATAGTTGTGTGGGTAGCAGGTGAATAGTTGTGTGGGTAGCAGGTGCATAGTTGTGTGGGTAGCAGGTGCATATATGTGTGAGTAGCAGGTGCATAATGTGTGGGTAGCAGGTGCATGTGTGATTAGCAGGTGCATAGTTGTATGGGTAGGGTAACAGGTGCATAATGTGTGGGTAGCAGGTGCATATCTGTGTGGGTAGCAGGTGTATATATGTGGGTAGCAGGTGCAATGTGTGGGTAGAAGGTGCATAGTTGTGTGGGTAGCAAGTGCATATCTGTGTGGGTAGCAGGTGTATATATGTGGGTAGCAAGTGCAATGTGTGGGTAGAAGGTGCATATATGTGTGGGTAGCAACTAGCAAGTGCATATTCAGAAATTCACAATGGGGGTAGAGAGGGGCAGCGTTTTTGCCTTTGGCGAATTTCATTTAATGATCCGTAATATGCTCATTAGCCCTGAAGGGGATTCTTGATTCCAATGCAGAAGGTTCTGGTTTTATATCCTGTTTGATTCTTTGTTTAGCAATTGAAATTTATGTACAAGCAACCCAAAGGTGATACTATGCATCATCATGGACTACTTATATCACGCAAGTTAAATGCGAATTGTCTGAAGGTGCCTTGGTTCCAATTGGATGCCGAGTGTGGTATCCGCTCCGCATATCCAGGGGCGGATCTAGCCTTGATTTATGGGAGGGGGGGCGGTTTCATGGAAGGCGATTGCCAATTATTATAGGGGGGGGGGGGGGGGTCGGTGGGGGCTTAAGTGCATGCTATACAAACAAGTTTTGGGGAGTAATGTACATTATGTTTAATTTAATCAATCGCATTTTCAAAACATACTTTACTTCTGTCAACACTGACATTGTCACATTTTGGGTGAAACAATAACACAGTTATGTTGACGTGTAAACGAACAACACACATCATTTTTTTTATTTTTTTTGAGATAATTACGGAAGTTTCAGGAGTGTCATTCGGAAATAAGGTAATTTCACACTAAGTATCGATTTGTAAGTGAACCTGATAATATTCATTTAATTTGATTACTTTTAATTAATCTCATTTACATCTACTTTAAGGGTATATAAACAAACGTGCGTGATATACCACAGATTTTGAGATAATTACAGAAGTTTAACGGGCTGTCAGTGGAAAATTACCTAATGTCACACACAGTAGCGATTTGTAAGAGAACCAGAGTATATTCATTTAATTTGATTCCGGCCAATTAAAGTCGATCGATGATAACTGCACATCTAATATAAATCATTCAAATTGTATGTACTGCAAGTTGAGATTAAGCTTGTGAATATTGTAGAAAAAAATATTCACCTACCGCTATTAGTTTTTTATTTATTGAGTGTTGAAATGCGTTGGAATTCCCCATGTTATACATTGTAACTGAACAAAAACCTACACTTTCAATCGTATAACTTTGCGTAGCACCTTCAAAAAGTAATATTTTGTAACAAATTTTCGTCCTAAATGTTGATAACTTCATGACTAACATGAATACGTTTGAAAAAGATGATCGAACGCAATCCGTTTTCGAGATATTTGCGCTGGTGTGTCAATTTTACCTCAAATCTACTCAAATAAGAAACTATAAATATACTTTATTAATAAAAAAATATATATATTTTCAAGACGTTCAGTATTAAAGGCTACTCACATGTAATAATTCTTGAAATTCATAATTTAGAATAAAAAAAAGTATTTTTTCATGTCCATTTAATTTGAATGATTTAGTTGTTGTATTGAATGGGTAGTTCACTTCATCGATCGACTTTAATCTCAATTAGATCGTGTTTAATCACATAATAAAGATCTTGAGATAATTACGTAAGTTTAACGAGTTGTCATTCGAAAATTACTTAATTACACTCATAGTAGCGATTTGTAAAAGAACCTGAGTATGGCATGCGCATACGTCGGCAGGGGTGGATACAGGCTCGATTAGTTACACAAAGCATGGCAACTAAAGTTTGGTAACGACTCCAAAATAATAATTATTTCAAATTTCCATTTTTTTTTTGTCATGGGGGGGGCGGTCGCCCCCCCCCCCCCCGTATCCGCCCCTGCGCATATCACGTCAATCTGAAGCGCCCTCAAAGTCGACTACGAATTCAGCCAGTCACATCACAGGCCGTGGCTGCGTGCGCATTGCAAAGCCGCTTTGATGTGTATATTACTTAAATCAAAGTGAATTCTATCCTCCAACTAGTTTGCCAAAGCGTATTGGATTGAAGCCGCCTTGAGGTAAATTCAACGTGTATACCACGCACTGCAAGCGATTGGAACCAAGGCGCCTTCATTGTATGCGCATTGCGCATTAAGCTTGCATGATATTTCATTTCATTTATTTAGCTTTCTTTAATACACCCATATGCATATCACAAGTATGCTAGTATTAGAAATTGTCAGATTTTGAAACTAAACAATATATACTAATATCTACACCATGTCATATCAATGCACTAATGTCATATTAATTACACAAAGTTAAAAGGTAAGAACATACCGGTACATAAAAGAAATAACAATAGTATAGCTTGGCCTCCTACATAGTCATTATCATCATTCAGGATAATATTACAGATTATATATTTTCATTTATGTATGATCCAGGGACTTTGGAGCTTATAACAACGAGCCATACAATAAATAAAATTATGTAGATTTTTATTTGACCTTTTTTCCTTATGCTATACAAAATTATACATAGAGATATTTTATGCTTTATATGTTGAACTATATTAAAATGCCTGGATCAAGTCATCTTGGCGCAGCAACCCCCCATCACCTGAGAGGGGTCTTGTCTGGCTCCACACTCGCAGTCGACGTCTTCACGGACATTTTTAAAATGCCGAGGTGTAACAAAGCAGGAAAATTTTGTATGTATATATATGTAAATTTGTAATGTTTCTACTTAGGGTTACATGGATTAGAAGAAACATAACATCGCCCAATGAAAATCAGTTCTGGTAAAGGTCGGTTTACAATTAAGAGTTACCTGTTAAGTGTTAAGACAATCAAATCAAGCTAAAAGCATTATGGTATTTACAAGGGATGACATCGGGTATCCGGGTAGCCCGGGCACCCAGCTCCAAATATTACCCGGAGCCGTTTTTCGGGTCCGGGTAATTTTTAAGTCCGTTTCTAGGCTTTATTTACGCGCCAGTATTGCTGCGGTTGATTTCGGTGGAGCCAGCAGGTACGGCGCGAACCTACCCTTCCACAACACGTGACTCGGGAACAGAACAGACGCGAACCGACTTGCATTCGTTACTGTTTGTTCTTTGTTTAGCATTCTGGTGAACATTCTGGCTAACACTTGTTCTATCACTATTTATTTTACTTGAAATATCATGTTTTATGTACGTGCTTCAGTTGTGTATTGCGAAATGTTTTTTTTTATTTTACGTGATTACTGCAGGCGTATTCCAAGGGGCTATTCGAGCAGGCGGCATGCATGTCATTCCTCCCTCGCCTTCGCACCCCGCGCACTTCACAAGGCCTGGCGACGACCTTCAAATCAAGCCTACACATTGAAAAATACGTTTTCAGGATCCGGGTACCAGAGTAATATGAGAACTGGAACCGGTTCCGAATTTTATTACCCAATGTCATCCCTAGTATTTACACAATTGTCTATATGATTAAAGATATAAGGAAACCATAGCAACATTAACTCTTATACCTAAAATTCTTAGCCCAGCCAATGAGAGGCAAGGTTTTATAAATCTGGCAAATGGTAACATAAGCAATCCCAAGTAAAACAGTTCAGCGGGGTGCACACAAAGTCACAAGGTATTGCAATAGTCATAACGTATAAGATCAAAGTTGTCAAAGAACCTACAAAGAAGACATTTGTCACTATGGTTTTGTTGAGGGCTTTGCCTCTTTTCCCGTAAGTCACATCCCTGACTAGTGTCGTTGTTTTGACTAGGATGTCTTGACTCACGTTGCCTCTTTTCCCGTAAGTCACATCCCTGACTAGTGTCGTAGTTGTTTTGACTAGGATGTCTTGACTCACGTTGCCTCTTTTCCTGTATGTCACATCCCTGACTAGTGTCGTAGTTGTTTTGACTAGGATGTCTTGACTCACGTTGCCTCTTTTCCCGTAAGTCACATCCCTGACTAGTGTCGTAGTTGTTTTGACTAGGATGTCTTGACTCACGTTGCCTCTTTTCTCGTATGTCACATCCCTGACTAGTGTCGTAGTTGTTTTGACTAGGATGTCTTGACTCACGTTGCCTCTTTTCCCGTATGTCACATCCCTGACTAGTGTCGTTGTTTTGACTAGGATGTCTTGACTCACGTTGCCTCTTTTCCCGTAAGTCACATCCCTGACTAGTGTCGTAGTTGTTTTGACTAGGATGTCTTGACTCACGTTGCCTCTTTTCCCGTAAGTCACATCCCTGACTAGTGTCGTAGTTGTTTTGACTAGGATGTCTTGACTCACGTTGCCTCTTTTCCCGTAAGTCACATCCCTGACTAGTGTCGTAGTTGTTTTGACTAGGATGTCTTGACTCACGTTGCCTCTTTTCCTGTATGTCACATCCCTGACTAGTGTCGTAGTTGTTTTGACTAGGATGTCTTGACTCACGTTGCCTCTTTTCTCGTATGTCACATCCCTGACTAGTGTCGTAGTTGTTTTGACTAGGATGTCTTGACTCACGTTGCCTCTTTTCCCGTAAGTCACATCCCTGACTAGTGTCGTAGTTGTTTTGACTAGGATGTCTTGACTCACGTTGCCTCTTTTCCTGTATGTCACATCCCTGACTAGTGTCGTAGTTGTTTTGACTAGGATGTCTTGACTCACGTTGCCTCTTTTCTCGTATGTCACATCCCTGACTAGTGTCGTAGTTGTTTTGACTATGATGTCTTGACTCACGTTGCCTCTTTTCTCGTATGTCACATCCCTGACTAGTGTCGTAGTTGTTTTGACTATGATGTCTTGACTCACGTTGCCTCTTTTCCCGTAAGTCACATCCCTGACTAGTGTCGTAGTTGTTTTGACTAGGATGTCTTGACTCACGTTGCCTCTTTTCTCGTATGTCACATCCCTGACTAGTGTCGTAGTTGTTTTGACTATGATGTCTTGACTCACGTTGCCTCTTTTCCCGTAAGTCACATCCCTGACTAGTGTCGTAGTTGTTTTGACTATGATGTCTTGACTCACGTTGCCTCTTTTCTCGTATGTCACATCCCTGACTAGTGTCGTTGTTTTGACTAGGATGTCTTGACTCACGTTGCCTCTTTTCCTGTAGGTCACATCCCTGACTAGTGTTGTAGTTGTTTTGACTATGCTGTCTTGACTCATGTTGCCTCTTTTCCCGTAAGTCACATCCCTGACTAGTGTGGTAGTTGTTTTGACTAGGATGTCTTGACTCACGTTGCCTCTTTTCTCGTAAGTCACATCCCTGACTAGTGTCGTAGTTGTTTTGACTAGGATGTCTTGACTCACGTTGCCTCTTTTCTCGTATGTCACATCCCTGACTAGTGTCGTAGTTGTTTTGACTAGGATGTCTTGACTCACGTTGCCTCTTTTCCCGTAAGTCACATCCCTGACTAGTGTCGTAGTTGTTTTGACTAGGATGTCTTGACTCACGTTGCCTCTTTTCTCGTATGTCACATCCCTGACTAGTGTCGTAGTTGTTTTGACTAGGATGTCTTGACTCACGTTGCCTCTTTTCCCGTAAGTCACATCCCTGACTAGTGTCGTAGTTGTTTTGACTAGGATGTCTTGACTCATGTTGCCTCTTTTCCCGTAAGTCACATCCCTGACTAGTGTGGTAGTTGTTTTGACTAGGATGTCTTGACTCACGTTGCCTCTTTTCCCGTAAGTCACATCCCTGACTAGTGTCGTTGTTTTGACTAGGATGTCTTGACTCACGTTGCCTCTTTTCCTGTAGGTCACATCCCTGACTAGTGTCGTAGTTGTTTTGACTATGCTGTCTTGACTCATGTTGCCTCTTTTCCCGTAAGTCACATCCCTGACTAGTGTCGTAGTTGTTTTGACTATGCTGTCTTGACTCATGTTGCCTCTTTTCCCGTAAGTCACATCCCTGACTAGTGTCGTAGTTGTTTTGACTAGGATGTCTTGACTCACGTTGCCTCGTTTCTCGTATGTCACATCCCTGACTAGTGTCGTAGTTGTTTTGACTAGGATGTCTTGACTCACGTTGCCTCTTTTCTCGTATGTCACATCCCTGACTAGTGTCGTAGTTGTTTTGACTAGGATGTCTTGACTCACGTTGCCTCTTTTCTCGTATGTCACATCCCTGACTAGTGTCGTAGTTGTTTTGACTAGGATGTCTTGACTCACGTTGCCTCTTTTCCTGTATGTCACATCCCTGACTAGTGTCGTAGTTGTTTTGACTAGGATGTCTTGACTCACGTTGCCTCTTTTCCTGTATGTCACATCCCTGACTAGTGTCGTAGTTGTTTTGACTATGATGTCTTGACTCACGTTGCCTCTTTTCCCGTAAGTCACATCCCTGACTAGTGTCGTAGTTGTTTTGACTAGGATGTCTTGACTCACGTTGCCTCTTTTCCCGTAAGTCACATCCCTGACTAGTGTCGTAGTTGTTTTGACTAGGATGTCTTGACTCACGTTGCCTCTTTTCTCGTATGTCACATCCCTGACTAGTGTCGTAGTTGTTTTGACTATGATGTCTTGACTCATGTTGCCTCTTTTCCCGTAAGTCACATCCCTGACTAGTGTCGTAGTTGTTTTGACTATGATGTCTTGACTCATGTTGCCTCTTTTCCCGTAAGTCACATCCCTGACTAGTGTCGTAGTTGTTTTGACTATGATGTCTTGACTCATGTTGCCTCTTTTCCCGTAAGTCACATCCCTGACTAGTGTCGTAGTTGTTTTGACTATGATGTCTTGACTCATGTTGCCTCTTTTCCCGTAAGTCACATCCCTGACTAGTGTCG
Source organism: Isoperla grammatica (assembly GCA_945910005.1). Taxonomy (NCBI): domain Eukaryota; kingdom Metazoa; phylum Arthropoda; class Insecta; order Plecoptera; family Perlodidae; genus Isoperla; species Isoperla grammatica. Next base: position 19,301,298 of record OX246749.1, on the reverse strand, counting down.
TAGTTGTTTTGACTATGATGTCTTGACTCACGTTGCCTCTTTTCCCGTAAGTCACATCCCTGACTAGTGTCGTAGTTGTTTTGACTAGGATGTCTTGACTCACGTTGCCTCTTTTCTCGTAAGTCACATCCCTGACTAGTGTCGTAGTTGTTTTGACTAGGATGTCTTGACTCACGTTGCCTCTTTTCTCGTATGTCACATCCCTGACTAGTGTCGTAGTTGTTTTGACTATGATGTCTTGACTCATGTTGCCTCTTTTCCCGTAAGTCACATCCCTGACTAGTGTCGTAGTTGTTTTGACTAGGATGTCTTGACTCACGTTGCCTCTTTTCCCGTAAGTCACATCCCTGACTAGTGTCGTAGTTGTTTTGACTAGGATGTCTTGACTCACGTTGCCTCTTTTCCTGTATGTCACATCCCTGACTAGTGTCGTTGTTTTGACTAGGATGTCTTGACTCACGTTGCCTCTTTTCTCGTATGTCACATCCCTGACTAGTGTCGTAGTTGTTTTGACTAGGATGTCTTGACTCACGTTGCCTCTTTTCCCGTATGTCACATCCCTGACTAGTGTCGTAGTTGTTTTGACTAGGATGTCTTGACTCACGTTGCCTCTTTTCCCGTATGTCACATCCCTGACTAGTGTCGTAGTTGTTTTGACTAGGATGTCTTGACTCACGTTGCCTCTTTTCCTGTATGTCACATCCCTGACTAGTGTCGTAGTTGTTTTGACTAGGATGTCTTGACTCACGTTGCCTCTTTTCTCGTAAGTCACATCCCTGACTAGTGTCGTTGTTTTGACTATGATGTCTTGACTCACGTTGCCTCTTTTCCTGTATGTCACATCCCTGACTAGTGTCGTAGTTGTTTTGACTATGATGTCTTGACTCACGTTGCCTCTTTTCCCGTATGTCACATCCCTGACTAGTGTCGTAGTTGTTTTGACTAGGATGTCTTGACTCACGTTGCCTCTTTTCTCGTAGGTCACATCCCTGACTAGTGTCGTAGTTGTTTTGACTAGGATGTCTTGACTCACGTTGCCTCTTTTCTCGTAGGTCACATCCCTGACTAGTGTCGTAGTTGTTTTGACTATGATGTCTTGACTCACGTTGCCTCTTTTCCTGTATGTCACATCCCTGACTAGTGTCGTTGTTTTGACTATGATGTCTTGACTCACGTTGCCTCTTTTCCTGTAAGTCACATCCCTGACTAGTGTCGTAGTTGTTTTGACTATGATGTCTTGACTCACGTTGCCTCTTTTCCTGTATGTCACATCCCTGACTAGTGTCGTAGTTGTTTTGACTAGGATGTCTTGACTCACGTTGCCTCTTTTCCTGTAAGTCACATCCCTGACTAGTGTCGTAGTTGTTTTGACTAGGATGTCTTGACTCACGTTGCCTCTTTTCCCGTAAGTCACATCCCTGACTAGTGTCGTAGTTGTTTTGACTATGATGTCTTGACTCACGTTGCCTCTTTTCCTGTAAGTCACATCCCTGACTAGTGTCGTAGTTGTTTTGACTATGATGTCTTGACTCACGTTGCCTCTTTTCCTGTATGTCACATCCCTGACTAGTGTCGTAGTTGTTTTGACTAGGATGTCTTGACTCACGTTGCCTCTTTTCCTGTAAGTCACATCCCTGACTAGTGTCGTAGTTGTTTTGACTAGGATGTCTTGACTCACGTTGCCTCTTTTCTCGTAAGTCACATCCCTGACTAGTGTCGTTGTTTTGACTAGGATGTCTTGACTCACGTTGCCTCTTTTCCTGTATGTCACATCCCTGACTAGTGTCGTAGTTGTTTTGACTAGGATGTCTTGACTCACGTTGCCTCTTTTCCTGTAAGTCACATCCCTGACTAGTGTCGTAGTTGTTTTGACTAGGATGTCTTGACTCACGTTGCCTCTTTTCCTGTATGTCACATCCCTGACTAGTGTCGTAGTTGTTTTGACTAGGATGTCTTGACTCACGTTGCCTCTTTTCCTGTATGTCACATCCCTGACTAGTGTCGTAGTTGTTTTGACTAGGATGTCTTGACTCACGTTGCCTCTTTTCTCGTATGTCACATCCCTGACTAGTGTCGTAGTTGTTTTGACTATGATGTCTTGACTCACGTTGCCTCTTTTCCCGTATGTCACATCCCTGACTAGTGTCGTAGTTGTTTTGACTAGGATGTCTTGACTCACGTTGCCTCTTTTCCCGTATGTCACATCCCTGACTAGTGTCGTAGTTGTTTTGACTAGGATGTCTTGACTCACGTTGCCTCTTTTCTCGTATGTCACATCCCTGACTAGTGTCGTAGTTGTTTTGACTATGATGTCTTGACTCACGTTGCCTCTTTTCCCGTAAGTCACATCCCTGACTAGTGTCGTAGTTGTTTTGACTATGATGTCTTGACTCACGTTGCCTCTTTTCTCGTAAGTCACATCCCTGACTAGTGTCGTTGTTTTGACTAGGATGTCTTGACTCACGTTGCCTCTTTTCCTGTATGTCACATCCCTGACTAGTGTGGTAGTTGTTTTGACTAGGATGTCTTGACTCACGTTGCCTCTTTTCTCGTAAGTCACATCCCTGACTAGTGTCGTTGTTTTGACTAGGATGTCTTGACTCACGTTGCCTCTTTTCCTGTATGTCACATCCCTGACTAGTGTGGTAGTTGTTTTGACTAGGATGTCTTGACTCACGTTGCCTCTTTTCCTGTATGTCACATCCCTGACTAGTGTCGTAGTTGTTTTGACTAGGATGTCTTGACTCACGTTGCCTCTTTTCTCGTATGTCACATCCCTGACTAGTGTCGTAGTTGTTTTGACTATGATGTCTTGACTCACGTTGCCTCTTTTCTCGTAGGTCACATCCCTGACTAGTGTCGTAGTTGTTTTGACTATGATGTCTTGACTCACGTTGCCTCTTTTCCCGTATGTCACATCCCTGACTAGTGTCGTAGTTGTTTTGACTAGGATGTCTTGACTCACGTTGCCTCTTTTCCCGTATGTCACATCCCTGACTAGTGTCGTAGTTGTTTTGACTATGATGTCTTGACTCACGTTGCCTCTTTTCTCGTATGTCACATCCCTGACTAGTGTCGTAGTTGTTTTGACTATGATGTCTTGACTCACGTTGCCTCTTTTCTCGTATGTCACATCCCTGACTAGTGTCGTAGTTGTTTTGACTAGGATGTCTTGACTCACGTTGCCTCTTTTCTCGTATGTCACATCCCTGACTAGTGTCGTAGTTGTTTTGACTATGATGTCTTGACTCACGTTGCCTCTTTTCTCGTATGTCACATCCCTGACTAGTGTCGTAGTTGTTTTGACTAGGATGTCTTGACTCACGTTGCCTCTTTTCCTGTATGTCACATCCCTGACTAGTGTCGTTGTTTTGACTAGGATGTCTTGACTCACGTTGCCTCTTTTCCTGTATGTCACATCCCTGACTAGTGTCGTTGTTTTGACTAGGATGTCTTGACTCACGTTGCCTCTTTTCCTGTATGTCACATCCCTGACTAGTGTCGTAGTTGTTTTGACTAGGATGTCTTGACTCACGTTGCCTCTTTTCCTGTATGTCACATCCCTGACTAGTGTCGTTGTTTTGACTATGATGTCTTGACTCACGTTGCCTCTTTTCCTGTATGTCACATCCCTGACTAGTGTCGTTGTTTTGACTAGGATGTCTTGACTCACGTTGCCTCTTTTCTCGTATGTCACATCCCTGACTAGTGTCGTAGTTGTTTTGACTATGATGTCTTGACTCACGTTGCCTCTTTTCCTGTATGTCACATCCCTGACTAGTGTCGTAGTTGTTTTGACTATGATGTCTTGACTCACGTTGCCTCTTTTCCTGTATGTCACATCCCTGACTAGTGTCGTAGTTGTTTTGACTAGGATGTCTTGACTCATGTTGCCTCTTTTCCTGTATGTCACATCCCTGACTAGTGTCGTAGTTGTTTTGACTATGATGTCTTGACTCACGTTGCCTCTTTTCCTGTATGTCACATCCCTGACTAGTGTCGTAGTTGTTTTGACTAGGATGTCTTGACTCACGTTGCCTCTTTTCCCGTATGTCACATCCCTGACTAGTGTCGTAGTTGTTTTGACTAGGATGTCTTGACTCACGTTGCCTCTTTTCCTGTATGTCACATCCCTGACTAGTGTCGTAGTTGTTTTGACTAGGATGTCTTGACTCACGTTGCCTCTTTTCCTGTATGTCACATCCCTGACTAGTGTCGTAGTTGTTTTGACTAGGATGTCTTGACTCATGTTGCCTCTTTTCCTGTATGTCACATCCCTGACTAGTGTCGTAGTTGTTTTGACTATGATGTCTTGACTCACGTTGCCTCTTTTCCTGTATGTCACATCCCTGACTAGTGTCGTAGTTGTTTTGACTAGGATGTCTTGACTCACGTTGCCTCTTTTCTCGTATGTCACATCCCTGACTAGTGTCGTAGTTGTTTTGACTAGGATGTCTTGACTCACGTTGCCTCTTTTCCTGTATGTCACATCCCTGACTAGTGTCGTAGTTGTTTTGACTAGGATGTCTTGACTCACGTTGCCTCTTTTCTCGTATGTCACATCCCTGACTAGTGTCGTAGTTGTTTTGACTATGATGTCTTGACTCACGTTGCCTCTTTTCTCGTATGTCACATCCCTGACTAGTGTCGTAGTTGTTTTGACTAGGATGTCTTGACTCACGTTGCCTCTTTTCCTGTATGTCACATCCCTGACTAGTGTCGTTGTTTTGACTAGGATGTCTTGACTCACGTTGCCTCTTTTCCTGTATGTCACATCCCTGACTAGTGTCGTAGTTGTTTTGACTAGGATGTCTTGACTCACGTTGCCTCTTTTCCTGTAGGTCACATCCCTGACTAGTGTCGTAGTTGTTTTGACTAGGATGTCTTGACTCACGTTGCCTCTTTTCTCGTATGTCACATCCCTGACTAGTGTCGTTGTTTTGACTAGGATGTCTTGACTCACGTTGCCTCTTTTCCTGTATGTCACATCCCTGACTAGTGTCGTAGTTGTTTTGACTAGGATGTCTTGACTCATGTTGCCTCTTTTCCTGTAGGTCACATCCCTGACTAGTGTCGTAGTTGTTTTGACTATGATGTCTTGACTCACGTTGCCTCTTTTCTCGTAAGTCACATCCCTGACTAGTGTCGTAGTTGTTTTGACTAGGATGTCTTGACTCACGTTGCCTCTTTTCCTGTATGTCACATCCCTGACTAGTGTCGTAGTTGTTTTGACTAGGATGTCTTGACTCACGTTGCCTCTTTTCTCGTATGTCACATCCCTGACTAGTGTCGTAGTTGTTTTGACTAGGATGTCTTGACTCATGTTGCCTCTTTTCCCGTATGTCACATCCCTGACTAGTGTCGTAGTTGTTTTGACTAGGATGTCTTGACTCACGTTGCCTCTTTTCTCGTATGTCACATCCCTGACTAGTGTCGTAGTTGTTTTGACTATGATGTCTTGACTCACGTTGCCTCTTTTCCTGTAGGTCACATCCCTGACTAGTGTCGTAGTTGTTTTGACTAGGATGTCTTGACTCACGTTGCCTCTTTTCTCGTATGTCACATCCCTGACTAGTGTCGTAGTTGTTTTGACTAGGATGTCTTGACTCACGTTGCCTCTTTTCCCGTATGTCACATCCCTGACTAGTGTCGTAGTTGTTTTGACTAGGATGTCTTGACTCACGTTGCCTCTTTTCCTGTATGTCACATCCCTGACTAGTGTCGTAGTTGTTTTGACTAGGATGTCTTGACTCACGTTGCCTCTTTTCCTGTATGTCACATCCCTGACTAGTGTCGTAGTTGTTTTGACTAGGATGTCTTGACTCACGTTGCCTCTTTTCTCGTATGTCACATCCCTGACTAGTGTCGTAGTTGTTTTGACTAGGATGTCTTGACTCACGTTGCCTCTTTTCCTGTATGTCACATCCCTGACTAGTGTCGTTGTTTTGACTAGGATGTCTTGACTCACGTTGCCTCTTTTCCCGTAAGTCACATCCCTGACTAGTGTCGTAGTTGTTTTGACTAGGATGTCTTGACTCACGTTGCCTCTTTTCCTGTATGTCACATCCCTGACTAGTGTCGTAGTTGTTTTGACTATGATGTCTTGACTCACGTTGCTAGCATTTCATTGGGGTGTTATAAGTGACGTTTCAACACATGATTTGTCCGTCGTAAGGTTTATGGTATTGCAATAAGAAGTTTAAATATCTGAACTCTCGTGTACCAGTCTTACTGCAATTGCTATTGCAATGACGCGTGTGTGTGAACCCTTGTACGTAATCCCTATAGTCCAACACGGCTTATTATACCCATACCTTGTGACATTCTTATGACTATGTGTACACCCACCAGGCTTTAGGAACATACAATCTTAAATATTAGGAAAGTGTGTAAACCGACCTTAAACAAATGTTAATAACTAACATTTTATTTTATTTACTTTGTTTTTATTTATATCAACAAGAAAATGTATATTGGGAGAGGAAGAATTCATTCACTATTATAATGATAAAATAATACAATACTAATCAAAACCAGCGAGGCATATATTGCCAACACAAGCTATTAAAACATTCAATACAATACTAATCAAAACCAGCGAGCCATATATTGCCAACACAAGCTATTAAAACATTCAATACAATACTAATCAAAACCAGCGAGGCATATATTGCCAACATAAGCTATTAAAACATTCAATACAATACTAAACTTATCAAAACCAGCGAGGCATATTTTGCCAACACAAGCTATTAAAACATTCAATACAATACTAATCAAAACCAACGAGGTATATATTGCCAACACAAGCTATTAAAACATTCAATACAATACTAAACTTATCAAAACCAGCGAGGCATATATTGCCAACACAAGCTATTAAAACATTCAATATAATATGTGGACCTTACTCAAATGCTTCTCTTTTAAAAATGTCTAGTGGAAAAAATGTGACCAATTTGAAACACAAATTGCATGTAAAAATTGAACAACGGGCTACAATCAATAATTCTGTAAATGAGAAAATTTACAAAAGATATATGTACAAATTATGCACAGCAATTCTAAAATTCGTAAGGTGGCTTAGAAATCGATTACGAATTTTACTTGGTTATCGATTCCTACATAAAATGGAAAAACACTTTAGTACGTAGCAGCAGCAGAACTTTATTTACTTGCAAAGTACATGAACACAATTTGCCTGAAGTATTCATGATCCCGCACTAAGACTTTGTACTGGACTCATTCCATTTAGTATGGTTTCAAAAATTAGGGTTTAACATTAATTCAAAGATGTCCCCTACAGTATAAAAAATTAAGTTCGACTGTAAACACACAACAGAGGAACAATATTTACACACATACACCCAATAAACAGGTTGTGTCTTAATAATAGCGCAACGATCATAAGGCAACAGGTGATAGGGTACTTAGCATTTCATTAGAAGGCTTTAAAGGCACGCTTTCAATACATTTAGTATATTTTTACGGAGACAGATCAACAATATGTTCGTTTACTTGTCGATGTAGGGAGAACAGTGATATGTTAAACAAAACATCCTACTCCTTTTTGTACCCCCGTTTTGACCTAGGATAGACTATGTCGGGGTAGCTTCTTGTAAGGAAAAGAGATGGCCTAATGGTCGAGTACGGTACGCCATTACAGTAGTCCCAACAAAAGTATTCTAATACCGATCCCAGGTCATTGTCTGCTGCCCCTTTAAACCCATCAATTGAAAGAATATCAACAGATACCTGGCGTTCTTTCACACATTCGTAAATGCATAATTCGGCTTAGTCGAGTGCACAGGCGGTTTGGCCACACCCACCGTTACAGGTAACCAACTTCTTCCCAATGGTAGGAATTAGCAAAGTAGAAATATAAGTTGTTACCTTGGACGTAGCTGTGTCGTAAGCATCAGAATACTTTCGTTGGGGCAAATATAGCCTAGTAGTAGTAAACAAGGCATTTTTTAATGGCTCATTACTTAGCTTTATAAGCTTTATATAAGCTTATAAGCTTTATTCCCACTTTCAATTCGGGAGGTTCATGGGTTGACTCCCGTTTCGGGATGGTATTTGCTTTGTGTCTAGAACTGACTTTTTATCATTTTATGATATAAGCACAAGGCCTACTTGAACACAATAACTGGCTCCATCATAACAGTAAGGCACATACTAATAGCAAACAGTATCAGTTCGTATAAACGTGAGTGTGATTCCTAGAGCCCAGTGAAATTAGCATCAAGTTTGTTTTGTTTAGCATGTATTCTAAAAAATTTAGCATTAATCATTAAATAATTGAAAAAAGTAAAAATTTTAGTAATAATTAGTTTTTGTCTGAAATCGGGGCTTTAGCAACAAAATATTAGACGTGGACCAAAAATTGTAATCAAAATTTTTTTTTTTTTATTGAGATTGTTTATTGACACTAGGGATGTCAACGGGCACTCGTTACCCGCCTGGTACACACGGTTACGGTTCCAACTTTTCAATACCCGTTACCGGGTACTACCCGTTACCGGGTACTACCCGTTCCCTTCTTCTGTTCAAAACGAAATTAATTCAACATTGCCATATTTCCCTACTGCCATCTTTGTGCCAGCGAAGGCCTACGCTAAGCGGAGACGCAAGCTTCGAAGCTTTGTTAAATACTTCCGCGATCGTTTTGCATCGAAGACAATGCAACCTGATACCGTTTAACAATATAATGTCTCTCCACAATTTTGCAAATCATTTGACACCCATGACGGTAAAACGCGTATTTAATGTTATTTACTACCCGGGTAGTCCGGGTACGGCGCAAAGGTACCCGGGTACAACTATTTCCGGGTATTGACATCCCTAATTGACACCATGGATAGGCCTACAATAAAAAAATAAAAAATTAGCCTGGTTATCAAATGGAATTAGTGCAAATGGAATGTTCAGGAAATTGACAAAAATTGTATTATTTTCGCATTTTTTACGATTGTTGCTTAAACTTGAGAAAATTCGCCGTAATTAGCGTGAGTTAGTACATTTTGCGCTTATCACACGAAATGGAGTTTTTCGCTTGAATTCGCAAGAAAAAAGACTTTTATTAAGTGCATAACCCTACCAAAGTTCGAGAACTTCAGTAAAAAATTAAATGTTTCACTTCTTGCTGATAAAGTTAATGCGAATTTTACGGGGCTCTAGTGATGACAATCAATATGTAGATAATTTGTTACGTATAGGCAAAGGACCTACTTGTACACAATAATTCGTCATAACAAGGCACATACCGTAATAGTAATATGATTATAGAATACGTAGTAGATAAATACTGCATGTAATATTTATCTTTCAACGCTTGCAATTATTCACACATACTGTCTTTCATTTATAGATCAAACTGTAACCTGAATAACATGATTGATTATATTAATTAGGAATTCACATGAATAATCAATAATCAATATTAGAGTTTCACTAAAGACAATTGAAATATCCATCAATAACAAGACATCATACAAGATTCATAGTTCATATAGCCATTGCCTCAGTAATAAGCGGAATAACTTCCTTTCATTTATTAAGAGTGTTCGAAAGTAGTCATTTTACCGCTAAAACATGCGTCTAAACTTACACTCCTCACGCCTAAACCGATTATGGGATTTCTCTCTAATTTTACGTCCGAGTATGAAAGTATCAAATTGATGACTTTTACTATGAAAAATGATAAAATATGTAAATTTGTACACAATGTAGTTTTAATGCATGTGCAAATTTATATATTTTATCATTCTGTATATATATACTCTTTCAAGATTAACAGGGAAGGATATCTCTACGTCAAAAACCACACAAAATTTTCATTTTTAAATTATATCACAAGAATGGGCTTTGAAATCGAAAATCTGAATCAACAGTGCACTGTGGTTTAGTAAGCTCTACACATTGAATGCTCTAAGTCGTGACTTATATTATAATCAGTATGTTTTTTTATAAATAATTCATTTTATTACTAATTATTGAATTAAAATCAAAATACTATGCTAATGGTTACAATATTTTATTCAGTATGTAGAGATTACCTAAGCACAGTGCGCTGCTGATTTAGATTTTCGATTTCTTATTGCAATCTTGAGATATAATTTAATAATGAACATTTTCTGCGGTTTTTGACGTAGAGACTACCCTTTGCTCTTAATATCAATAAATTTGATACTTTTTTACTAGGACGTAAAATTAGAGAGAAATCCTATTACAGTATCGGTTAAGCGTGAGAAGTGTAAGTTTAGGCGCATGTTTTAGCAGTAAAATGACTACATCCGAACGCTCATAATTGATTAAAAACTGTATTACAGCGTGTCAACTTAAAGGCATATTGTCACATGAAACAAAGTATTTTTTATTCACAATGAGACATTGAAAAAATAAGAAAACCGCGGTGTATGACATCCATGGACGATGCCTACCCGCCGTACAACGGTTTGTTTTGTCGCGCGCCCCGAGGCATGTGACGTCAGTGACTATAAAGAGCTGAGCGAGCGCCAGGCGAGGGTCGCACGGAAGAATGACTGACCACCCGCACCATTCAGTTAAGGGTTGACATTCGATCTGGTTGGATGGTTTGCTCTTGTGTCTTATATACAAACACAGTGTCACTGTCATTCTATAAAGTTTCTCTCGTGATGTTATTTTAAAAACTTGTTAGTGCTAATGATTGATAATAGTATTAAGTTACAACAGCCGTGTAGTACGAGTGTTTGTCAAACAGTATAAGGGCGTGGAATTTTTTGTATTTATCCTACCTAAGATTATGCCTGCGATTGTGTAAATATTGTGTATATATTCTCAAGTGTAATATGGTGTATATATTCATGCTTTAATTAAATCGGTAAACATGGTGCTAGCGTGTTGTGTGTACGGATGCTATAACACATTTTTAGCTTCAAGTGGCATATCGTTTCACCGTTTCCCGAACAGGCATAAATCTCCAGTGCGCTTAAAAAACTGGGTGCCGAAAACTAAACGGGATAACTTTATACCAACTAGGTATACCCGTATATGTTCCGAACATTTCGTTGAAGAAGACTACGAAATGTATGTAACTCGCAAAGGTAAGCATTGAGTGAAACGTGTTAGAAAATGGATATGTATATTTTATTGAGTGCTGAAACTTTTCACATCGTATTTTGATACATGTATTGAAACTGTATACACATTAAAATAGTGGATTATGTTTTAAATAATTAGTACCGCGTATACAACTTATACATATTATATAACTCACATAGTATTCAGTCAAAATAGTCCTCTGTCTTGCCATCGGCAACTTTAAACCCTACATAAATCCCGTCGGCAGCACGATATTCTTCTCTTATAGATTTCACTACACACGATGGAACTACGATTCGATGATTTTTACCAAGCGCAGTCCATGAGTTGATCCACGCCACAAACTGCTTGTAGGCAATGTGACGCCACATTATGCTGGACGTTGTCGATCGTTTTCGCACGTGGAGTGTAGCAACAGCTGTTGTCTTGCCGTGTTCAGGGAATGGATATTAATTATGTGTTGGAATGCGTCGTGAATAGTAATACAATCAAAATGATCGCGCACACTTGTAATTTTGTCAGACTCGTGACAACATAATAACTCTATGTCCGTGTCCATGGAAATACACTCGTTACAAGTACACCAGTCGATATTTCCTTTCCGACCGCTGAATGTTTTAAGCCAGGCTTCTTTCTCCCCCTGTTTCCTTTGATTTTCCAATAGGCTATATGCACGAAGCTTAAAAATGCTAATTAATGGGCGTTTCCTGATGTCTTTTTAATTCTAAACACAAAGAAAATAGTTTTAACGTTCAAAAAAATGTATTCTACAAGAAAATTGCGTTCGAATATGCGCAATTTGAATTTTCCGCCGTGGTAACCGATAACGCGCTCTGATTGGTCGTGACGTCACCCGCCATGTCCGAGGCACGTCGAAGTACATGACTTGCTTGGTTGTCGTGCATATCCAATACGTAAAATGACAGAAGATGGATTTAAGAAAGGCCAATCGGACAACTTGGCTTTTGTGAATGATAGCTAACTATTTTTCAAAGAACGAACACTTGTGAGAGCCGAAATCCGCGGTGTCAAAGCCTCCAGGTAAGCTTTCAAAACACCAAAACATTACGTTTAGGCTGGCCACATGTGATGGCAGACGCAGACCAAGGGTTTAATAAACGCACAAGTTTTAGGAATCTATGTAAGACGCGTACCACGTGTAAGATAATGCCCATATAGGCATTATCTTACACGTCCCACACACAGCCCAAGGAATAGTCTTGGCTTAGTCTGTTTCAGGAACTTAATTAGACATAAGGCCTATGTGTAGGAAAGAAAGAACGAAAGAAAGAAAGAAAGAAAGAAAGAAAGAAAGAAAGAAAGAAAGAAAGAAAGAAATTAAGAAGGAAGGAAGGAAAGAAAGAAAGAGGGAGAGAGATTGATTGATTGATTGTTTGTTTGATTGATTGATTTAGGACTTTATTTTGGGTGGGATTAAGGCCAATTAAACCTTTTCTTCCATCCAACCGTTATATAGATAGGCCTACATTGTGATAAAATACATAAAACTAAGAAAAATACATAGACAAGTACAATTTCAGTTAGAATTGCATTTAAATATCCATGACCAGGCTAAATCAAATTGATAATTCTAAGAAATAGCCATTCATCCATCCCATTCATTTATACTTTCTTTCAAAGGTTAGCAACAAATATTATTAATGAATTAATTATTTATTAATTGATTAAGGTATTTTATTTATGGCGGGATTAAGGCCAGTGAGGCCTTATCTTCCATCAAACCACACTATAGTTATAAAAATACAAGAAACAAAATTCATATTGAAGAATACAAAAGGTAAATACAAAATACAAAATACAAAATACATAATACAAAATACACAATACATGTTCAATTGTTAAAATTTCAAATCAAATAATTAAAAAAAGATAAAATTAAATTTCACGGTCAATTCATGAAATAAGGAATTTGTTTATATTTTGATATATTATTTTAAACTCATTCATTAATTGCATTCATACATTAATTTTTTAGAAGAAAGAAAGAAAAAAAGAGAAAGAAAGAAAGAAAGAAAGAATGGTATTCGGTTTCCAAACACATTAACTTAATTTATAGCGTTTGTACGAATTGAACTGTACGAATTGTACGACGTAGTGGCGAAGAAGTGGTTTTGGTAGGCCTACACGTCTCTAATGTCGATAGGAAGAGCATTCTAAGTTCGAATAGCGTGAAGAGAGAGAGAGAGAGAGAGAGAGATTGATTGCTTGATTGATTGATTGATTTAGGACTTTATTTTGGGCGGGATAAGGCCAGTTGCCAGTTAGGCCTTTTCTTCCATCCAACCGTTATGTAGATACATTGTGGTATAATACATATAAGACTTAAAACTAAGAAAAATACAATACCAGTTAGAATTGCATTTCAATATCCATAACTAGGCTAAATCAAATTGATAATGCTAAAAAAAAAAAAAGAAAGAGAGAGAGAGAGAGAGAGAGAGAGAGGTACATCCAGACAACAGGGATTCCGATAAACAATTATTGTCAGGTCCGTAAAGTCATGTATTCGTTATACGCTCTTACGAGTCCATTTCTTACGCCTTGCATCTTTGGGAACACTAAAAAACAGCTTATTTGGCGAAGCTACAGAAGTGCTATAGTACATAATGGAACAAAACAATACTTATAATTTGGTTTAGGCATTGCTGAACGCCGCGAAAGCGTCTCTGCGCGTGTTATCCCAATGTCAGCTGTAAGCTGGTTGCCTGCACGGACGGACTACATGGCAGGTGACGTCACGGAAATGGCGCGCGACCTGGTGCGTTTCAAACCGCTACTTTGAACAAGAAAACTTAAACAAATATTACGCCCAGAATAATAAATGAAGAGGTCCCATTTTTTTTGGTGATCTATAGGATGTCAGTGGTTATCGAAAAAATACATTAACAGAATTTGTGCAAATAGCCTATTGTTCTCCTTCTGTGTAATTTGGCTCAAAACTGTAGGGAGACAGGCCAAGCATCTTGCGCTATGGGCAGGCTTCAACTAAACAGCGCGCGGGCCGCCGTTGATGCGCGAGGCAGGCACGCGGTAGCCAGCCAGCTTATAGTCAGTGACGTCACGCGGGTGACGTCATCCCGCAAATAATATTTTACAAAATTGCTAATTACTCGGCTAAATATGGACCGATTACTTTAATTTTTTTTTCTAAATTCCTCAAACAATTTGAGTTTGTACATATGTTACCAACAATGCCATGTGACAATATGCCTTTAATAGGTAACAGATAATATGTAATATACCTCTGATAATAAACATGATATTTTTCTTTTAAGCATTCCTTATTATAATAGTACAGTTCAGGTCACATAAAATATGGCAACATTGAATTGGTCTCAACAATTAATTGCTTGTACATTTTACACCTGTCTGGTGGATCTTTGTGGGACGGTAACGTTTTAAGTAGGGATGCGGTATGATAAAAAAAGTCATATCGATAATCGTAGCTTTAAAAAGACCAAGGCACTATTTCAAGGCAAGCTGTTAGATCCTTCTTGAATTGCAATCACAAGATACATACAATATTATGTAGACTACTATAAAATACCTCAAATAAGATTAACAAATTACACAAACCAACAAAAAAACTAACCTAATCTACATTATAACCCAAGCTTTTCCCTCGGTAATTACTCAGAAGACGATATGATTTGAATATTCGTTGATAAACAGTATCAATTCGATAGTTTTTGTTTGTACATTTCATTTGCACCATTATATAGGACAATGACAATCCAAACAAACGTATTCCACTTGAAAGAGAATCATCTACAGTTAAATAAAATCTTTTAACATTTTTTTAAAAAATGAAACAAACATTTTTTAAATTACTTAGGCCCTAATTGATATTAGTGATACATGCTAATAGTTGACTGATTAAAACAATTTATGTAATCATTGCCATTTTAATGACAAAACATCTAGCCCCTACACTAACATTAAAAAATGTAGATTAAAAGAAAAAGTCGCTAAGCATCGCGTCTTTTTACAAGTGTCCTCCCTTAAAATGGGGTGAAATTAGAATTTTCTGTCTGTCCCTTCTCAAGAGTCCTATACCACATCATTAATGTAGGAACACGTAGCGCTGGTGTTTCACACAGACTACAGACTAATTGTATGTTTTCATGTATGCACTACAGACTGTTTGAAAATTATTTATAATATTATAGTCATGAGGGTTTTATTTTGACCACTAATAGGTTCATTTGTTTTACCTCTACAAACCTACACTTTATACTTGTGTAGGCTCAATCTCTCTAAAAGGCGTTTGGTTATTAAGTGTAACCAAGTGTAAGGCGTTTGTTTTACCATAGTGCTACACAAAGTGTAGCACTTTCTACAACTGTTTTTCGGCTCATGCAGCAAGTGTAGTGTAATTACAAGGCACCAAACAAATGTGTCAGTTCAAAATAAGGAGATAACTAATCATGAAAAACGCATTCTATTTCCACCGATGGTAAAACTGCAGCACTTTCATAATAAATTAATGCATTTAAAATTGACAGTATAAGTATATTAGGGTTCTTTTGGACTATATACGTAAATAATGTGAGCATGCACACCATAACCTCAAAACGTAAGTAGGTCAGTGTAAAGCTTAGTGTAAAGTGTAGACAAAAAGTGTTTTCTTACTCTGGGTGACGCGAAGCAAAATCAAGTGTAAAAGCCTACAATTGGCCTACACTCACTTACACGTTACACTACACTATGCATGTAAAACAAACAAACCTAATGCATTTTACTAACAAACTGAAAATCTCCACGCCTGTAAGGCTGCACGCCAGCCTAGAAGCAACGGGACTGGGCATCTGTTCGGTCGGCCCTGCGTTCCAACGTTGAACCCTGGGACCCGAGTCTTGAAACTGATGGTGACGTCGGTTTAAGACGTCCACGTTTTGTGGTTCGAATCAAGTGCTAGTCATGAATATTTGTACTGGTCTTTATGATATAAACTCAAGGTTAGCTGTCGTTCT
This sequence comes from Isoperla grammatica, assembly GCA_945910005.1. Lineage (NCBI taxonomy): Eukaryota > Metazoa > Arthropoda > Insecta > Plecoptera > Perlodidae > Isoperla > Isoperla grammatica. Next base: position 19,285,219 of record OX246749.1, on the reverse strand, counting down.
CAGCACTAATGGACCAATCAAAACTTCTTCTTCTTCTTCTTTCGAACACCCAGAGTTGGAACTTAAACCATTCTCTGCCTAGTTGCCCAATAAAGGTTTGCCACATATTTCCTTCTTGCCAAGAACAAGTGTGCACTTTAATTCTCGGTCTAGATCTTCTTCTAGGCGCCAGGGTCAAGTCGCGCGAGACTGCTCGGACATCACTTGATACGTGATGATTGACGACGTTAACTCAAGACCTAGACCAAGAACTACCAGAGTTTTAGTAGAATTTGACAACTTCCTAGCTTTAGCAAAAAAAACACGTTTTGAGACCCCCGATAACGTCGATAATCTCTCGACGTTTAGTCTCGGGACTTGTGTGCGAGGTGGTGTGACGGGCACATTTAAAGTGCTGCCCCCCGTCGCGCACGTGTCGCGCCCTCACGTGCTACGTGTGTGCGTGTGTGCGCGATGTGTGACAACACGTGCCGCTCCAGCACTTCCTTGTCCTTGAACCTGCCCCCGCAGGTGTCACACTCGTAGAGCTGCCCCCCGTCACGCACGTGTTGGGTCCTCACGTGCTACGTGTGTGCGTGATGTGTGACAACACGTGTCGCTCCAGCACTTCCTTGTCCTTGAACTTGCCCCCGCAGGTGTCACACTCGTAGAGCTGCCCCCCGTCACGCACGTGTTGGGTCCTCTTGTGCTTCAACAGGTTCCCGTTGGACGCAAAGCTGGTGCAACACTGGTCACACACGTGCGGCCTGTCACGCGTGTGCGTGCGCGCGTGTCGTGCCAGCTGGGACTGCGTTACGAACGGGACGTTGCACTCGTCACACACGTGGTTGGTCGCGCCGGCGTGACAGCGCTCGTGCTTGCGGAGCTGCTGTCCCGACGAGAGGACGGCCTTGCAGGTCAAGCACGTCCAGGGTCGCTCCGAGTGGGCGGTCCTAGAGTGGGACCACAGCCGTGACGGGTCATAGAACTCTGCTGGGCACTGCTCACACTTCAGCGGCTCCCCCTTCCTCTGCAGGTGCATCCTACAACGCAACAATACAGTACAAATAGGACTTCCATTCATACCGTTTTAGCCAGGAGCACAGTTACTTACTAATGTATGCACACTCTGCGAGGATCTAGTCATTCAAAGCAAAACTTAATTAATTGATCGCCTTGCAAGACTATGTCTAAGCTAGGCTAGTTCTGGGGCCTACACTACAACTACAAATATACGACGGCATGAATATCATGCAATAGTTTGTGAAGGATTGCAAAATAACAGATCACTTGTTTCACAACATAGTAGGGGTGGGCGAACGTTCGAATTTTCGAACTTGAATTAAGTTCGAACCGAGTTCGGGTTCGAAAATTCAAGTTCAAGTTCGACATTTTGCCGAATTCGTTATTCAAAATGGGCGCCGCGCGATCTTCGTCCAACGAGTTCTTGCACTTTCCACCAGATCGCATGCATGAAAAAGTCGAAACTGGGAATAAGTTCACTCACTTCCCGCAAGATCGCGCTCACGTTCACGTCGTTCGTGTGACGTAAGATCGGTAAAGAAGTAATACCGACCGCCGTGCGTTCTTTATCCAAGGAGTTCCTTAAATTTCTGCAAGATGGTGCACATGTATGAAAAGTACAAACCAATGTCGCCAACACTACAACGCTTAATTAACAACAATTTTCGAGCATGAGTTTCTTAATTTATTCATGGAAATTCCGCGAAGCTAGGCCTGTATAGCGAGGATAATATTATTAATGAGCATTATTATTATTATTAGGATTGGAGATTCCAGGTAGAAGAACGAGAGGAAGACCAAGACAAAGATGGCACAACAAAGTGAGGAAGGATGTGGAAATGCGAGGAGGGGACTGGAATGTAGTTGAGGGGGAAGAGTGGTGGCAGGATAGAAGAAGATGGAGAGGTTTATCTTCAATGCCGACCCAACGCAGAGTTGGACGTGGCAACAGATGATGATGATGATTTAAAACTAGTAAATGATTCCGTTAAATATTAATTACATTCATGATTACATTCACGTACGAAATTTGCAAGGGGCACGAAAAAATCAACGACGTGATGTTGGCGATCATGACAAGGAACAGCCTTCCTGAAGTCTGAAGACGCGCCAAAAGCAAAAAAAAAATCAACTATTTTCTTTTTTATACCATTCCTTGCTTAGTCGCCGTATCTCAGCGATGCCTAGCTTTTTCATTTTATCGTCACGTCGTCACTTAAGGGTCTATCTACATTATTATCTATCTCTATCTATATCAGAACTGTGTTTGGCTAGGCCTACGGATCTTAATGAACAGGTACGTGAAGAAGCTGTTGGTGATCCAGTTCCAGGGCCCAGTGGTCAAGGCCTAGGCCTACCCAAGCTTTGAGCTTAGGTTAAACAGCCCTTATTTGGAAACATTTTATAAAAAACAAGACAAACCAAACTGCTAAATGTAACTACTGCTCTTTATCTCTAAAAACCCCTAGTGGCACAACTTCCACACTGCAAAGGCACTTGAAAACATCACACCCTGTAAAATATGCAGAATTTGAAAAAGAAAATGGTGAAAAAATGTCAAAAAATGCCCAAGTGCCTAATTGTCTTTGTATCCTACTTCTCAAATCAAATTTAGAATTTGATTTACATCCTTAGTCATGTGGCAATTTTTCATTTTTTTCCCTTCGAAGTCCGAATATTTTTGTAATGAAGTTCGAGTTCGAGTTCGACCCTAAAACAACCTGGGTCGCCCACCCCTAAAACATACCCATTCTACGTTCACACTGTAAGTAGGGCTAGTCTTACTGTTGTATTATAGACATAGTTCTTACGTTTAACACGTTACACAACGCCACCTGTCGACTGGAGTAGCGAACTAGATGTGTCGCTTGTTGATCTACCAGTTGAGTATTGTTGTACGCATCGACTTCCGTTGTTACGATGTATTTGTTATTCTGTTGTTCTTTTCAAAATAAAAAGCACGACTGTATTCCGCTCATGAGTGTTTATTAAATCCACGTAAATAGTCTCCACATTTCAATTATTCCAATAGGTTATGGGCCCAGGACGGAACTAAATAAGTGTGAGTACTAGTGAGCGTTATATTGTAGTGTGGTGTGGTAAACAACAGTGTGAACTGTGTTGTGGGTATTTGTTGGACAGTGCGAGAACATAGTCTAAAGGCCAAGTTGAGCACGATGTCTGATACCGAACGTGCAGCAGGAACTGTTGGAGGCATCAAGAAACTACAAGGAATAGAAGGTTTTCAAGATTGGAAATTTCAAGTTAAGAATTATCTTGAAAACAGAGATTGGTGGGAATCCATCGAGCCAGGCACCAACACCGATGGAACTTCGATAGAGGTAGACCCTGGGAAGGAACGGAAAGCGCGTACGACCATTTGTTTGCTGGTGGAGCCTAGCTGCTACACGTATGTACAGTCAGCCAAAACTGCAAAGGAAGCCTGGACAAATCTGTGTACAGCGTACGAAGATAAAGGCTGGGGCAGGCGTTGCGGGTTGCAGCGCACACTGTGGTCTTGTCGACTTGAAAATTTTAAGTCAATGGAAGAATACATTGCTAGAGTTACGTCATTGGCACACCAACTGGATGACATTGACGCAAAAATTAGTGACGATTGGCTAGTGTCAATTCTTTTAAGTGGGTTGCCGGATGAGTATGGCCCCATGATAATGGCAATTGACAACAGTGGTACTGAGGTTAAGAGTGCAACAATCAAAATAAAATTGCTGCAAGAAGCGAACCGGCGGAAGAATCTTAACTCGGATGAAACCGCTTTGTATACAAAATTCAAGAACAAAATGTCACAGCAGAAAAATCAAGCTAAGAAGCCGGAAACAACTGATGGCAAGAAATTTGTTTATAAATGTTTTAAATGCCACGAGGATGGCCACAAGGCTGTAAACTGCCCAACGAAGAAAACGCAGCAGAAAACTTATCAGAAGAATGGTATGTTTGGACTGTTGACAGCATGTCGTGCCGAGATCAAATCTACAAAATGGTATGTAGACAGTTGTGCTAGTGGGCACATGAGCAACAGCAGAGATAAAATGATTAACTTTTCTGATGAGGGTAAAGGGTTAACTGTCACAGTGGCGAATGATGAGGTACTACGTAGCTCCGGTTCGGGAGATGTGCCCATAAGTTTGAAATCAGGAAATGCAGTTAATCGCATTTCTGAAGTACTACATGTTCCTGGGCTTGCGACCAACCTCTTGTCAGTGAGCGGTATGGTTGGTAAGGGCCAAAATGTACTTTTTTCTGCTACATCTGGATGCCAGATATATAGTGCTAAGGACTTTCATGTTCAGGGTACAGTCATAGGATCAGCGACAGAAGTTGGTGGAGTGTACGAGTTGGACACGAAAGATGAAGTACATGAACACGCATGTCTCGCGAAAACTGATGTGCAGGAGACGGTACAGAAGGCTGCAGGACATGCGACTGTTGGGAGTCGTGAACTGTGGCACAGAAGACTAGGACATCTACATGAACAAGGTATGATAGAAATGAAAAATCTTGCCACTGGTGTGAATTTTTTAGTTAATGAAGAACAGAAGCCTTGTGTCTCATGCATTGCTGGGAAGATGAGTCGGAGTCCTTTCAGATCAAGTGAGAGCAAGACTACAGAGCGGCTTGAGATGATTCACTCGGATCTGTGTGGACCCCTGGAGGTGACGTCATTCGGTGGAGCCAGGTACATGTTAACCTTCATCGATGACTTCACGAGACAAACTTTTGGGTATTTCTTGAAGGAAAAGACGCAGGTATTCTCGAAGTTCCGTGAGTTTAAGGAAATGGTTGAACTGGAGACGGGCAACAAAATTAAATGTCTGCGAACGGACAACGGGACTGAATACTGCAATGCCACATTTAAGGGATACTTGAAGAACAATGGCATTAAACACCAGACGACTGTACCGGACACGCCAGAGCAAAATGGTGTAGCGGAAAGGGCTAACCGAACTATCATTGAAAAGGCAAGAACAATGTTGCAGGAAGCCGGACTAGGGAAGATATTCTGGGCTGAAGCAGTCAACGCTGCGATTTACCTGAAGAATAGAAACCCAACAAAAGCAGTGCCAGATAAAACCCCGCAAGAATTGTGGTCAGGGAAGAAAGTAGATGCAAGTAACTTGCGAGTGTTTGGATGCACAGCCTTTGCACATGTCCCCAAAAGGAAGAGAAAGAAACTCGACCCGAAGTGCAAGAAGATGATCTTCGTAGGGTACTGTACCGAAACTAAGGGTTACAGATTGATGGACCCTAAGAACCTTGGCAATGTGACGCGGGCACGTGATGTGAAATTCATCGAGCATGAGTTCCCTGGAAAGCCACAAGAAGAGGCGGCACTGAACAAAAATGACTACACTGCGAATCCAACCGTGTTAGAGGAGGAAAATCCCGAAGAAGCTGAAGAGAATTTTTCAGTGACTGACAGAACGCCCAGTGATGACGAATCAAGTGTCGTCAGTGAAGCTATGTCCGAAGATCAAGAAAGAAATGGTGAGCAACCAGCGATTGATCCTGAGCGCAGATACCCGTTGCGCGAGAGGACACCTCGACAGTTTCCTGACCACATACTGTACAGCGCAGTAAGTTGTGATCCTGATGACCCAAAAACTGTATCAGAGGCCATGAACAGGTGGGACAAAGGTAAGTGGGAAAGTGCAATGACTGAGGAATTGGAGTCATTGCACGTAAATCAAACTTGGGACCTTGTCGATCTTCCTGCTGGAAAGAAAACTGTGAACAACCGGTGGATATTTAAAATCAAACGAGACTGTGACGGCAAAGTAACCAAGTACAAAGCAAGGCTGGTAGCCAAAGGGTATTCTCAAAGGTATGGTGAAGACTATACTGAGACTTTTTCGCCAGTTGTACGGGCAACTACTTTACGAGTGTTGTTAAGTCTGGCTGCAGAATTTGATTGGGATATCGACCACTGGGATGTCACGACGGCTTTCCTACATGGTACGATAGATGAGGATGTGTACATGGTACAGCCTAAAGGTTTAGTTGTTCCTGGTCAGGAAGGGAAGGTTTGCAAACTAAAGAAGGCATTGTACGGATTAAAACAATCCTCTAGGGCTTGGTATAAAGAAATTGACAGTGAGTTCAAACGATTAGGGTTTAGTCACTCTCAATTAGAACCATGTGTGTATAAGAAAGTAAACAAGCAAAATGTGTTGTTTGTAGCACTTTTTGTAGATGACATTTTTCTCTTTGGTAATGATAGCCAGGCAAAGGCCAAACTCATGTGTGAACTGCAGAACAAGTTTAGAATGAAGGACTTAGGGGCTGCCAGAAATGTACTTGGTATGAGAGTACGCAGGGAGAAAGATTGTATCTATGTGGACCAGAGTCAGTACATTCAAAATGTTTTAAACAAGTTTCAAATGTCAGAATGTAAAACTGCTGTAACTCCAATGGAGGTAGGGACCAAGTTGACGAAAGGTGAAAATGATGTAGATTTTCCTTATCAGAGTATAGTTGGTAGCCTTATGTACATAGCAGTGAACACGAGGTCAGACATAGCACATGCTGTAAGTGCATTGTCGCAATTCAACACTTGTTATAGCAAAGATCATTGTAGTGCAGCTAAGAGGGTACTCAGATACCTGCATGGGACCAAAGATCTATGCTTGACGTTTAAGAAGTCTAAATCAATACCGAACATAACTGGGTATGTAGATGCAGACTGGGGAAACAGTTATGATCGCAGATCATATACAGGTTTTGTATTCAAACTGGGAGACAATGTCATATCATGGGAAAGCAGAAAACAACCATGTGTTGCGTTGTCCAGTACCGAGGCAGAATACATGGCTCTGACCCAAGGGGCCAAGGAAGCCATATATCGAAAGAGTTTGTTGAAAGGTTTGGATTTACCTGTGAAACCGGATGAAGCTGTGGTGATTTTTAATGACAGCCAATCGGCTCAGAAAATTGCTGGTAACACAATGTACCATTCACGAACCAAACACATCGATATTCAACATCACTTTATAAGGGAAACGGTAGAATCAGGAAAGATTGTGCTTAAGTACAAGTGTACAGAAGAGATGGTAGCTGATTTATTTACTAAGGCCATTCATGGACCTAAGACGAAGAAGTATGTAAAAGATCTAGCTCTAAAAATGTATGAATGTTAAACATACTATTTGCTGTTTACATGTCTTGTTGTGTACCGTGATTAAGAGGGGGTGTTGTATTATAGACATAGTTCTTACGTTTAACACGTTACACAACGCCACCTGTCGACTGGAGTAGCGAACTAGATGTGTCGCTTGTTGATCTACCAGTTGAGTATTGTTGTACGCATCGACTTCCGTTGTTACGATGTATTTGTTATTCTGTTGTTCTTTTCAAAATAAAAAGCACGACTGTATTCCGCTCATGAGTGTTTATTAAATCCACGTAAATAGTCTCCACATTTCAATTATTCCAATACTTACAAATTCCTAGACCCTAGTACGCTACATAATGGCCTAGCTGGTCCCACTGGGGACTGTGGTAGACGCCAAATGTGGTTAGCTTGATCATTTATCGCATTGAAATAAAAACGTTCTGTAATAGGTAATTAATTTAATTCCTGGTGTTTTTCTCTGTTCATAAGAACTATTTATTTACTTTTTGGAGTTATTTCATTATTGTTTCAACTAATTGACATTAATCTCATACAGAATAATATTTAATGCCACTTGTTGAAAAGGTAACCATTGTACAAGACAAGTCAACACTAGCGATATATCCCAGGGGAAAGTCGAAATATTTAAGTACCGACCGTATTTTTAAGAGAATAATCCTACATCTAGCTGGAGGCCACCTACATTTTTTCGTAAGACGCAATGTTAGTTTAAACGGTATCTAAACTTTGGTTGACACCCAGCTAGTTGGAGGACTTAGAGGAGACTCATAAGACAGGGCCTAAGCCAACCCTAAAGGCTCCGAACATTGTCGACAGGTGAGCGATACCCAATCAAAGATCGATATTTTAAATATGGAACATGCGAATCAGTTATTGGATGGTGCCAACACCCGCAGACAAATGCCAGAATCAACAAGGCCGATTCAGAACAACTTTGAATTTATCGAGTTTGTCGTTGCTAGGACGGCTCCAAAGTCACCGTTTACTTATTCCTAGGACTAGAAGTGATGGAACTGAATCCATATTAGAGATTTAGAAAACTTTTGCCTGAAGTGGGATTTGAACCGGACCTTCTGCATTGGAAGCAGGGATGCTAACCACTACTACCTCGTGTGCCGGGACAGGTTGGAGCTGCTGCCGAAGGTCGCCGGACACCGGGGACAGGAGAACGGTCTCTCCCCCGTGTGAATACGGAGGTGGGTGGTGAGATCGCGGCTGGTGGCGAAGCCTCGGCCACACGGCTCGCACACAAAGGGTTTCTCCTCGGCATGATACCTACGGACAATCGGCGGGGTAATCAAACAATGGGAAAAATACATCGGTATCTTAAAACAGTGAAAAAACAAAAACATGGGAAATTTTGTGATGGAACTTAAGAGCGTTCGGAAGTAGTTTTGACGTTTTTAGTCAACTAATTTCTCTTAAACAAATAATAGGATTAATATGAAAATGTACCTACTGGCAGAGGGGTGTCATATCTACGCATGGTATTAAGTACATTTGTGACAAGACTGCTTAAAAAATAATATACTCGCGTTTGAATTATACAAATAAATTTCTTTCGGCAGAAATGTTCAGCGAAATAATACGGAGTCTGTTTAAAAATGGGTACATTATTTTTGAATAGGTTGGTGACAAATGTACTTAATACCATGCATAGATATGATATCCCTCTACAAGCAGGTAAATATTTATAATAATCCTACTACGTATTAGTTTAAGAGTGATAGGTTGACAGCCAATACATCTGTAAAGCTCCTACTGCCGAACGGTCTTAAGTCAAGCTAAATGATTACCGACAAAGATGTGCATAAGGTAGTGTATAACAATCATTTTATTGCACTTTTTGATGAACTAATAAAATATATGTTGAAAAAAATTACGAAGTAAAATTTTTTTTTTTTAAAATGAGAATGTCAAGTTTAATTTTGCGATGAAGCACCAAATTGAAATTTTGCTTAGAAAGGTAAAATGTTTTATCAATTTCGTGAAATTTCGTGGACATAAAATGGTCAGATAGGATTCGAAAACAAATATTAAAGTTTAAAACAAATTCAAAAAAGATCATTTTTGAGCAAAAAACATTCAACAAAAATACTAATTATTATTTATTATTATTTATTTGCAAAACGTTTGGATTACATAAAACATAGACATTGCTGGTGGCAAGAGTAGAGCGAGGCCCCTTAACACAATGTGCCTTACCACCAGTTAATGATTCTAAATATTAAGTTTAGCAGCGACTACATACACAGTTTATACATATGAACTCGCCGCAAGACTACTTTCCTTCGTCACTTCGTTCACTTCTTGCTTTCGTCACAGGCGAGGAACACACCCCACTCGTAGCCAATCAGCGATCGCTATTGCGGTGGTTTGTTCCGAGCTGTTCGCTGGCTGCCTACGAGCCCCTTGCCTCTGACTCCAACACACAATGTACAGCAGTGATACCTGAGATGTCTCTTGAGATCCCCAGGCAGCGGTGAGACCTGTCTATCACGTGGTTCGCTGGCTGCCTACGAGCCCCTCGCCTCTGACTCCAACACACAATGTACAGCAGTGATACATGAGATGTCTCTTGAGATCCCCAGGCAGCAGTGAGACCTGTCTATCACGTGGTTCGCTGGCTGCCTACGAGCCCCTCGCCTCTGACTCCAACACACAATGTACAGCAGTGATACCTGAGATGTCTCTTGAGATCCCCTGGCAGCGCGAAGGCAGCGCGACACTGGTCACAGCGATGAGACCTGTCTATCACGTGGGTGATCGCGTGGTTGCGCAGGTGAGCCAGGGTGTAGAACGCAGCAGGGCAGCGCTGGCAGCGGTGAGACCTCACTCCGTAGTGCGCCATCTTGTGTCGAGTCAGGTTCGAACTGCTGGAGAACGCAGCCCCGCATCCCTCGACGTCACACACGTAAGGGCGGACCCCAGAGTGAGACCGGGTGTGTTTTACAAGGTCGGAACTAGTGGAACACCTGATGTGGATAGACATAATCTATAAGTTATCCACAAACCTGATGTGGATAGTTATAATCTATAAGTTATCCACAAACCTGATGTGGATAGACATAATCTATAAATTATCCACAAACCTGATGCGAATAGACATAATCTATAAGTTATCCACAAACCTGATGTGGATAGACATAATCTATAAGTTATCTACAAACCTGATGTGGATAGACATAATCTATAAGTTATCCACAAACCTGATGTGGATAGACATAATCTATAAGTTATCTACAAACCTGATGAGGATAGACATAATTTATAAGTTATCCACAAACCTAATGTAGATAGACATAAACTATAAGTTATCCACAAACCTAATGTAGATAGACATAATCTATAAGTTATCCACAAACCTAATGTAGATAGTAGAGGTGGACCGATACCGATATTGAGAATCGGCCGATACCTCTGGTATCGGTTGAATCGGTATCGGATGATTTTTCCGATACCTAATCCGATACCATTTCCTCAATTTAATACGTGTTCAAGTACCTACGTAGTGTTGAATTCTACCGCTAGAATGCGCTACTTGCGCGAGCGCGGTGCGCCGAGTCTAGGATAGAGTGCGTTGCTATATTTTATCTCGACTATCGACCTGCGCTTTCGACTTCGAGTTCGACCCATCCATGATGGCGTTTCCGCGTCCCGCGATCGCATCGCATCATGTGATTGTTGAGTGTTTACTTTGGCTTGTGGATGAATAATCGTGACGAGAAACTAGAAAGTAAAGAGTAATGTCTGGAGAAGAGAATAGAATATTTTTACTAAAATCTCTGTTTAAAAGAAATTGCTACGTATTTGTCATACGTGGACTAACAAAGTGTAGGCCTAAGCCTAAATAAAATAAAACGTGAAAATAATAACATTTTATATTGATGTTCACTTTTATTCTTGGTTGTGTGTTTGTTGTAGAATAGGACCTACTATATAAATTAAGTGGTATCGGTATCGGTATCGGTATCATTTAGGGGGAAAAAATGGTATCGGTATTGGTATCGGCAAACTATGGTATCGGTCCACCTCTAGTAGACATAATCTATAAGTTATCCACAAACCTGATGTAGATAGACATAATCTATAAGTTATCCACAAACCTAATGTAGATAGACATAATCTATAAGTTATCCACAAACCTGATGTAGATAGACATAGGCTAATCTATTTAAGTTATCCACAAACCTGATGTAGATAGACATAATCTATAAATAAGTTGTAAAGTACCATCTATATGCATTATCCACTAGGCTGTGCTTAGAATGCAGTGAGTTTGTGCATTATCCACTAGGCTGTGCTTAGAGTGCAGTGAGTTTGTGCATTATCCACTAGGCTGTGCTTAGAATGCAGTGACTTTGTGCACATGTGAATTTGTAGAGAGCTTTGGTAATATCAGTAAAGAACTTGCATTGTTACATTGCATAGCAACGGTTGTTGACTGGTAACTAAGGACAATACAGAAGATGATGGTGGAAAAGTAAGCCTAGAGAGAGGATGTGGTGTTGAAAGCTACACGGAATAACTTCAAGAACTCGAGTCTTTGAGCCTTACGATTTCTCTAGTTATCCAAACTAGTATTACCCAGACGTCAACTACGCCTGCCCCGTTAAATGGGACGGTGATTTTCGAAGCGTCGGTTACACACGATCCACCACTGAATTCAACCTACCATGAAGGACATCTTTGAAATCCTACCATGGACGCCTGCTTGAGAAACCAAGGTTAGAAGAAGGATTCACCTATAACTGGAGCTGGTACTGCCTGTAAACCTATTTGTGACAAGTTATTTACTGTGAGCATTCGTTGTCTATGTGATACAATATAATTTAATAGTACAACTCAAATTTCTAAGTGTTGGTTTATTTCCCGGCTGAGCTAGGCCAACCCGTGTAGTAAGAGGGCGTGGGTACTGTTACATTTTGGCACACCAACGCTGGGGCACATACTAATTGCATTTACCCCGAGAAAACAAAAAAATTTAACCAAACACTTAAAAATTTGAGGTGTAATTATAAGCTCGATTAATTTGAACGTTCGCAGAGTCACTGCTGACTATGGACAGGATGCAGGGGGAGGAGGTTCAGAATGAAGTAGGGAGGAGTTTAGAGGAGAGTGTTCAAGAGGTAGAGATCAGGTCTGTTGATTTGAACAGTATAATGGAGATGATAATTAAGATGGATGAGGGATTACGTAAGGACAATGAGGGAATACGGAAGGACATTGTGGGATTACGTAACGACAATGTGGGATTACGTAACGACAATGAGGGAATACGGAAGGAAATGGGGGAAATGAAGTCCGAATTGAAGATAAGCTTTGAGGAAAAATGTGATAAAATGTTTTATGGGTTGGAAACTAAATTCACAGCTTTGAGGACTAAGGTTGAGGATGAGATCGAGGTTATTGACAATAAAGTGGATGGCTTAGCAGAAGAGATAGGGGAGTTGAAAGGTAGGTCCGAAAAAATTGGAGATAAGGTTGTAAAGGTTGGCGGTAAGCTCAATGAAGTAATTGAGGAAATAGGGGTGTTCAAAAGAGATGTAGATAACAAGATCGGAGGAATAAAAAAAAGTTCTGATAACTTAAAGGTAAGGGTAGACACGGTAATTGAAGATATAGTGGGGGTGAAACAACAGCTTCAGAAAGAGATAGGGGAAGTGAAAGAAATGGATCAACAGAGAATAAGTGGTCAGTGTGTAGGGTTAGAGATGGCGATTGAAGCCAATAAAAAAAGAATTGAGATGATGGAGGTCGATATGACAGGTGGTAATGTGGGAGTTACCATTCAGAATGATAGTGGAATCGGGGACCAGCTATTTCGTGAGGGGATTGTATTTACGGCAAATAACGATGGACTTCATCCAGTCGAATTTATAAAGTTATTGGAGAGCCGGTTTAAAAACTATGCGGTAAAAAACAACCGGAGACTGGCTTTTACACTACAATGTCTGAAAGGGGTATCCAAGACATGGTTGCAAGAAAACGAGTTTGTTACTTTTGAAGATTTTAAGGAGAAATTCCTTCAGCATTTTTGGGGGGAGAATGCACAAGCGGCCTTGCTAAAACATATTTACAGTGAGCAATATGCAGGGGGTAGACAGGGGTCACCATCTACTTATTTCAAAAGAATACTGAGGCATGGAGGCTATTTGAATTGTAAATTGCCGGAAGATATGCTGGTTAGGCAAGTCTTGTCCCATTTTTCTACAGACATTCGGATCCATCTGATTCATATGGAGAACAATGCTGAGAAAATAACAAAAATGCTCGAGAGACTGGAGAGTGAACAAATTATTGGAGAGTCTGGTCAATCAAATTTGAGTCACTATAATAAACAAGGCAGTTATAATGAGAACAATAGAAATGTCAGGTGGGGTAACAATGGGTATCAAGGTTACAATAATAATAACCAGCAGCGATTACCCTACCAACAATTAGAACAGAATTGGAGGTCCCGTGATGATAAAAATGTTCCTAAGAAGGAAAACTAGAATTGGTTCCAGTTGTGTGCGGTTCTCCTGCAACCAGTCATATTGTTACTGCAAATTCAATCTTTACAAAACCTAGAGATTTTTTGTTAGAAGAAGAAAATTTGGTACATTCTTCTAAAAATATATTTTGTCCAAAGTTGAAAGTTAGTATTGGTGATTTGGATTTAAAGGCATTGTTAGACTCGGGGAGTGAGGTGTCGTGTATTTCAGATACGGTGTACAATGTCCTGATCAGTAAAAATAATGATATTGTTTCATTACCAGTAGTAGGGGTAACAATACTTGGGGCTACGAATCGTCGTAGTAAACGGGTGACGAAGCAAGTTTACCTATCCGTCCAATCAGGTGACATGTCATGGGATGTTGGATGTTTAGTGGTACCAGATTTAATCTGTGATATCATACTCGGTATTGATTGGTTGACAGATAATCTGGTTACTATTGACTTTTCTACCAAGGTCGTGTCGATTAATGGCCAGTTAATAGATCACGATTTGTTGTACAATGATGTTGGAATAGGTGACAACTGTATGAATGTTGAATGTGATTATGTTGATCATACTTATGATAACAGTGTTGGTATCGTTGTATCTTGTACTAACACAGCGGCAATCGATGAAGACAAGGGTGTTGTGACTGTAAAAGAGATTGAGACTATGGTGTCCGAACAAGTAGGTCTAGACGTCATTCAGAAATGTCAACTACAGGAACTATTGTTGGAGTATCGTCATTTGTTTTCTGATAGGCCAGGGTCAGTGACAGGCTATGAACATCATATTAAGGTTCACGAAGGGGCATATTTTTTTGAAAAGAATTATCCTGTGCCATTTGCCTACCGAGAAGCTGTGGAAAGACAACTGAATAAAATGATAAGGCATAACATTATTGAGGAAGCTACTAGTCCCTACATAAGCCCATTAGTTGTGGTGATTAAGAAAAACAAAGCAGTGAGGTTATGTTTGGATGCTCGACAGTTGAACACAATGTTGATACCAGAGCATGAGAGTCCGGATCCACCTGAAACTATTTTGCAAAGTTTTTCAGATTTTCAGTGGTTATCTACTATTGATCTTGTGTCGTCATACTGGCAGGTTCCATTGTCGGAGGAAAGTCGGAAATATGTGGCGTTTAAATACAATCAGAGGGTATATCAGTTTAAGGTACTTCCTTTTGGACTCAGTACTTCAGTGGCAGCATTTACTAGGTGTACTAGCTATGTATTGGGCAACGATTTGGGGGCTTTTCTCAAACCGTATGTAGATGACTTTTTGATGGTTTCTAAGACATTTGAGGATCATTTGGTTCACATTCGCACGGTTTTTCAACGATTATCAAAAAAAAATGTCACGATTAGTTTGTCCAAATCTATTTTCTGCAGGGATAAGGTGCCATTCCTGGGTCATACTTTGACTACGAATGGATTGTCTCCAGACCCTCACAAATTGTTGTTGATTCAAGATTGGCCCACACCTAAAAATGTCAAACAACTCAAAGCTTTCTTGGGTTTATGTAGTTACTACAGACGTTTTAGTAATGTTTACGCTCAATCGACTTGCATACTGCAGACATTGTTGAAGAAGGATACCAGGTGGAAATGGACAGATGATTGTAATTCAGTATTTCATGATATCAAGACATTGTTCATTAATACCGTTCACTTGAGATTTCCAAACTATACAAAACCGTTCTTCTTGCAATGTGATGCCAGTGATAAAGGGTTAGGGGCTCAACTATTTCAAGTTGATTCTGATGGAGAATTACAGGTGATATCAATGGCGTCAAGAGTATTACACGGTGGTGAAGTGAATTTCACTATTTCTGAGAAAGAATTGTTGGCTATAGTTTGGTCGTTACTAAAGTTTCGTATTTTTGTCCTGGGAACAGATTTGACAATTATTACTGATCACAAAGCACTTACATTCTTGCTTCAATGTAAATTGTTGTCTGGGCGTCTTACACGTTGGGTGTTGCTCTTACAAGAATTTAAGTTTAATTTGGTTCATTGTTCTGGTAAACAAAATGTTGTTGCAGATATCATTAGTCGCTTTTGTGTACAAAAAGATGGTACTATTGACGACTCGTTCTCTGGGAAGGAGGTAGTTATTGCGAAACTGAATGTGGGAATTAGTTCAGAATTGCGTAAAAAATTTCGACAATTGCCTGATTTACAGAAGAAAGATGATAAGTTTGGAACGATTTGGAGTGATATGCATACTAATGTTGGTGCTCATAGCAATTACATGATTTTCAACAACATGTTGTTCTTCAAATTGGAAAATAGTAAGGACATTTGGCGGTTATGTATTCCACAATGTCTGGTGTCGGAAGTGATCATGAGTGTACACGAAGAGATTGGTCATTTTGGTGCTAAAAAATGTTTAATGGTGTTATTAGAGAACTTCTTTTTCAGTAATATGGCGCGATTGAATAGAAAGTTGATTGCATGTTGTGATTTATGTCAACGTACGAAACATGCAAATAGAACGTCCCATGGCATTTTTCAGCCTATTTTGCCTACGAACATTGGTCAATTGGTGGCAACTGATATATATGGTCCATTACCTACAGGCTGTGGAGGGGTGCGATATGTACTAGTGTTCATTGATGTTTTCTCAAAGTTGGTGTCGTTGTACACGTTAAAGCAACAAACGGCTCGGGCTATTTCACAGAAAGTGACAGTTTATTTCGACACTGTGCAAATACCTGTTGCTATACTGTCTGACCACGGTACTCAATATACATCCAGGGAGTGGAATGAGACTTTGGAGGGTAAAGGGGTACGGGCACACATGTCGTCCATACGTCATCCACAATCTAATCCAGCTGAAAGGGTTATGCGTGAACTGGGTCGTATCTTTCGGGCCTATTGTTCATGTAAACATTCATCTTGGGCTAAGTGGGTTCCTCAGTTGGAGGAGTGGTTGAATTCAACCTACCATGAAGGAACAGGGTTTTCGCCATATGAATTACATTTTGGTCAAACTTTTACGCCACAGTTGATTAAGAGTATAAAATTTCCACCTCACAATTCTCCCTTAATAACTCAAGAGGCAAAGGTAATTTTAGCCAGGGAAAGGTTGAAATATAATGGGCAGAATAGGAAGAATAGGCATGAAGGTCAATTTGTCAGTAAAACATTTTTCCAAGTAGGAGAGAAGGTACTGCTCAAATCGCTTCATTTGTCAAATTTGTTTAAAAAAGAAACGAAAAAGTTTTTTCATATATTTGAAGGTCCATACATGGTTGCTGCGATTGCAGGAGACAACGCATACGAATTGGTCACAGAAGCTGGGGTTGTAAAAGGAGTGTTTAATATTGTCAATTTAAAACGTTACCAGGAACCCTATCAGATACCATAAACCACAGGTCAACAATGTATGGAATCTTTTTGACAGATGATGATTTGGTCCCTAATGGTGCCTATTGTTGTCGACTCTGTAGTAACATTGTTACTAGGATTATAGGTTGGTGTTGGTTATGGTGCAAAGTTATTAATGTGTTTTTTTTTTAATCAACAATTTAAAATTGTTAATTGTTGACAATTGTTGATTCTGGAAGAGGGGATTGATATCCAATGGTTAGAAGTGTATGGTACTATTAACATTGCATGGTGCTGTCATTTGGGTTTCAGGTTTCATAAACTTTCATTTTAGCATTTGAATTAAAGGGGTCAGTGAACGACATTGTTGTAGTTTACAGGTTTAGAAGGGGTAAGGCTATTTGAAGGGGTAATGCGGTTTTCCAATTATAGATTTAAAGGGTTTATTTCTGAGTTTCGATGTTAACAAAAATATAACAAATATAGATACATTTTGTCGTCTTCATTTTTTTTATTTTTGGAAGGGGTATGATATAACGACCTACAACCATGGAATTTTTAAAAGTGGAGAACGTTGGAGATAAATTTTTTGAAATTTTTTTATAATCTCAATTAATAAATTCATAATATAAAAAAATTTGAAGGGGTATTGTAAAGTACCATCTATATGCATTATCCACTAGGCTGTGCTTAGAATGCAGTGAGTTTGTGCATTATCCACTAGGCTGTGCTTAGAGTGCAGTGAGTTTGTGCATTATCCACTAGGCTGTGCTTAGAATGCAGTGACTTTGTGCACATGTGAATTTGTAGAGAGCTTTGGTAATATCAGTAAAGAACTTGCATTGTTACATTGCATAGCAACGGTTGTTGACTGGTAACTAAGGACAATACAGAAGATGATGGTGGAAAAGTAAGCCTAGAGAGAGGATGTGGTGTTGAAAGCTACACGGAATAACTTCAAGAACTCGAGTCTTTGAGCCTTACGATTTCTCTAGTTATCCAAACTAGTATTACCCAGACGTCAACTACGCCTGCCCCGTTAAATGGGACGGTGATTTTCGAAGCGTCGGTTACACACGATCCACCACTGAATTCAACCTACCATGAAGGACATCTTTGAAATCCTACCATGGACGCCTGCTTGAGAAACCAAGGTTAGAAGAAGGATTCACCTATAACTGGAGCTGGTACTGCCTGTAAACCTATTTGTGACAAGTTATTTACTGTGAGCATTCGTTGTCTATGTGATACAATATAATTTAATAGTACAACTCAAATTTCTAAGTGTTGGTTTATTTCCCGGCTGAGCTAGGCCAACCCGTGTAGTAAGAGGGCGTGGGTACTGTTACAAAGTTATCCACAAACCTGATGTAGATAGACGTAATTTTTAAGTTATTCACAAATCTGACAATGCTCATGGAAATTCTGGGGATAGGAAACACCAGCTATTTTCCTAAACGTTTAAACCCATAAATTAATCACATTTAAACAGTTAACCCCCCCTTCCCCCACAAAAAAAATGTTTAAAATTCTGATTTAGTAGTCCCTACACTTCATAAGTGATCCCTTGTACTCCCTCACAGCTGCAAAGATGACACTTGAAAACACTTTAAGTCTTGTTGATACTTACGAGCTGTGATGAAAGAAGGTCTTTTACCCCCCTTTCAGATGCCCTCCCAACCAACATTATGAATGTAAACAATACTAGTTTATGGATCAAGCAGATGTCAAAATCCCAATTTTTATAATATTCCTCTTCATTTATTTAAAATTTGACAACAGTTGCTAGCCTGTGACAAATTCAATAACCTCTAACCCACTTTTAAACAGTTAAACGTTTAACCTTCCCATCCCTACATGTTACGATGCATGTACTCCCTACATGTTACGATGCATGTACTCCCTACATGTTACTATGCATGTACTCCCTACATGTTACGATGCATGTACTCCCTACATGTTACGATGCATGTACTCCCTACATGTTACTATGCATGTACTCCCTACATGTTACGATGCATGTACTCCCTACATGTTACGATGCATGTACTCCCTACATGTTACTATGCATGTACTCCCTACATGTTACGATGCATGTACTCCCTACATGTTACGATGCATGTACTCCCTACATGTTACTATGCATGTACTCCCTACATGTTACTATGCATGTACTCCCTACATGTTACTATGCATGTACTCCCTACATGTTACTATGCATGTACTCCCTACATGTTACTATGCATGTACTCCCTACATGTAGGTATACATGTATACCATGTACTTGCTACAACATCGTATGTAATCTAACAGCTCTGCTTATAAATACAAATACCTTTTTGTACAGTCCGGCCACTCGCACGCGAATGGTCTGTCCCCTGTGTGCGTGCGCGTGTGCACGATCAGCTGGTGTTTGCGGATGTACCGGGCGGGACACTTGTCGCAGGCAAACGCCTTCTCTCGCGTGTGGGTCTTGTTGTGCTCACGCAGCTCCAACGTACTCGCGAAGCCGGCCTTGCAGAGCGCGCATGCGTACGCGTCCTTGCGCGTGTGTCTGTGCATGTGCCGGACCAGGTTTGACCTGTACACACGCAACAATTCGTTTTTATTTTTGTACGTGTTTTATTTCCAGACACAAGCATATTACATTATAATAGGCCTAAACACTTTGTGATGACCCCTAAGTTTAATTGTGTGGGATGATAAGTAGGGATTTACTTACCCTAAAGAAATAAACTTTGTTACTGAGGTGTATGTTTGAGAGAAGAATAGTAGGAAGACCTCTAGAGAGATAGATGGCAAGACCAGGTGCAGCAGATGTGAAGGAGACAGGAGAGGAGTGGCCAGGGGTAGAGGACAGAGAGAGATGGTGGAAGGACAGGAAAAAGTTTTACATAACGTGGTATTTTACTGTAAAAAATGAATATAAGATATATGTATCTGTATATTATATATATTAAATATTCCTATTTCTATTTGCAGTACTGAATAGGAGTTGGCAGATAAGAGTCACAGCTCTAGACACAAGAGTGACTCCCAACTCATACTAAAAGTAATTAAGAACTAAATATAAAAAATTAACCTATAAAATTACATTAGGAAAACGCTCTGTGTGACGCGTTGATAAGCGAGCGCATCTACGTCCACTATGTCCAAAAAATTCAAAACTGCCGCCACATTTTAGGAATGTGAATCGACCAGTGCACGGCCTTCCAACAATATGTTTTGGTACGTACACAAGTATGAGTAGGCCTAATCGATATAATTTTGTTTTACAATGAAGTTATAAAAAATGAGTGTAGGTAATATTTTTGTATTTAATTACACAAATCACTAAATTGTCTATAGTTTTTTAATTGGTACTTATAAAATCGTTCGGGTATGGTATGTTTTATAAATTTATTTTTAGTTTTCTGTGACTATTATTAATACAATACTAGTTCTTTGTGTACATTGTATTGTGGGAAATGTAGTTTAAGATAAGAACAGCAGTGCAAAGGGCCAAAGTGTGTGAGTTTGTGTAGCTCCAATGTTCAAAATCATGAAAATCGAGAACTTTGAAGCAAGTTATCTCAAAAAACCAGTTCAGGAAGGCTATGTTTTCTTAACATATTGTAGTGAAGTGAATGTGTTAAGAGTGCCTAGGGCTATGGATACTTAGCAATGGGGGTGGACAGGAAGGAAACCAACAGCTTACCTTGTTGCTGACAACCTTCTGAGTTGGTAGACACATAAAAAAACTAGACAATAACGTCGAAACTGTTTCGGTCTGACGTGGCCTTGTTCACCCACTGAAGGTGGAGAAGCTGTTTGTTTCCATCCTATCCACCCCCATTGCTATATAAGTATACAAAACATTGCCAATTTTGGGTTGTGCTAACTAGTTCATATTACGATTTTCTTGTAAATTTACAATTGTATTGTAGGTCTCGGCCCTAGGCCTATTGTATTTATTACCAAATGTTTTAGTGTGACCAAACAGAGAAATAGTTATCTAGGCTACTAGCTCTATACACATATGTATTTTTTAGAGCTGTACCGATTCCGATACCGAGTCTTGAGAATCGGCGATTCTTCATGGTATCGGTAGAATCGGCCGATTCCGATTCTTGGCCCAATATTACCGATACTGATTCTTTTGAATGAAGCGCCCGAAAATGTCCATTTCCGTTCAAATATATCGATTATCGAGAGTCGAAGTCACTATGCGTGTGCACCAATCACGAAGCGACTTGCTGAAATCGACAAGTCGATTGGCAGCCATGTTGATTTTAGCGTGGTACAGATGTGCTTGTCTAAGATATGTAGCATCCAAATTAATTTAATTTACTAGACCTAATATAAAAATAAAATAAATAACTTGCAATAATAGTTTTTATTATTAAAGAATCGGTATCGGTGGAATCGGAATCGGCAGAAAATTGGAATCGGCATCGGAATCGGAATCGGCAAAAATGTGGTATCGGTACAGCTCTAGTATTTTTAAGTTTATTGTCTAATATTATAAGTAAAGGTGTTTGTTTTTGGCAAGGCACAATAGAATGAAGTGTTATTTCATGCGATACATCTTATTTCTTCACGTATGTTCACATATGTCAGTAGACATTGAAATCAAATCGCGAAATACAACGAATTCTGTGAATAAAACGACTTTTGGGGTTTTATGCAAAATAACAACATTTTAGTCTAAAGCACTAAATAACAACCAATTTGGCCTATTAAGATATTCGAACGGAAATTCCCGTTGTACGAAATTTGGGAAAAAATAAAACCATTTCCAAACACCTCTAATTATAAGTTATTATTTAGTTATATTCATCTCTTTACATTAGTTTAATATATGCAGCAGGCACCGATCGTACCTGTACGTGAAGGTCTGGTCACAGACATTGCAGGACAGATACCGTCCCCGTGTGTGTGTCAACTTGTGTCTGTTCAGGTTGGACCGGAGGGTGAACACGGCCTCACACTTTGGGCACGGGAACGAGTTATCCGC
Organism: Isoperla grammatica; assembly: GCA_945910005.1. Classification (NCBI taxonomy): domain Eukaryota; kingdom Metazoa; phylum Arthropoda; class Insecta; order Plecoptera; family Perlodidae; genus Isoperla; species Isoperla grammatica. The sequence goes on along the minus strand of OX246749.1, from coordinate 19,263,254 downwards.
AGCGGCGTGCGCGCTCTTGTGGTCCGCGAGGAGATCTTCGGAAGAAAACGTCGTGCCACACACATCGCACGAGAGCTTGGCGGGAGTCTGCGAGCTGCTCGTCAGTCCAACGGGCTTAGCTCCGTGGCGCGAGGCCTTGTGCAGCGAGAGCTTGGCAGGAGTATCTTGCACAGTATGAGACTGCGAGCTGCTCGTCAGTCCAACGGGCTTAGCTCCGTGGCGCGAGGCCTTGTGCAGCGAGAGCTTGGCAGGAGTATCTTGCACAGTATGAGTCTGCGAGCTGCTCGTCAGTCCAACGGGCTTAGCTCCGTGGCGCGAGGCCTTGTGCAGCGAGAGCTTGGCAGAAGTATCTTGCACAGTATGAGTCTGCGAGCTGCTCGTCAGTCCAACGGGCTTAGCTCCGTGGCGCGAGGCCTTGTGCAGCGAGAGCTTGGCAGAAGTATCTTGCACAGTATGAGTCTGCGAGCTGCTCGTCAGTCCAACGGGCTTAGCTCCGTGGCGCGATGCCTTGTGCAGCGAGAGCTTGGCAGAAGTATCTTGCACAGTATGAGTCTGCGAGCTGCTCGTCAGTCCAACGGGCTTAGCTCCGTGGCGCGAGGCCTTGTGCAGCGAGAGCTTGGCAGAAGTATCTTGCACAGTATGAGTCTGCGAGCTGCTCGTCAGTCCAACGGGCTTAGCTCCGTGGCGCGATGCCTTGTGCAGCGAGAGCTTGGCAGAAGTATCTTGCACGGTACGAGTCTGCGAGCTGCTCGTCAGTCCAACGGGCTTAGCTCCGTGGCGCGAAGCCTTGTGCAGCGAGAGCTTGGCAGGAGTATCTTGCACAGTATGAGTCTGCGAGCTGCTCGTCAGTCCAACGGGCTTAGCTCCGTGGCGCGAAGCCTTGTGCAGCGAGAGCTTGGCAGGAGTATCTTGCACAGTATGAGTCTGCGAGCTGCTCGTCAGTCCAACGGGCTTAGCTCCGTGGCGCGATGCCTTGTGCAGCGAGAGGGAAGCCTCGAAGACAAAGGCCGAGCTACAAGTGTCGCAAGCGTAGGGCCTCTTGCGTCTTATCAGCGGCCGGAAGGGCTTTTGCTTTGACTTGCCGGGAGCGAACGGTCTCCTGTCCGAGGAAAGGGATGTCTTCACTGATGAGAGGGGTATGTTGTCTGAGGAGAGGGGTGTCTTGCCTGAGGAGAGGGGCCTCTTGCCTGAGGAGAGGGGTTTATTGTCTGAGGAGAGGGGTGTCTTGCCTGAGGAGAGGGGTTTATTGCCTGAGGAGAGGGGTGTCTTGCCTGAGGAGAGGGGTTTATTGCCTGAGGAGAGGGGTGTCTTGTCTGAGGAGAGGGGTCTTTTGTCTGAGGAGAGGGGTTTATTGTCTGAGAGGAGTCTCTTGCGTGAGGAGAGCAGTCTCTTGCCTGAGGAGAGGGGTTTATTGCCTGAGGAGAGGGTTTTATTGTCTGAGGAGAGGGGTCTATTGTCTGAGAGGGGTGTCTTGTCTGAGGAGAGGGTTTTATTTTCTGAGGAGAGGGGTCTCTTGCGTGAGGAGAGGGGTCTCTTGCGTGAGGAGAGGGGTTTATTGTCTGAGGAGAGGGGTCTTTTGTCTGAGTAGAGGGGTCTTTTGTCTGAGGAGAGGGGTCTCTTGCGTGAGGAGACCAGTCTCTTGCGTGAGGAGAGGGGTTTATTGTCTGAGGAGAGGAGTGTCTTGCCTGAGGAGAGGGGTGTCTTGTCTGAGAGGGGTGTCTTGTCTGAGGAGAGGGGTTTATTGTCTGAGGAGAGGGGTGTCTTGCCTGAGGAGAGGGTTTTATTTTCTGAGGAGAGGGGTCTATTGTCTGAGAGGGGTGTCTTGTCTGAGGAGAGGGGTATATTGTCTGAGGAGAGGGGTCTATTGTCTGAGAGGGGTCTCTTGCGTGAGGAGAGGGGCCTATTGTCTGAGGAGAGGGATTTATCGTCTGAGGAGAGGGGTCTATTGTCTGAGAGGGGTGTCTTGCCTGAGGAGAGGGGTCTATTGTCAGAGAGGGGTGTCTTGCCTGAGAGGGGTCTATCGTCTGAGGAGAGGGTTCTATTGTCTGAGAGGGGTGTCTTGCCTGAGGAGAGGGGTCTATTGTCTGAGAGAGGTGTCTTACCTGAGGAGAGCAGTCTCTTGCGTGAGGAGAGGGGTTTATTGTCTGAGGAGAGGGGTCTTTTGTCTGAGGAGAGGGGTCTTTTGTCTGAGGAGAGGGGTCTCTTGCGTGAGGAGACCAGTCTCTTGCGTGAGGAGAGGGGTTTATTGTCTGAGGAGAGGAGTGTCTTGCCTGAGGAGAGGGGTCTATTGTCTGAGGAGAGGGGTCTCTTGCCTGAGGAAAGGGGTTTATTGCCTGAGGAGAGGGTTTTATTTTCTGAGGAGAGGGGTCTATTGTCTGAGAGGGGTGTCTTGCCTGAGAAGAGGGGTGTCTTTCCTGAGGAGAGGGGTCTCTTGCCTGAAGAGAGGGGTCTCTTGCCTGAGCAGAGGGGTTTATTGTCTGAGGAGAGGGGTCTCTTGCGTGGGGAGAGCAGTCTCTTGCCTAAGGAGAGCAGTTTCTTGCCTGAGGAGAGGGGTTTATTGTCTGAGAGGTGTCTCTTGCGTGAGGAGAGGGGTCTATTGCGTGAGGAGAGGAGTCTATTGTCTGAGAGGGGTCTCTTGCATGAGGAGAGGGGTCTATTGCGTGAGGAGAGGGTTTGAGGTGGCAACTGACACCCGTTGACCGGACTATCGGTGTTCTCGCTTGGCTTCTCCTTGGAGCGTCGGCCCGATGTCGTCCTCCCCCCGCAGGATCTACGTGTCTTCCCCACGCGGCTGCATTGAGAGCCGCTGTCCACGTTCGACCCCAGGGCAGAGTCCACGGACGGACTAGGCGGGCCTGGAACACATTTACCCAGCAGTTCCATCATTTAGAAATACATTATTATAGCGTAGCGGTGAAATCAAGTAATTTGCAATAACTTCCTTATTAGCTGCTCGTAATACCGGCCCTCAACGGGGTATTAGGTGCTCGTAATACCGGCCCTCAACGGCGTATTAGCTGCTGGTAATACCGGCCCTCAATGGCGTATTAGCTGCTTGTAATACCGGCCCTCAACGGCGTATTAGCTGCTCGTAATACCGGCCCTCAACGGCGTATTAGCTGCTTGTAATACCGGCCCTCAACGGCGTATTAGCTGCTCGTAATACCGGCCCTCAACGGCGTATTAGCTGCTCGTAATACCGGCCCTCAACGGCGTATTAGCTGCTCGTAATACCGGCCCTCAACGGCGTATTAGCTGCTCGTAATACCGGCCCTCAACGGCGTATTAGCTGCTCGTAATACCGGCCCTCAACGGCGTATTAGCTGCTCGTAATACCGGCCCTCAACGGCGTATTAGCTGCTCGTAATACCGGCCCTCAACGGCGTATTAGCTGCTTGTAATACCGGCCCTCAATGGCGTATTAGCTGCTCGTAATACCGGCCCTCAACGGGGTATTAGCTGCTCGTAATACCGGCCCTCAATGGCGTATTAGCTGCTTGTAATAACGGCCCTCAACGGGGTATTAGCTGCTCGTAATACCGGCCCACAACAGCGTAAACCAAAACCTCCAAGGTCACTGAATGGCAACGCACACGAACAATAACACAATTTGATGGAGGAATCACATTGTATTAACACACACAACACACACACACACGCACATTGTATTCACATTGATTGGCCAAGGACCAAGGCACTATTTCAAGGTAAGCTGTTAAATCCTTCTTGAATCGCAACCACAAGATACGTACCGTACAAGATACGTAGCGTTTAACGTTTTAGTTGCTAAATCGGTGAACATGTATTTTTGAAAATGCTATAAAATGCTAATTTAAAAAAAAAATAAGGTGTTTCCATTGCAATTGAGATTTAGTAAGGAATTGCATTCTTACCCCTTAAGAGCGAAGGATATCTTTACGTCAAAAACTGCACAAAATGTTCCTTTTTTAATTATATTTCAAGAATGCTGCTCGAAATCGAAAATCTGAGTCAACAACGCCCTGTGTTTTGGTAAGCCCTTCAGACTGAATGAAATACTATAACAATTAGCATATATAGGCCGGACGCCGTAACAAAGAAGGTGTTGTCGTCACAACTAATTACTCTGGCCGGCGTAGCGATATGTGGACGTTTACGCAGTGCTCATCCGCGCACTATACCTGTCAGAGTGAAAATACACTGTGTTAGAAAATACTAGCTTTGGTAGGCTGTGACTTAAAAATACTAGCATCAAGAAAGCTTTGACTTCTGTGTGTTGCTAGGATACTTGATGTATTTCTTTGTCATTTGATGGTCTGTTGTCTTTATTGCCGTTTCGTGTTTGACAGAAGTTGAGTTCACGCGGGGGAAATATGGCGTCGTTTTTTCTATAATATGTGACGCCCGTGTTCGACTGATTTACCCTGTAATATTATTTATGAAAATTTATTACCGATATCAAGAAACATTGACACTGAAAACATTACTCGAGATCTTTCAGTGGTCATATGCGTTCCCTGTGCCTTTAGGGTACGACAATATGCAGAAAATAGCATTTAAACCAGGGCCCATGTCCACCAACCTATGAAATAACAATACATGTTTCCTTCTGGTAAGGCAATGAGTAGTAGTCTATATTTAAGTTGGTATTACAGCATGTGAGGTCACTTGCTATTACATCATCCGTGACGACAACACCTTCTTTGTTACGGCGTCCGGCCTATAACAATTAACAATTTTTATTATTAAATCAATTAGTTATTAAAATTAATTACAAATAAAAACCATACTGATTATGTAAAACACATTCAGAGCAGTCAGGCTTAGTCAGGGCTCATAAACCACAGTGCGCTCCCGCTGTTCATTCAGATTTGCGATTTCGAAGTCCATTCTTGAGATATAATTTAAACACAAAACTTTTGTGCAGTTTTTGACGTAGAGGTACCCTTCGCTCTTAAGAAGTTACAACTAAATTGATTTTAAATATCTGTGTGATAATTTTCCAGTGCACCAACCCTTGCATATTTAAGGTTTCGTAGAAAAGAAAAAATGGATGCTAAAAATACTTTTCTATACCCAGCGGTCCAAAATTCAAAGCTATCTAATGAATGAATGAATGCAGAATGAATAAATAAACAAAAAAATGTTAATGGAAATAAATAAACAAATAAATAAATAAATAAATAAATAAATAAAAATAAATAAATAAATTGGAGTAACATATTTGTACCTAAAATATAAAACGTAGACACTTATAACTCTGTACAACAAAAAAACAAAATAACTATGAGAGGTTCCTTTTTTAATGAACGAGATGAGTTAAGTTTTGTACTGGTCAGAATTGTGGATGCTTTTCATAGGCCTTTAGGGCCTACCCGAAATGAAATGGTATGAGGCCGCGGACTGATTGTAAGGGTAGAGGGAGCAAAGACTGGCAACTGTTCTGCGCGGAAGTAAGGAGCTCACCTGGTTGGTCCAAGTCGAGGCGAGGCTCCGTCTTCACGAGGCACGTCTTGTGAGCGAGGTTGATGGCGGCTGAGAAGCTGGACTGTGCGAGCTGTTTGAAGCCTGGAATAACACACCGTGTTAGTTGAATACATACTATTGTATTGCATCTCAAGATTGGGTACGTATGTATAGAAGTGCCAAAAGGCTTGTGATTGCGTGAGAGAGAGAGATAGGATGCCAACAGCATACCTGAGTGAAAAAACTGTAAGTCGTGAGAGTATTTTTGTTGTGTCATTCTATCGCGAGTCGCGACACAATCATTTCACTCAGATATGCTGAGGGCATGCTGCTGTATAAGCAATACTACCTACCAAATATTAACATATGGCGCTATGACACGGCCGATGGGGTGGAAAGAAGAAAGTGCACTACAGGCAGCTGAGATGAAATTCATCCGCAATGTGGCAAGTTTGACAAGATACGAAGTAGTGTGATAAGGAAGAAAGTGAGAGTTGAGAGCCTGAAGTTCAAGATGGGCAGGTACCGACTACGATGGTATGGACACATGAGAAGAATGGAGAAACATAGAATCCCAAGACAAGCCTTTGAGTTAGTGAATGAGTGAAGAAGAGTGGGAAGACCTAGAGATAGATGGCAGGACCAGGTACAAGTAGATGTGGCAGAGAGAGGAGAGGAGTGGCCAATAAAAGAGGATAGAGAAAGATGGTAGGAGAACAGGAAAAGGTGGAGAGAGTTGGTGGAACGGCAAGAGAAATTCATTCACGAAGAGAATGAAGTTAACAAAAATGATGTGTCGAGCTTGGCATGCCGATACTTATTCCCAAGATGTAAGTATTTATTAGTCCGATTGATTCATACAGAGTAAAAATATGGATGTCGTCAAAAGTGGGTGAAGACCCAAATAACTTAACATGCATTTAACATTTAACACATGTACACTACATTTAACATCAAGCCATTCACATTAAAATATTTACAATAGCCCACAAGATGCTCATTCATGCAATTAAGATATGAAATTAAATAGATGAACTACCGTACTAATTGTAAAAAGGTAACACAAATCAAGATCAATGGTGGAAACACCCCTTTTTCCAACTAAATGATGTTGGAATAAAGAGTAGCGATATATATTAGGGATGTGCAGTTAGTACTTTCTTAGTGCGGTTTGGTTAGTTTAATAAACCTCAAGTTTTGGTTAGGTTTTCGGTTATTTATATGTACAGTATTAACTAATATCCCTCGATTCCACTCTGTAGGCAAACAGTCAGTGGCGGCTCGTGGGGGTTATGGGAGGTGGAGCTGTAATACAACATGTGAATTTCTTCTTCAGAGACACAAAGATGTACACTACCCCCCCCCCCCCCCCCCCCCGAAACGAAAACGAATGACACTTTTGACTAAATAATATCAAAGATATTATCGAGCTGCATAACGTTTGTTATGTGTTTTTTAGAACCGTCTTGTACTGTAATTTTATTTAACATGGGGCTTAGCTCCGTTACACATGTTTTCGTCCACGATGGCTTCTCCCCAAAAAGAATGCATGGAAAACAGAACACTGCATTCTTTACACTGTAACCACACACCCAATCAAACATAGTATAATAACAGTTTTTGAATTTATGTTCCTACTGCTTGCTGTTACTTTTGCTGGCCTGTTTTATAGTGAGTTCTGGGGTTTGGCGACCGAGTTTTTTAATCTCCAACTTTTCTTCAAGTCTACGAGAAGCAAAAGGTCTGTCCAATAATGCAGCTACAGAATTCATTTTGATCTGATTAATATTAAGTATTACATTTCAGTCAATTACTTGATTTCGAATACCGTGCTCCGCGCCATACATAAAACGGAACATGGTACACAGGTGCTAGGCCATGTGCTTCGCCACACATAATGTTAGTTTAATGTTTGCTATTAAATTACTCACCGATGTAATGCGGAATAACACACGCAAAGAACACCTCGCAATATAATAACGTCAACACGATCATACGAAGCACTATTTTACATTGGTTATGAGACACAACAGGCTATTCAAAACACAAAACACAACACCGAACCGAAACCATTTGCAAAGAACTGTAACAGCAGCCGACAGGTTGACGACACAATGTAATCTCAAAGGCTGATAATAAAATGAATGAATGGACTCGCTGTGAGACGGTAACCAATCACGGCTGTGGGTGATAAGGTGGACTCGCTCTATGGCTTGGCAAGGGAAGCTCGTCGGCTGGACATTGCATATCGCTGTTTGAAACACAGAGCACCCGCGCCGTAAATGTGTGGATAGAAAACTCCTTCGCGGGGTGAAGGGAAACGCGCGGGAATAGCTAGATCGAGCAGAACCGCTCACAGCGCGCAGTGCAGAATACACATACTGCCGCCATGGACGACATTGGGGATACACGTAATCGTGCTGTACGTGCAAATAAAATGCATCAAAAACCACACATCAAACGAGGTCTTGTCAGTATATCTTAGCCATTTGGTCAATATTGGGGAAATACATAGATAAGTGAAGTTTCTCTCAAATTTAGGTGGCGCTGCAGCACCACAGCACCTTAGGTAGAGCCGCCACTGCAAACAGTATTTGTTAAAAAAAAAAAACACCCATTGGGAATAAACAGACAAGGCTTAGGCCGTACCTACATTTGGCTCTGGATCACCACAACACTCAGGTGGGCTGTCTACATCAGTGGTTGGTTCATCTCAGGGACCGACTTGTCCGCAGGTGTTCGCACTGTCCAACCACTGATTCATTTCTTTCTTATTAATTGACATGACGATCTTTGACTTAAACACTTTTTTCTTTTCTACTCGTGGTCTTGATCACTCAGCGGGAAACTCAGTTTAAATTCAACTCAGTTTAGTTTAGTTCTTCTACTCACGCCGAGTGATCAAGACCACTATTTGGCCGAAACGTCTCAGTATATTTATTTATTTGTCTTCTCATCTATATGTCTCTCAAAGCGGCCTATCTACTTTCTCCGGTAAGATGTCGTCCTTCTGTACCTTTTCCCTCGCCAGAACATGTTTATCTTGTTCCGAGTTCCAATTAACTCAGCCATTTTGACCTCTCCAAGTACACATTATACATATAAAACATATAACATAGGCGTACATAACATAATTTACCGGTACATGCATTTTACAAAAGATGTATAAAATGCATCATTCATTAGGCCTATAAGAGTTTAAGGAAGTAAGAAAAAAATGCATACATAATAGTTATGAGCTTGGGGGGAAGGATAGGAAGAAACCAACAGCTTACCTTGTAGTAGTTGCGGCCTTTGGAGTCGATAGAAACACACAAAAATATACACAAAACGTCGAGACAGTTTCGGCTTGACGTGGCCTTGATCACCCGACGAAGGTGGAGGAAAGACTGGGTCGGAAGTCTCTATTGTCACGCGACTTCCGGTATGATCGAGACTACATTCACAAGACATAATAGTTATATTGTTTTGGCACTTAACATCAAATGTAATTATGTAATTAATTACGTCAATTAATTATGTCAAATGTAATTCAAATGGATGACGTACGATTGAGATCCGATTTTACTTTACTTTTAAATTATGTGAGTTTTTGTTCATGTCATGTGGAAATGTGTTGGGCCTATATATTTTGCGGCAGAACTAGCTACAAGAGAGCGTGTTTGAAAGCACAGCCAGACTCACCCAGGCTCAAGTAGAAGGGAACTAGCTACAAGAGAGCGTGTTTGAAAGCACAGCCAGACTCACCCAGGCTCAAGTAGAAGGGAACTAGCTACAAGAGAGCGTGTTTGAAAGCACAGCCAGACTCACCCAGGCCCAAGTAGAAGGGAACTAGCTACAAGAGAGCGTGTTTGAAAGCACAGCCAGACTCACCCAGGCCCAAGTAGAAGGGAACTAGCTACAAGAGAGCGTGTTTGAAAGCACAGCCAGACTCACCCAGGCCCAAGTAGAAGGGAACTAGCTACAAGAGAGCGTGTTTGAAAGCACAGCCAGACTCACCCAGGCCCAAGTAGAAGGGAACTAGCTACAAGAGAGCGCGTTTGAAAGCACAGCCAGACTCACCCAGGCCCAAGTAGAAGGGAACTAGCTACAAGAGAGCGTGTTTGAAAGCACAGCCAGACTCACCCAGGCCCAAGTAGAAGGGAACTAGCTACAAGAGAGCGTGTTTGAAAGCACAGCCAGACTCACCCAGGCCCAAGTAGAAGGGAACTAGCTACAAGAGAGCGTGTTTGAAAGCACAGCCAGACTCACCCAGGCCCAAGTAGAAGGGAACTAGCTACAAGAGAGCGCGTTTGAAAGCACAGCCAGACTCACCCAGGCTCAAGTAGAAGGGAACTAGCTACAAGAGAGCGTGTTTGAAAGCACAGCCAGACTCACCCAGGCCCAAGTAGAAGGGAACTAGCTACAAGAGAGCGTGTTTGAAAGCACAGCCAGACTCACCCAGGCCCAAGTAGAAGGGAACTAGCTACAAGAGAGCGTGTTTGAAAGCACAGCCAGACTCACCCAGGCCCAAGTAGAAGGGAACTAGCTACAAGAGAGCGTGTTTGAAAGCACAGCCAGACTCACCCAGGCCCAAGTAGAAGGGAACTAGCTACAAGAGAGCGTGTTTGAAAGCACAGCCAGACTCACCCAGGCCCAAGTAGAAGGGAACTATCTACAAGAGAGCGTGTTTGAAAGCACAGCCAGACTCACCCAGGCCCAAGTAGAAGGGAACTAGCAGCAAGAGAGCGTGTTTGAAAGCACAGCCAGACTCACCCAGGCCCAAGTAGAAGGGAACTAGCTACAAGAGAGCGTGTTTGAAAGCACAGCCAGACTCACCCAGGCCCAAGTAGAAGGGAACTAGCTACAAGAGAGCGTGTTTGAAAGCACAGCCAGACTCACCCAGGCTCAAGTAGAAGGGAACTAGCTACAAGAGAGCGCGTTTGAAAGCACAGCCAGACTCACCCAGGCTCAAGTAGAAGGGAACTAGCTACAAGAGAGCGTGTTTGAAAGCACAGCCAGACTCACCCAGGCCCAAGTAGAAGGGAACTAGCTACAAGAGAGCGTGTTTGAAAGCACAGCCAGACTCACCCAGGCCCAAGTAGAAGGGAACTAGCTACAAGAGAGCGCGTTTGAAAGCACAGCCAGACTCACCCAGGCCCAAGTAGAAGGGAACTAGCTACAAGAGAGCGTGTTTGAAAGCACAGCCAGACTCACCCAGGCCCAAGTAGAAGGGAACTAGCTACAAGAGAGCGTGTTTGAAAGCACAGCCAGACTCACCCAGGCCCAAGTAGAAGGGAACTAGCTACAAGAGAGCGCGTTTGAAAGCACAGCCAGACTCACCCAGGCCCAAGTAGAAGGGAACTAGCTACAAGAGAGCGTGTTTGAAAGCACAGCCAGACTCACCCAGGCCCAAGTAGAAGGGAACTAGCTACAAGAGAGCGTGTTTGAAAGCACAGCCAGACTCACCCAGGCCCAAGTAGAAGGGAACTAGCTACAAGAGAGCGTGTTTGAAAGCACAGCCAGACTCACCCAGGCCCAAGTAGAAGGGAACTAGCTACAAGAGAGCGTGTTTGAAAGCACAGCCAGACTCACCCAGGCCCAAGTAGAAGGGAACTAGCTACAAGAGAGCGTGTTTGAAAGCACAGCCAGACTCCCCCAGGCCCAAGTAGAAGGGAACTAGCAGCAAGAGAGCGTGTTTGAAAGCACAGCCAGACTCACCCAGGCCCAAGTAGAAGGGAACTAGCTACAAGAGAGCGTGTTTGAAAGCACAGCCAGACTCACCCAGGCCCAAGTAGAAGGGAACTAGCTACAAGAGAGCGTGTTTGAAAGCACAGCCAGACTCACCCAGGCTCAAGTAGAAGGGAACTAGCTACAAGAGAGCGCGTTTGAAAGCACAGCCAGACTCACCCAGGCTCAAGTAGAAGGGAACTAGCTACAAGAGAGCGTGTTTGAAAGCACAGCCAGACTCACCCAGGCCCAAGTAGAAGGGAACTAGCTACAAGAGAGCGTGTTTGAAAGCACAGCCAGACTCACCCAGGCCCAAGTAGAAGGGAACTAGCTACAAGAGAGCGCGTTTGAAAGCACAGCCAGACTCACCCAGGCCCAAGTAGAAGGGAACTAGCTACAAGAGAGCGCGTTTGAAAGCACAGCCAGACTCACCCAGGCTCAAGTAGAAGGGAACTAGCTACAAGAGAGCGTGTTTGAAAGCACAGCCAGACTCACCCAGGCCCAAGTAGAAGGGAACTAGCTACAAGAGAGCGTGTTTGAAAGCACAGCCAGACTCACCCAGGCCCAAGTAGAAGGGAACTAGCTACAAGAGAGCGTGTTTGAAAGCACAGCCAGACTCACCCAGGCCCAAGTAGAAGGGAACTAGCTACAAGAGAGCGCGTTTGAAAGCACAGCCAGACTCACCCAGGCCCAAGTAGAAGGGAACTAGCTACAAGAGAGCGTGTTTGAAAGCACAGCCAGACTCACCCAGGCCCAAGTAGAAGGGAACTAGCTACAAGAGAGCGTGTTTGAAAGCACAGCCAGACTCACCCAGGCCCAAGTAGAAGGGAACTAGCTACAAGAGAGCGCGTTTGAAAGCACAGCCAGACTCACCCAGGCCCAAGTAGAAGGGAACTAGCTACAAGAGAGCGTGTTTGAAAGCACAGCCAGACTCACCCAGGCCCAAGTAGAAGGGAACTAGCTACAAGAGAGCGTGTTTGAAAGCACAGCCAGACTCACCCAGGCCCAAGTAGAAGGGAACTAGCTACAAGAGAGCGTGTTTGAAAGCACAGCCAGACTCACCCAGGCCCAAGTAGAAGGGAACTAGCTACAAGAGAGCGTGTTTGAAAGCACAGCCAGACTCACCCAGGCCCAAGTAGAAGGGAACTAGCTACAAGAGAGCGTGTTTGAAAGCACAGCCAGACTCCCCCAGGCCCAAGTAGAAGGGAACTAGCAGCAAGAGAGCGTGTTTGAAAGCACAGCCAGACTCACCCAGGCCCAAGTAGAAGGGAACTAGCTACAAGAGAGCGTGTTTGAAAGCACAGCCAGACTCACCCAGGCCCAAGTAGAAGGGAACTAGCTACAAGAGAGCGTGTTTGAAAGCACAGCCAGACTCACCCAGGCTCAAGTAGAAGGGAACTAGCTACAAGAGAGCGCGTTTGAAAGCACAGCCAGACTCACCCAGGCTCAAGTAGAAGGGAACTAGCTACAAGAGAGCGTGTTTGAAAGCACAGCCAGACTCACCCAGGCCCAAGTAGAAGGGAACTAGCTACAAGAGAGCGTGTTTGAAAGCACAGCCAGACTCACCCAGGCCCAAGTAGAAGGGAACTAGCTACAAGAGAGCGCGTTTGAAAGCACAGCCAGACTCACCCAGGCCCAAGTAGAAGGGAACTAGCTACAAGAGAGCGCGTTTGAAAGCACAGCCAGACTCACCCAGGCTCAAGTAGAAGGGAACTAGCTACAAGAGAGCGTGTTTGAAAGCACAGCCAGACTCACCCAGGCCCAAGTAGAAGGGAACTAGCTACAAGAGAGCGTGTTTGAAAGCACAGCCAGACTCACCCAGGCCCAAGTAGAAGGGAACTAGCTACAAGAGAGCGTGTTTGAAAGCACAGCCAGACTCCCCCAGGCCCAAGTAGAAGGGAACTAGCAGCAAGAGAGCGTGTTTGAAAGCACAGCCAGACTCACCCAGGCCCAAGTAGAAGGGAATCGTCACAAACTCCCCCGTTTCTCTGTCCTCTTCGGGCCATGTCGGTTCCTCTTTGATGTCGGTCATCGATTCCGGGCAGGAACCCCTCGGCCTCCCGCCCCCCTGCAGACAACCAACATTGATTCATTTTTAATGGTTAAATACTAGGCCTAGGGCCTATACAAATAGGCTAAAACTAATTTTGAGAGAGAAAAATACCTACAACAATATTTTTTAATGTACAATGAAAACAATAAGAGAACGAATGATTCTAAGGTAGGAAACAGTTAAATGAGATTTTCTTAATATTATGTCACAAGATTAGGATATTATCTAACTGTCTCAACATAAAAATGTTTCATTTTGATGAGGTAGAATGGATTTTCACAATTATAAATGAGCTTCAAGTTTTATATTTATTTATGATGGGAAAAACGGAGCACGCTGTTACTACCATGCTTCAGCTTTGACAACCAAGCATTATGTCACGTATAATGATGAATGAAATAATTTTATGTTCACTTTGTACCCTTTCCTGTAATATGTTTTTACTGCTTGTCAAGAAAACTTTTGAAGAAAAATCTTTCCCAGAGAATTAATTATTTCTATTCTTATTATTATTATTATTATTATTATTATTATATATATAATAAATCCAACAAAATCGCAAGCTATTATACTCGGTTCAAAAATTTCGTTACATAAAATTAATCAAAATCCAATCCCAAAGCTTGTTGTGAATGCTGCGCCTATAAATTATTCTAGAGTTGTTAAAAATCTTGGACTGATTATGGATGAGTGTTTAACATGGAGTGATCATGTAGCTCAAATTTGTCAACAAGCCTACAAGACCTTACATTCTCTAAATAGACTGCGAAACTTTCTGCCAACGAAAATAAGAACTATGCTCGCACAATCTCTTATATTGTCAAAAATTGACTATTGCGACACATCTTACGGCAGTAATCTCACTAAACATCTCTCTAACAGACTACAAAAGATTCAAAATGCATGCTTAAAATTTATATTTAGTCTGAAATATTACGACCATGTTTCTCCACAAAGAACGCAGCTCTCTTGGCTTACTGTAGACCAACGCCGACTTCATCGCTCCCTATGTCTTTTACATCAAATCATAATTAATCCTGTACCAAAATATTTTGCAGACAGTATAAAACTTCTTAACAGTGACCCAGAAAGTAATACACGCTCTACTACAAATTTGACAATGCAAATACCCAAACACAATACATCGCAATACAGCAATTCATTTCCAGTCGCAATAGCTCGTGCTTGGAACCTAGTACCTCCTAGTTTACGGACTTTAAAATCGCCAGTGGCTTTTAAGCAAAAATACCGTTCTCATCTCCTTAATCCCGCCATTTGAAGACAATAGATTAACCATATTTAAGAATATTTACATTACCTTCATTACTTATTTTTCATAACTTTTACTTCTGTATTAAATGTAATTACATATAAATATAGGTGTGTTTGTGTTGCTGGCAAAACAGGCTATTTTGTGCTTATTTAATTTATTTAAATGTGCTTCCGTGATCATTTATAAGTATAAGTATAACGATTGTAAAGTATTAGTTTCAATATTAGTTTTAGATCTAGTTATTAAGTTATTGTAAACACTATTGTAACCACAAATTGTAACGAAATATGTTTGGTCAAGCAGAAGAAAAGGCCTCATGGCCTTAAGCTTCGCCAAACTAAAAATAAAGACTCATTATTATTATTATTATTATTATTATTATTATTATTATTATTATTATTATTATTACTATTATTATTATTATTTTTTTTTTATATAGGCCTATATCTGCTCCCTGTGTCCAACAATGAAGTCGGGGTAGGGGATAGGAAATTAATCCCATCATATTCTGGCCCCTAGGCCTAGGTACATCGAAGCCGGCTGGCCATGCCTGACGCTTCCCTCATGTTAACTTCCTCCGGCTCCTCCTCTTCACTTTCTTCTTCCTCTGCTCTTTCTACAAATTCTGTCCACACTTTTCTATCTTCCCACAATCGTTCCTGATTGACCTCTTCCCAAGTTGCATTTCTTCTTTATTATTTATTTATTTCTTTATTATTATTATTATTATTATTATTATTATTATTATTATATTTGTTATTATTATGTAGGCCCTATTATTAATTATTTATTAATTATTTTCAATTCTCACTAGGGTACCAGTAGGGCCTAGGCCTACTCGTTTTGTGCTCACATTTCGGGCGACGCGGGGTCGCGGGCAGTTAAGTACGACACTTTCATGTAATTCCGGGACATTTACCGTCCAGGAATCATTTTAATTTCAACCAGGACAAGATGTTCAATTCCTGATCTGTCCCGGCAAAACCGGGCAATTGATTGCTTAGGCGCCTACGCACTCTAACCTAAAAAAGTAGGCCTAGGTAAACAATGCTCAAATCAGAGCTGCGTATCTGCACAATCGAAACCTACTAGCAAGGCCTACCCTAACTTTGGGAATGGTTGTAGCTCATAGAATGTAATGAAACCTTCCACGGGCTTGTCAGTATTGCTATATGTCTAATTAATCACATCTACCCCACCTGCCTCCGGTTGACCATCCAAATTCTTCACACTCGCCACTCAACACTCACGGCTCACGCATGTGGCCGACCGCCGACTAGCCGTGTGCAAGAGCAACACACCTCCTGCGTAGTGCGTAGTGCGCAGCCGCTGCCGCCAACGATACCAGTTTAACCAACCAAACTTTTGAAAAATGAAAAACTCTTTATTGTAGGATGTTTTGAATGCCAAATGGAAGACGTTTATTAAGGATAGTTAACAACATTCTAAAATTTCACGAGAAAATTTTCACTACGACAAAGATCTTAAAATTAACGTGTTGTGTGTTAAATATATCGGCAACTTGAAATAATTATTGTTGGATTTAGTACATTGGTACAACAATCAGACTATGAACAGACGGGGAGCGGCAGATTGAATGTAATTTGTTACAGTTCAGTGTTATGTATCTTGTCGTACCAGTGGGAGGAAAAATTTGTGCAGTACATTCTGATTTCACCAGTTTGCTCTAGAACGAAGATGTTTTATGAAGCATACAAATATCCAATTATTAACAATTTTTTATTTTGCACTCAAAATTTAGTAGGCCTACACACAAATTTTACATGATAAAAATAAATGATATAAAGAGCATGTTTTCCCTATCCTTCTACAATATCGATTTTAAAAGTTGTATTAAAAAACCGAACAGCAAATCTTACACTCTCACACTCTACTGATGCACAGCAGAGAGGGCTCAGCGCCCTGATAGCTCCATGTATGTTGCCCCCCCCCCCCCTCCCCCTCTACTGCTGCACTCTTCTTGTCTGTGATTACTGTGTTAGCAATGTTGGCGGTGTTCCTAATTTTTTTTTTTTTTTTTCCTAAGGGGCTAGCCTGCCGGAGCCCCCGACGCTGCTGCTTATCCAAAGCAGCTGTAGTAATCTTATTGAGCAGTGAGGAAAAAGGACAGTTGCTAAAATACATACATGTGTTAATATGCGGGATTCGAACCCACTTTCTTTTGTGTAATACCGGTACGACTGGACCTGCGCGCAATATGCTATGCACGGCAACATGGAACAATGTAGGTGGAATAATTCAACATAAGTTGGGCCAAGAAATAGTTTCACTGTTGTATAAAATGCTAATTTTGGTCGTAGAGCTTCAACATTCTGCAATGCAGACGAGTTGTTCATCACAAAAATAGTTTCGAAAATTAAGAAATCAAAATAATTATGTCTTTATTAGGACATGAATTATCATTCCGGTTGAGTGCGCCACCCCAGTTCGGTGGTCAATGGAAGTGCATCGACCACAACATTCGCGTGATTGACAGCTCATTGACTGAGCGCTACAAGACGTCCACTTTGTTTTACTCAAACATCGCTGCACAGTTTATGAAGGAATAGAGTTGTAGGTTACACAATTTCTTCAAGGACGTGGTTCATAACATGGTTAGAAAATATTCCTGATTTTCTAACAAAAACTTTATAAATTAAAAAAAAAAATCAGAAAATTTCAAAATGATCTCAAAATTTCAAATTTTGTGTGTGAAATTCCACAAAATTTGTAAAATTGCAAAAATTTACAAAAATTTCTCGTACGGTAAAAAAAAAAAGTATCGTACTGAATTGGTGGTTGACGGAGGGGGGGGGGGGGGGCTATATATAAATGATATCCCCCAACCTGTGCGCGTCTGGGGCGCACAGACCCTAGTTTAGGGAATGCACTTGGTCTTATCACTTGAACTTTCTTATCGTTAATCGCATACCTAAGGTTCGTTCATTTGTCGAGTTCGTAACTGTTCGGTAACAAGTTGGAACACAGCGGAAACGCGTCATCGAACAGGAAGTTGGCCGAGTCTAGTACGAAAAAATATGTGTTCTGCCTTCACAGTTCACACAAATGAACGCCAATCCAGTCAGAGATACCTGTTAATTTGAGGTTAAAACTGTTTTTAAATTAAATAGGGCGTAAGATAACTGAATTAATCTTTGGTAGGGCCTAAGCTAGGTTTGTGATGGTTCAATTAAACGTACGGGATAAGCAACGATCAATACCGGCGTCTAGGCCTAAATGAGGTTCATGTTAGGTACCTAGGCCTATTGGGCTAAATAAATGTTTAATCATTATTTTCTTACTTTAGTGTAACAAACATAACGACTCTATTCAATTAGAATTTTCTACATTATCTCAGACGACAGACATGTTGTAATCTGCATTAGAATGTATATTAATTAACACGTTACCGCTATGTCTAATTTGTATTCCCGCTGTACTTCTCCTCAACTCACTCCTCTTATTCATTCCGGCCGGACAGTTCGAACATGTTCGGCCTGTTTGCAAACAGTTGCCGGCGGACAACTGAACACCACCAGAACATTGTGTTTTTTTTTAGAGATGAACAACGAACAACCTGTTCGGACTGTTCGGAACGGACAAATGAACGAACCTATACTGACTGTTAAACTAAAATGACATTGTAAGAACTAGGAAGACCCAGACTCTGAGTACCCAGGTACGTGTAACATTGTTTTTAGTAATGTATAATTTTTAAACGTATATTTTTATATATTACTCATTCGTATTAATTGTAGAATTGGTATCATTAAGTTATGTTATGGTGGGGTGGGGTACCCCTAAGGGTACCCCACCCCACCCCGAAAGTAATCGGTGCCTTAAAATTAGATAGGTATTGGCACGCCACTCCCCATTGGTATGTAAGAGCCGGTTCACATAAATGACTATTGACTATTGACTAATGATTATAAGTGATTTAAACCATAGGCGTATACGTGCTGACGTTCACACAACTTTACTTTTGACTTTTGACTATTGACTAACGAATTGAAAATATCTCAATTCCTTGGTCAAGTCGGTCACAGCCAATCAGCACGCAGAACTCTCTCTCGCAGCCAATGAAAGGAGTCTTGCTAGTTTTGTGGCTTGACTAAGGAATAATCACGGTGGGCTTGTAGTCAATAGTCAATATTCACTAGTCATTTATTGCAAGGTCTACTTGATCTCCGCCTGGCGGACGCTCGTCGAACTCTCAAGTTAGTGAGTTCGACGACCCTCCACTAGGCGGAGATAAAGCAGACCTTTTTCAGTGGTTTGTCCATAAAGATGGCCGCCAACAATGTCCGTGACGTCACAGCAGTTCCACCTCCTCACGTGTGACAAGACAAGATGGCCGCCAACAATGTCCGTGACGTCACAGCAGTTCCACCTCCTCACGTGTGACAAGACAAGATGGCCGCCAACAATGTCCGTGACGTCACAGCAGTTCCACCTCCTCACGTGTGACAAGACAAGATGGCCGCCAACAATGTCCGTGACGTCACAGCAGTTCCACCTCCTCACGTGTGACAAGACAAGATGGCCGCCAACAATGTCCGTGACGTCACAGCAGTTCCACCTCCTCACGTGTGACAAGACAAGATGGCCGCCAACAATGTCCGTGACGTCACAGCAGTTCCACCTCCTCACGTGCGACAAGACAAGATGGCCGCCAACAATGTCCGTGACGTCACAGCAGTTCCACCTCCTCACGTGTGACAAGACAAGATGGCCGCCAACAATATCCGTGACGTCACAGC
>OX246749.1:19019022-19243814 GCA_945910005.1 Isoperla grammatica | reverse complement strand
ACTGGGATCGAACCAGCGCACTCTGACATAATGTACTAATGCTCTGGCATAAGAGCTCATCTAATTGCTGAACGTAGAATGATTTAGACCTTTATGGTTCTTGAGGCCCACGATTATTTAAGATCGTAAGATCATAATTAGATCGCCAAGCTGGCGTATACGGGTTCCATTCTAGTTCGGGGCAAATATCATTACTCATTAGTCTCTTGTTACCATCGTCCAGTAAATAAGAAATAATTCAAAGACAACTTTGAACACTATACTGTATTGTTTATTGTCTATGGTTGTATGAAAACAAATCAGATTTCCAGTTTGTTTTCTCTAATCGCTACTCGGTCAGTTTTTACAATAGAAACGCGATTCGAAGTTTGATAAGAGTATTAATAAAATAATGAAACCAAACACATATCGTCACTATAAATATGACTATTCTGTTAATTCATCAGTCGATAAAATTGTACTAGCGGTCATTTCCGGTGTGTGGTGACTCAGCCGCCGGTCTACGAGTGTGATAAGATGTGTTCTGAAATATGATCCGACGTAGGTGCAGAACGAAAGATGCAGTTTCTGATTTTTTGCAATCCTCATTTCGTTTGAGCTGGGACCGTTAACAAATCAGTTTTTTCTTTTTTTCTTCTTTCTTTTTTCTTTTTTCTTTTTTCTTTTTTCTTTTTTCTTTTTTCTTTTTTCTTTTTTCTTTTTTCTTTTTTCTTTTTCTTTTTTCTTTTTTCTTTTTTCTTTTTTCTTTTTTCTTTTTTCTTTTTTCTTTTTTCTTTTTTCTTTTTTCTTTTTTCTTTTTTCTTTTTTCTTTTTTCTTTTTTCTTTTTTCTTTTTTCTTTTTTCTTTTCTTTCTTCTTTTTTTTTCTTCTTTTTCACTTTTATATTTATAAATATTTATTTTTTTCACAATTTTTTTGTTTCTTCATGTTCTTTCTTATTTGCATACTTCTATTTTTATTTTTTAATATGTTGAATTTCCACTTTATTTGATTTTATTTCATTTCTCAATTATTTTTTCTTGTTCTTGATTATATTTTATATAGTTCAGTAGTTTGTTTTGTTTTTGTTGTTATTGTTATTTATAATTTCATTACTATTAATTGTTTGCATAGCTTAGTTTTATTTAAGGTCCTCCTTTGTAAATCAGTTTTTATAACTGAATAGGATACTTATCATCATGAGCACACTTGTTAGCCAATAACCTCTTGCACACTATACAGACGGTCAGCTATCCCCCCAAATTTAACAGAATGGTCTCACTTCTCAGGACCAGCCGAGAGTAGACTCAAAAATTGTAATTTCTACCTGATTACAGCAAAGTCAACCCAGGAATCAAAATCGTTGGCTTTTACTTTTTATAGCCAAAAAAAAAAACGGCAAAAAACGGCAAAAAAGTATTATTTAAATACTACAAGACTAGTTGACTGATAACGCTGGGACAGGTGTTTAACAATTAGTTATTTTATGTTAAGAAAAATTAATGCAAAAATGTAAATCGCTATCGTTTGGCACTGGGAGTGTAAAACCGGCAAAAATGGCAAGACCAGTTGACCGATAACACTGGGAGCGAAGTCAAGAAACTCGGTATTTCAATCTGATTGCAGCCAATAAGAAATAATGTAAGTTTGCAATAATAAACACGACCTTTAAAACTAAGAAACGGCGAAAAGGGTACACAACGTATCACATAGAAGACCAAATGACCGATTACACTGATATTGGTGGCACGAACTCGATTTATGTTAGAACGAATTCAGAACAAATAAAGCGACCGTCAAAATCAGCAGTGCTTAGCCTTTAGACCAAAAAGTTACAAAAAAGGCATACTAGCCAGTAGCCTGTCACCTTTGCCCCAAAATTCAAGACAATGGTCTCCCTCGGCCAGACACGCCGGGAGTGGTTTAAAAAAATCGTAATTATTACCTGATTGCATTAAAGACAATGCGGAAATTGAAATTGGTAGCTTTTATACAAAAAAGGGCAAAAAAGGGCAATTTATTACCTACATAACCAATTAATGATAATTTGCTAGTAAGGGCGTAAGAAATTTGAAATCTTAAGAACTAATGAAAAGCGAAGAAAATGTATTTCAAAAGTTGAAATAATAGCAATGAGCATTATGTAAAAATATGGGAGTGAGGGGGGGGGGCATAAAGGGACCATTTAATATGTAGTCCAAGTTACCGATACACTTCAAGCAACCAATAACATTGTATACACATTTTTCATACTTCAAGCAGAATACTGAACAATTATTGTGAAAGTTGAAATCAAAAGTATTTGGCTTTCAGCAAGAAACATATGTACATTATACAAGAATAGTAGAATGATAACACTGGGTAACAAATTCTCTCAATTATGTCATCTCTTAATCTTTAAGTATCCCACCCACTCCTATTTTACTATGGCTGGTGTCTGGAAAATGGTTTAATAATGCTATCCAAGGCTTGTGACAAAACCAGCAAGTCTTGGAATTGATATCGTGCAAATACAAACACTGTTCCCCAGCCAAGTGTTAGTGCTTAGATCACAGTGCTTAGATGTACAGACTTGTGTTACTTGTGAAGACTAATGCAAAGAGGTGCAAGAAGAGACCCTGCTATCACTAATAGAGGAAAACTACTGCAATGAGGAAAGTGACATCGATTTCTTAGGTATATACATATATTTAAGCCATCATTATACTACTTGATATAATATATTTCAACAAAATACAGTTTTTGCGTTACCAATGCTACTATATGTGAATGTGTTTCTGTTCTAGTGATTCTCAAAGCACGTAAAATATGTAACAAGACGGTGACGAGGATGCACTAGTTTGAATAAATAATACAAACTTCATATTAAGATCTACCCACTCAGTAACATGGCTGATTTTCAGTGAGGGATTTTAATTTAAAGCAACTGAGCCAACCCTGTAGGCCCCGAACCCCATTGACGAGTGAGCAATAACCAACCAAAGATCGATATTTAAATATGAAATATGTAAATCAGTGGTTGGACAGTGCGAACACCTGCGGCCAAATAGCAGAATCAACAATGCTGATTCAGAACATATTTGAATTTATTGAGTGCTTCGTTGCTAGGACGGCTCCAAAGTCACCGTTATGTATTTCATTGCTTACAGCGAAGTTGGAGACAATAAAGTATAATTTGTATTTGTTGGTAACGTCATCTCAATGTGTGTTTTAATTGTATTTACATTGGTGTTTCATTTACTTGTATAGTAATGTAAAAAATCATGAGCTAAAATCTACATAATTAAATGTAGTGTCTTGCTTGATGCTTCGTACTCGTAGGTTTACACTGACTTTTCCAACAAGTTTACACATATACACATGGCCATAGAAATGTTGTTGTTTTAACTACACAGACCGTCTATAGTGTATTGCAATGAATCTGTGGTCCTAGGATCCCGCCCACCTTCCCCTACTTCACTCCATACCACGAATCGCCGGCGCGAGACAGCCGCGAGGGGTACCTGGCTCGAGCCGGCGAGTAGGGGAAGGTGGGCGGGATTCTAGGACCACAGATTCATAGCAATACACTATAGAACTTACGAGGTTAGATTGACATGCAGTCCATATGTAATTTTTCCTTGTATTTGATATTTTAAATAATTGGTAACAATTAGCCTACTTTGATGTTTTCGTTTTCGTGTAGGCCTAAATAAAACACATATGAGTATCAACCAACGGCGTTCATAATCTTGTTTATTGATACATTGTCCTTCCTACCCAATTATTTTTTCCTGCAAATAGTATTTCCATTTAATTAAATGTGACTTTGTTGCCGTTCTTCAAACACTTGAAATAATAACAACAATTTGTGACATCTTTTATGGCCGTTTCCAACTGCATTTGGGTTTATTCTATTTTGGCACTACAACATTAATACCACTTATCATGTTATAACTGACCCCCCCCCCCTCTTTTTTAACCGATTTTGCCCTTTAATATCTAAAGGTAGAAGTTCGCATGATGCTTTTAATCGCATTTGTTGCTTTCTCTCTCAGAAAGTTAATCAAGTTGATCTAAAAGACGGCGGTGTCTTTTTGGTAACCTTTTTTATCTTATGCCTAAAGTAGGTACATTTAATGAGTTTCACATTATTTCTTCTACATTACGCTTAAAATATCAGATTAGCTAACCTCTTCCATTGTTACCGGTCAGTTAGTCTATTTAATAAATTGTGCAATTTTTTACCGTTTTTAGGGTCTCAACACCAGGCGATATTGTTTTCTATTTTTGCATTATTGTTTCTTTATTTCTAAAAAAAAGCATCCAATTTTTGTCACCATTTTTTTATGTTTTTTGGCTATAAAAAGTAAAAGCTACCGATTTCGATTTCCGGATTGCCTTTGCTGTAATCTGGTAAAAATTACGAATTTTTTGAGCCTACTCTCGGTTGGTCCGGCCGAGTGAGACCACGAAAGTGCGAAGCTGACCGTCTAAAGATGGGTTTACAAATCTCTTCGTTGTCTCAATATCATGCTTGACCTTATCTGACCCAAAGTGCGGCCGCGCGTGACGTATCGTGTGTAACATCCTTGCGATAACAGAGCGATAACAGCCGACGTGTCGACACGCATCGCCAGTCAGAGAGAGAGAGAGAGAGAGAGAGAGAGAGACTACACAGGGCAAGACAACATCAACATCACTCTACACAGGGCAAGACAACCTCAACATCAACATCACTCTACACAGGGCAAGACAACATCAACATCACTCTACACAGGGCAAGACAACCTCAACATCAACATCACTCTACACAGGGCAAGACAACATCAACATCACTCTACACAGGGCAAGACAACCTCAACATCAACATCACTCTACACAGGGCAAGACAACATCATCAACATCACTCTACACAGGGCAAGACAACATCATCAACATCACTCTACACAGGGCAAGACAACATCATCAACATCACTCTACACAGGGCAAGACAACATCATCAACATCCTCCATCACGCGGTAAGTTGTTGTAATACTTCACTGTGCATGGTAGCCTCACCTCACGCACTGATAGCGGATCCGTTATCAGTGCCTCGCGTATCTAGTTCGTTCAAGCATGCTATACTCTAAAGCGAAAATCCGAGGGCGTATGCAGGCGCAGACTGGCTAGGGATGCCAGCATGCGATCGCATCCCGGGCCCCTGGGCAAATCCGGGCCCTTTGGCAGTCCGGGCCCCCGGGCTGCCACCAGAAAGTTCCTATGATGTAAATTCTTTTTGTTAATCCTAAAAAAAGTTAACCCCACCCTTTAGTATTATTTTGAAATTATAATTGAATTTGTTGTAATATTTATTGTCAATATTCACGGGAATTAATCGAATATAATTGAAATTATTTTGCTACTGGTAGGGTGCCCTCTGCTAATCGCGCCCTGAAATCACATTTTAGGCCATAAAATTCAATGCAACCCCAAAAAAAATTGCGCCTTCGGCGTATTTGACTCCGGCGGCTGGGGCTTTGCCCCAGACCCCACCTGCGCCACACCACCTCGTGCGGGGCCCCCGAAACCCAGCATCCTGGGCCTTTTTATCCCAGTCCGCCCCTGGGCGTATGCACTGTTTTTCGTAACCGCCGCGTTACCGATTGAGAAACTCGCGAAAGTTGGTTCGCGCGAGCTCCTCGCTACGAGTACACTTGCACTTGGCTCGCCGGCAGACCGATACACGGGCGAGCCAGCTCGCGCGAGCTCCTCGCTATGAGTACACTTGCACTGGATGGCATGGAACTCGCCGGCAGACCGATACACGGGCGAGCCAGCTCGCGCGAGCTCCTCGCTATGAGTACACTTGCATTTGATGGCATGGAACTCGCCGGCATACCGATACACGGGCGAGCCAGCTCGCGCGAGCTCCTCGCTACGAGTAGACTTGCACTTGATGGCATGGAACTACCCGGCAGACCGATACACGGGCGAGCCAGCTCGCGCGAGCTCCTCGCTACGAGTACACTTGCACTTGATATCATGGAACTACCCGGCAGACCGATACACGGGCGAGCCAGCTCGCGCGAGCTCCTCGCTACGAGTACACTTGCACTTGATATCATGGAACTACCCGGCAGACCGATACACGGGCGAGCCAGCTCGCGCGAGCTCCTCGCTATGAGTACACTTGCACTTGATGGCATGGAACTCGCCGGCAGACCGATACACGGGCGAGCCAGCTCGCGCGAGCTCCTCGCTACGAGTAGACTTGCACTTGATGGCATGGAACTCGCCGGCATACCGATACACGGGTGAGCCAGCTCGCGCGAGCTCCTCGCTATGAAAACACTTGCACTTGATGGCATGGAACTCGCCGGCAGACCGATACACGGGCGAGCCAGCTCGCGCGAGCTCCTCGCTACGAGTATACTTGCACTTGACAGCATGGAACTCGCCGGCAGACCGATACACGAGCGAGCCAGCTCGCGCGAGCTCCTCGCTACGAGTAGACTTGCACTTGATAGCATGGAACTCGCCGGCAGACCGATACACGGGTGAGCCAGCTCGCGCGAGCTCCTCGCTATGAAAACACTTGCACTTGATGGCATGGAACTCGCCGGCAGACCGATACACGGGCGAGCCAGCTCGCGCGAGCTCCTCGCTACGAGTATACTTGCACTTGACAGCATGAAACTCGCCGGCAGACCGATACACGAGCGAGCCAGCTCGCGCGAGCTCCTCGCTACGAGTAGACTTGCA
This sequence comes from Isoperla grammatica, assembly GCA_945910005.1. Taxonomy (NCBI): domain Eukaryota; kingdom Metazoa; phylum Arthropoda; class Insecta; order Plecoptera; family Perlodidae; genus Isoperla; species Isoperla grammatica. The sequence continues at coordinate 19,237,112 of OX246749.1, read as the reverse complement.
CTTGATAGCATGGAACTCGCCGGCAGACCGATACACGAGCGAGCCAGCTCGCGCGAGCTCCTCGCTACGAGTAGACTTGCACTTGACAGCATGGAACTCGCCGGCAGACCGATACACGGGCGAGCCAGCTCGCGCGAGCTCCTCGCTACGAGTAGACTTGCACTTGACAGCATGGAACTCGCCGGCAGACCGATACACGAGCGAGCCAGCTCGCGCGAGCTCCTCGCTAAGAGTAGACTTGCACTTGATGGCATGGAACTCGCCGGCAGACCGATACACGAGCGAGCCAGCTCGCGCGAGCTCCTCGCTACGAGTAGACTTGCACTTGACAGCATGGAACTCGCCGGCAGACCGATACACGGGCGAGCCAGCTCGCGCGAGCTCCTCGCTACGAGTAGACTTGCACTTGACAGCATGGAACTCGCCGGCAGACCGATACACGGGCGAGCCAGCTCGCGCGAGCTCCTCGCTACGAGTATACTTGCACTTGACAGCATGGAACTCGCCGGCAGACCGATACACGAGCGAGCCAGCTCGCGCGAGCTCCTCGCTACGAGTAGACTTGCACTTGATAGCATGGAACTCGCCGGCAGACCGATACACGGGTGAGCCAGCTCGCGCGAGCTCCTCGCTATGAAAACACTTGCACTTGATGGCATGGAACTCGCCGGCAGACCGATACACGGGCGAGCCAGCTCGCGCGAGCTCCTCGCTACGAGTATACTTGCACTTGACAGCATGAAACTCGCCGGCAGACCGATACACGAGCGAGCCAGCTCGCGCGAGCTCCTCGCTACGAGTAGACTTGCACTTGACAGCATGGAACTCGCCGGCAGACCGATACACGAGCGAGCCAGCTCGCGCGAGCTCCTCGCTACGAGTAGACTTGCACTTGACAGCATGGAACTCGCCGGCAGACCGATACACGGGCGAGCCAGCTCGCGCGAGCTCCTCGCTACGAGTAGACTTGCACTTGACAGCATGGAACTCGCCGGCAGACCGATACACGGGCGAGCCAGCTCGCGCGAGCTCCTCGCTACGAGTAGACTTGCACTTGACAGCATGGAACTCGCCGGCAGACCGATACACGAGCGAGCCAGCTCGCGCGAGCTCCTCGCTACGAGTAGACTTGCACTTGATGGCATGGAACTCGCCGGCAGACCGATACACGGGCGACCCAGCTCGCGCGAGCTCCTCGCTACGAGTAGACTTGCACTTGACAGCATGGAACTACCCGGCAGACCGATACACGAGCGAGCCAGCTCGCGCGAGCTCCTCGCTAAGAGTAGACTTTCACTTGATGGCATGGAACTCGCCGGCAGACCGATACACGGGCGACCCAGCTCGCGCGAGCTCCTCGCTAAGAGTAGACTTGCACTTGATGGCATGGAACTCGCCGGCAGACCGATACACGGGCGAGCCAGCTCGCGCGAGCTCGAAAAATGTCCAACTTGTTCAACTTCCTATCGAGTCAAGTTAGCGAGCTCCAATCAAAACTAGTTATGTTAACACGTGACCATTAACATATGAAATCTATCTATTATCTTATCCTATTATTATCTATTTTATATTATTAATTCATATATTATATTATATATTATTTTCTATATTATTTTTATTATTATGGTATTATTCTATCGTGTATCGGAGATAGTAATGAACTTGCGCAAGCCAACTCGCGGGGGGTTCTCAATCGTGTAACGCGGCGATAAGCCCTATCCTAGGCCCACCTACAGACTGAGCCCCTGAGGATTCTTGAGACGCGACTGCGTGTAACGCGGCGATAAGCCCTATCCTAGGCCCACCTACAGACTGAGCCCCTGAGGATTCTTGAGACGCGACTGCGTGTAACGCGGCGATAAGCCCTATCCTAGGCCCACCTACAGACTGAGCCCCTGAGGATTCTTGAGACGCGACTGCGTGTAACGCGGCGATAAGCCCTATCCCAGGCCCACCTACAGACTGAGCCCCTGAGGATTCTTGAGACGCGACTGCGTGTAACGCGGCGATAAGCCCTATCCTAGGCCCACCTACAGACTGAGCCCCTGAGGATTCTTGAGACGCGACTGCGTGTAACGCGGCGATAACCCCTATCCTAGGCCTACCTACAGACTGAGCCCCTGAGGATTCTTGAGACGCGACTGCGTGTAACGCGGCGATAAGCCCTATCCTAGGCCCACCTACAGACTGAGCCCCTGAGGATTCTTGAGACGCGACTGCGTGTAACGCGGCGATAAGCCCTATCCTAGGCCCACCTACAGACTGAGCCCCTGAGGATTCTTGAGACGCCCCTGCGTGTAACGCGGCGATAAACCCTATCCCAGGCCCACCTACAGACTGAGCCCCTGAGGATTCTTGAGACGCGACTGCGTGTAACGCGGCGATAAGCCCTATCCTAGGCCCACCTACAGACTGAGCCCCTGAGGATTCTTGAGACGCGACTGCGTGTAACGCGGCGATAAGCCCTATCCTAGGCCTACCTACAGACTGAGCCCCTGAGGATTCTTGAGACGCGACTGCATGTAACGCGGCGATAAGCCCTATCTCAGGCCCACCTACAGACTGAGCCCCTGAGGATTCTTGAGACGCGACTGCATGTAACGCGGCGATAAGCCCTATCCTAGGCCTACCTACAGACTGAGCCCCTGAGGATGATTGAGACGCGACTGCGTGTTACGCGGCGATAAGCCCTATCCTAGGCCTACCTACAGACTGAGCCCCTGAGGATTCTTGAGACGCGACTGCATGTAACGCGGCGATAACCCCTATCCTAGGCCTACCTACAGACTGAGCCCCTGAGGATTCTTGAGACGCGACTGCATGTAACGCGGCGATAAGCCCTATCCCAGGCCCACCTACAGACTGAGCCCCTGAGGATTCTTGAGACGCGACTGCGTGTAACGCGGCGATAACCCCTATCCTAGGCCCACCTACAGACTGAGCCCCTGAGGATTCTTGAGACGCGACTGCGTGTTACGCGGCGATAAGCCCTATCCTAGGCCTACCTACAGACTGAGCCCCTGAGGATTCTTGAGACGCGACTGCATGTAACGCGGCGATAAGCCCTATCCCAGGCCCACCTACAGACTGAGCCCCTGAGGATTCTTGAGACGCGACTGCATGTAACGCGGCGATAAGCCCTATCCCAGGCCCACCTACAGACTGAGCCCCTGAGGATTCTTGAGACGCGACTGCGTGTAACGCGGCGATAACCCCTATCCTAGGCCCACCTACAGACTGAGCCCCTGAGGATTCTTGAGACGCGACTGCGTGTAACGCGGCGATAAGCCCTGTCCTAGGCCTACCTACAGACTGAGCCCCTGAGGATTCTTGAGACGCGACTGCATGTAACGCGGCGATAAGCCCTATCCTAGGCCCACCTACAGACTGAGCCCCTGAGGATTCTTGAGACGCGACTGCGTGTAACGCGGCGATAAGCCCTATCCCAGGCCCACCTACAGACTGAGCCCCTGAGGATTCTTGAGACGCGACTGCGTGTAACGCGGCGATAAGCCCTATCCCAGGCCCACCTACAGACTGAGCCCCTGAGGATTCTTGAGACGCGACTGCGTGTAACGCGGCGATAAGCCCTATCCTAGGCCTACCTACAGACTGAGCCCCTGAGGATTCTTGAGACGCGACTGCGTGTAACGCGGCGATAAGCCCTATCCTAGGCCCACCTACAGACTGAGCCCCTGAGGATTCTTGAGACGCGACTGCGTGTAACGCGGCGATAAGCCCTGTCCTAGGCCTACCTACAGACTGAGCCCCTGAGGATTCTTGAGACGCGACTGCGTGTAACGCGGCGATAACCCCTATCCTAGGCCCACCTACAGACTGAGCCCCTGAGGATTCTTGAGACGCGACTGCGTGTAACGCGGCGATAAGCCCTGTCCTAGGCCTACCTACAGACTGAGCCCCTGAGGATTCTTGAGACGCGACTGCATGTAACGCGGCGATAAGCCCTATCCTAGGCCCACCTACAGACTGAGCCCCTGAGGATTCTTGAGACGCGACTGCGTGTAACGCGGCGATAAGCCCTGTCCTAGGCCTACCTACAGACTGAGCCCCTGAGGATTCTTGAGACGCGACTGCATGTAACGCGGCGATAAGCCCTATCCTAGGCCTACCTACAGACTGAGCCCCTGAGGATTCTTGAGACGCGACTGCGTGTAACGCGGCGATAAGCCCTATCCTAGGCCCACCTACAGACTGAGCCCCTGAGGATTCTTGAGACGCGACTGCGTGTAACTCGGCGATAAGCCCTATCCCAGGCCCACCTACAGACTGAGCCCCTGAGGATTCTTGAGACGCGACTGCGTGGAACGCGGCGATAATCCCTATCCTAGGCCCACCTACAGACTGAGCCCCTGAGGATTCTTGAGACGCGACTGCATGTAACGCGGCGATAAGCCCTATCCCAGGCCTACCTACAGACTGAGCCCCTGAGGATTCTTGAGACGCGACTGCATGTAACGCGGCGATAAGCCCTATCCTAGGCCCACCTACAGACTGAGCCCCTGAGGATTCTTGAGACGCGACTGCGTGTAACGCGGCGATAAGCCCTATCCTAGGCCCACCTACAGACTGAGCCCCTGAGGATTCTTGAGACGCGACTGCGTGTAACGCGGCGATAAGCCCTATCCTAGGCCTACCTACAGACTGAGCCCCTGAGGATTCTTGAGACGCGACTGCATGTAACGCGGCGATAAGCCCTATCCTAGGCCTACCTACAGACTGAGCCCCTGAGGATTCTTGAGACGCGACTGCATGTAACGCGGCGATAAGCCCTATCCCAGGCCCACCTACAGACTGAGCCCCTGAGGATTCTTGAGACGCGACTGCGTGTAACGCGGCGATAAGCCCTATCCTAGGCCCACCTACAGACTGAGCCCCTGAGGATTCTTGAGACGCGACTGCATGTAACGCGGCGATAAGCCCTATCCTAGGCCTACCTACAGACTGAGCCCCTGAGGATTCTTGAGACGCGACTGCGTGTAACGCGGCGATAAGCCCTATCCTAGGCCTACCTACAGACTGAGCCCCTGAGGATTCTTGAGACGCGACTGCATGTAACGCGGCGATAAGCCCTATCCTAGGCCCACCTACAGACTGAGCCCCTGAGGATTCTTGAGACGCGACTGCATGTAACGCGGCGATAAGCCCTATCCTAGGCCCACCTACAGACTGAGCCCCTGAGGATTCTTGAGACGCGACTGCATGTAACGCGGCGATAAGCCCTATCCTAGGCCTACCTACAGACTGAGCCCCTGAGGATTCTTGAGACGCGACTGCATGTAACGCGGCGATAAGCCCTATCCTAGGCCTACCTACAGACTGAGCCCCTGAGGATTCTTGAGACGCGACTGCGTGTAACGCGGCGATAAGCCCTATCCCAGGCCCACCTACAGACTGAGCCCCTGAGGATTCTTGAGACGCGACTGCATGTAACGCGGCGATAAGCCCTATCCTAGGCCTACCTACAGACTGAGCCCCTGAGGATTCTTGAGACGCGACTGCATGTAACGCGGCGATAAGCCCTATCCTAGGCCTACCTACAGACTGAGCCCCTGAGGATTCTTGAGACGCGACTGCGTGTAACGCGGCGATAAGCCCTATCCCAGGCCCACCTACAGACTGAGCCCCTGAGGATTCTTGAGACGCGACTGCATGTAACGCGGCGATAAGCCCTATCCCAGGCCTACCTACAGACTGAGCCCCTGAGGATTCTTGAGACGCGACTGCATGTAACGCGGCGATAAGCCCTATCCTAGGCCTACCTACAGACTGAGCCCCTGAGGATTCTTGAGACGCGACTGCGTGTAACGCGGCGATAAGCCCTATCCCAGGCCCACCTACAGACTGAGCCCCTGAGGATTCTTGAGACGCGACTGCATGTAACGCGGCGATAAGCCCTATCCCAGGCCCACCTACAGACTGAGCCCCTGAGGATTCTTGAGACGCGACTGCATGTAACGCGGCGATAAGCCCTATCCCAGGCCCACCTACAGACTGAGCCCCTGAGGATTCTTGAGACGCGACTGCGTGTAACGCGGCGATAAGCCCTATCCCAGGCCCACCTACAGACTGAGCCCCTGAGGATTCTTGAGACGCGACTGCATGTAACGCGGCGATAAGCCCTATCCTAGGCCACCTACAGACTGAGCCCCTGAGGATTCTTGAGACGCGACTGCATGTAACGCGGCGATAAGCCCTATCCTAGGCCCACCTACAGACTGAGCCCCTGAGGATTCTTGAGACGCGACTGCGTGTAACGCGGCGATAACCCCTATCCTAGGCCCACCTACAGACTGAGCCCCTGAGGATTCTTGAGACGCGACTGCATGTAACGCGGCGATAAGCCCTATCCCAGGCCCACCTACAGACTGAGCCCCTGAGGATTCTTGAGACGCGACTGCGTGTAACGCGGCGGTAACCCCTATCCTAGGCCCACCTACAGACTGAGCCCCTGAGGATTCTTGAGACGCGACTGCGTGTAACGCGGCGATAACCCCTATCCTAGGCCCACCTACAGACTGAGCCCCTGAGGATTCTTGAGACGCGACTGCGTGTAACGCGGCGATAAGCCCCCCTAGGCCCACCTACAGACTGAGCCCCTGAGGATTCTTGAGACGCGACTGCGTGTTACGCGGCGATAAGCCCTATCCTAGGCCCACCTACAGACTGAGCCCCTGAGGATTCTTGAGACGCGACTGCATGTAACGCGGCGATAAGCCCTATCCTAGGCCCACCTACAGACTGAGCCCCTGAGGATTCTTGAGACGCGACTGCGTGTTACGCGGCGATAAGCCCTATCCTAGGCCCACCTACAGACTGAGCCCCTGAGGATTCTTGAGACGCGACTGCATGTAACGCGGCGATAAGCCCTATCCCAGGCCTACCTACAGACTGAGCCCCTGAGGATTCTTGAGACGCGACTGCATGTAACGCGGCGATAAGCCCTATCCTAGGCCCACCTACAGACTGAGCCCCTGAGGATTCTTGAGCCCCTGAGGATTCTTGAGGCGCGACTGCGTGTAACGCGGCGATAAGCCCCCCTAGGCCCACCTACAGACTGAGCCCCTGAGGATTCTTGAGACGCGACTGCGTGTTACGCGGCGATAAGCCCTATCCTAGGCCCACCTACAGACTGAGCCCCTGAGGATTCTTGAGACGCGACTGCATGTAACGCGGCGATAAGCCCTATCCTAGGCCCACCTACAGACTGAGCCCCTGAGGATTCTTGAGACGCGACTGCGTGTAACGCGGCGATAAGCCCTATCCTAGGCCCACCTACAGACTGAGCCCCTGAGGATTCTTGAGACGCGACTGCATGTAACGCGGCGATAACCCCTATCCTAGGCCCACCTACAGACTGAGCCCCTGAGGATTCTTGAGCCCCTGAGGATTCTTGAGACGCGACTGCGTGTAACGCGGCGATAAGCCCTATCCTAGGCCCACCTACAGACTGAGCCCCTGAGGATTCTTGAGACGCGACTGCGTGTAACGCGGCGATAAGCCCTATCCTAGGCCTACCTACAGACTGAGCCCCTGAGGATTCTTGAGACGCCCCTGCGTGTAACGCGGCGATAAGCCCTGTCCTAGGCCTACCTACAGACTGAGCCCCTGAGGATTCTTGAGACGCGACTGCGTGTAACGCGGCGATAAGCCCTATCCTAGGCCCACCTACAGACTGAGCCCCTGAGGATTCTTGAGACGCGACTGCGTGTAACGCGGCGATAAGCCCCCCTAGGCCCACCTACAGACTGAGGCCCTGAGGATTCTTGAGACGCGACTGCGTGTAACGCGGCGATAAGCCCTATCCTAGGCCCACCTACAGACTGAGCCCCTGAGGATTCTTGAGACGCGACTGCGTGTAACGCGGCGATAAGCCCCCCTAGGCCCACCTACAGACTGAGGCCCTGAGGATTCTTGAGACGCGACTGCGTGTAACGCGGCGATAAGCCCTATCCCAGGCCCACCTACAGACTGAGCCCCTGAGGATTCTTGAGACGCGACTGCGTGTAACGCGGCGATAAGCCCTATCCTAGGCCCACCTACAGACTGAGCCCCTGAGGATTCTTGAGACGCGACTGCGTGTAACGCGGCGATAAGCCCCCCTAGGCCCACCTACAGACTGAGGCCCTGAGGATTCTTGAGACGCGACTGCGTGTAACGCGGCGATAAGCCCTATCCCAGGCCCACCTACAGACTGAGCCCCTGAGGATTCTTGAGACGCGACTGCGTGTAACGCGGCGATAAGCCCTATCCTAGGCCCACCTACAGACTGAGCCCCTGAGGATTCTTGAGACGCGACTGCGTGTAACGCGGCGATAAGCCCCCCTAGGCCCACCTACAGACTGAGGCCCTGAGGATTCTTGAGACGCGACTGCGTGTAACGCGGCGATAAGCCCTATCCCAGGCCCACCTACAGACTGAGCCCCTGAGGATTCTTGAGACGCGACTGCGTGTAACGCGGCGATAACCCCTATCCTAGGCCCACCTACAGACTGAGCCCCTGAGGATTCTTGAGACGCGACTGCGTGTAACGCGGCGATAAGCCCTATCCTAGGCCCACCTACAGACTGAGCCCCTGAGGATTCTTGAGACGCGACTGCGTGTAACGCGGCGATAAGCCCTATCCTAGGCCCACCTACAGACTGAGGCCCTGAGGATTCTTGAGACGCGACTGCGTGTAACGCGGCGATAAGCCCTATCCTAGGCCCACCTACAGACTGAGCCCCTGAGGATTCTTGAGACGCGACTGCGTGTAACGCGGCGATAAGCCCTATCCTAGGCCCACCTACAGACTGAGCCCCTGAGGATTCTTGAGACGCGACTGCGACCGCAGTTGTCCTGTTGATGAGTCGCGGACGAGACATGGGGACACATGCGTAGTCGTTCCTAATGTTCTCCTCACTCGGCCATTCCTCCGACTCGCCCAACCACCAATCACAGAGCAGCATTGCCATGTGGACTGATTTGTGATTGGTGGTTGGGTGAGTCTGAGGAAAGGCTGAGTTGAGGAGCACGCAGTGATGATTTCAGACATTTTTCCTAGGGGGGGCTGATAAAAATCTGGGGTGTTGCTAAATTAGTAACTCATTTTATGGCTTAGGGTTTAGAAACAAATTGTCTTCGTGTGTGTGGGATACAAGATGCACAAAATGGGTGATGTTTATACTAAAACCAGTGGGAAGCCTGATACGCACGAATTGTGAAATCTAGTGCCATATTATAGTTGTGTAAATAATCATAAAATCAACAATTCTATTTATTATTTTAAATACCAGGTATTTACTTACACAGTTTAGAGCAGTCGGATTCTACAGGGTTTCTTCCTAACGTAATTATCCAAAACTTGGTTGACAAGAGGAAGAAGGGATGCGCCGTGACAAAAGGCAGGGGGGAGGGGGTTACGGTCTCTGTTGATGCCATCCTTTCAGTTTTCGAATATGAGGTGATTCCTATTTGCCATTCTTACCTTTACCTAATAAAATGTTGCAACATTTATGTAGTTGAGTTTTTCGTGGAAATCGATTTATTTCCTAGTCCTATATGAGGTGGAAAAGTATACCTCATTTTCTTGTATTTCGCATTTTTTTTTTTGCAAATTTACATTACAGTAGGTACTTCATGTGATTTTTTCAATCTGCTAGGGGGGGCATTTACAACTGCCGGGGAGGGCGGGCCCTGGGATATGCCTGAAATAATCACTGGGAGCACGTGAGGAATGACTATGCATTTGACCCTTAGGCTGGTCCACACAGATTTTTAAGACACAATGCACAAGGTTTTAAGACGTTGTTTTTAGGGCTCTGGTTCACATAGTTTCGTTTCGTTCAAGATAGGCCAAGTAAAGTGAAATACTTTGTTGCGTTTGTTTTATCCTCAGTTAAAACATCATTGTGATGCAATACAAATTAATTGAAATTCGTATTATCCACAATTAATTATAATAGCCTTGTTTACAACAATTCTTGCACACCTCATAATTAATTCATAAGTATTATTAAAGTAGATGATCCGTTGACTTGAGATTGAAATAATAATAAATAAATAAATAAATAAATAAACGTAACCTTGACCACAAAAAGTGTTAGCTATAATAATATGCACAATCATTATTATATTGGACAATGGCAGGAAGTATAATAACAATGATAACGGAAAATTTACACTGTATAATGCATACTCTTGATTTAAATTGTTGTTAATTATTGTTGTTATTGAATACAAAGATTATCATAGAATAATGGCGGCAATTTTGAAAAGCTTTGGTCAGAATGTTCGGGGACGCGTTCGCTTATCAACGCGTCACACAGAGCGTTTTCTAGTCATTGATAAAAGGTTAACAGTTAACAGTAACAGTTAGCTCGTATTTTAAACACATGTGTCTACGACATGTAGACAGTAGGATGGGCCGAAAAAATTAAACATTTTTTGCCAAGTCGTAGGCTAATACCGCGATAAAGTTACGAATTGGGGAGACTAAAAAGGGGTAAGAATAGTCTCGCTTTATATTTTCCGGTCGCGCATATGCTCTAAAGTTTGCCAAAAATTGGAAAAATTCACAATTTTACGATAATAACCTTTTGAGCTATTACACCACATATTTACCACATATTTACCACATATTTACCACATATTTACCACATATTAACCACATATTTACCACATATTAACCACATATTTACCACATATTTACCACATATTTACCACATATTTACCACATATTAACCACATATTTACCACATATTTACCACATATTAACCACATATTTACCACATATTTACCACATATTTACCACATATTTACCACATATTTACCACATATTTACCACATATTAACCACATATTTACCACATATTTACCACATATTTACCACATATTTACCACATATACACCACATATTTACCACATATTTACCACATATTTACCACATATTTACCACATATTTACCACATATTTACCACATATTTACTACAAATTTACCACATATTTACCATTTATTTACCTATATGAAGTATTACATTCGGAAAGAAGCTATTATCGTAAAAATGTGAATTTTTTCAAATTTCGGCAAACTTCAAAGCATTTGCGCGACCGGAAGATATAAAGCGATATTATTCTTACCCCTTTTTAATCTCCCCAATTCGCAACTTTTCCGCGTTATTTCGACTTAAAAAACAAAAATTTATTTTTCGGCCGATCCTATTAGACAATGATGTCGCTTTTCCTTCTTTGTTAAGGTGAATGGGTCACGAATCACGAACGAATAATTGTTATTCTTTAAAATGAACTAAACATCACTTCTCTATTCTGTCGAGTCACCAGTAACTCTCGCTCGTCCATCATGTCACCGAGATCTCGCTAACAACGAGATGAAACTGTGCCAACGAGGCTTTGTGTTGTCAGCCAATCCAATACATCCATGGGCGTGGCCAGGATACTGTCCAGGTTTGGGGTGCGTAAACCTCTTAAAATCCCCGCATAGAATTTGAGCAGCAGTAGAACAAAAAAATTACTAATGGCGGGTTCCCATGCTTTTAGGTCGGACGTTGGCAGTGGCGTAACGCAAAACGCCCCCCCCCCCCCACCCCCCCCCCCCCCCCCCACCCCCCGCAAGAATCGTTTCGGGAATCGGGCCCCCTATATGGTATCAATTAAGTGCCAAATCAATAACATAATGAAATAGACTTTTACTTGAGCTCTAATACCCCCACACAGTTATCTTAAAATTACGTAATTTAAAGTAAAGTACTTAATTACATGCAGTAATATCACAAGAAGCGGTCTCGGCGACGAGCATTCTTGTGACTGGCGAACCAAGCTGTCAATTATGGCGTCCGTGTTCATCTTCTTGGCCTGCCCACAGTTCACATTCTATGCTACTGTACTGTATTGTGTCTAGTATACTGAGAGGTTTAAGGCATGCTACAGTGCTGCTTCTCAAATAGTTTTTTTTTATTTTAAAATCTGAAAATTACTTTTCGGTATGTTGCTACTGTGACCAGAATAGTTATAACAGTAACATGAGGGCCAGTGGCGTATCGAGGAGTTCACAGGTGCTACGTCATATAGCTACGTCATATAGCTACGTCATATAGCTACGTCATATAGTTACGTCATATAGCTACGTCATATAGCTACGTCATAGCTACGTCATATAGCTACGTCATATAGCTACGTCATATTGCTACGTCATATAGCTAAGTCATATAGCTACCTCATATAGCTAAGTCATATACCCTACGTCATAAAGCTACGTAATATAGCTACGTCATATAGCTACGCCATATAGCTACGTCAATAGCTACGTAAATAGCTACGTCATATAGCTACGTTATATAGCTACGTTATATAGCTACGTCATATAGCTACGTCATATTGCTACGTCATATAGCTAAGTCATATAGCTACCTCATATAGCTAAGTCATATACCCTACGTCATAAAGCTAAGACATATAGCTACGTCATATAGCTACGCCATATAGCTACGTCCATAGCTACGTAAATAGCTACGTCATACAGCTACGTCATATAGCTACGTCATACAGCTACGTCATATAGCTACGTCATATAGCTACGTCATACAGCTACGTCATATAGCTACGTCATATAGCTACGTCATATAGCTACATCATATAGCTACATCATATAGCTAAGTCATATAGCTAAGTCATATAGCTAAGTCATATAGCTAAGTCATATAGGTAAGTCATATAGCTAAGTCATATAGGTAAGTCATATAGCTACGTTATATAGCTACGTCATATAGCTACATCATATAGCTACGCCATATAGGTAAGTCATATAGCTAAGTCATATAGGTAAGTCATATAGCTACGTCATATAGCCTACGTTATATAGCTACATCATATAGCTAAGTCATATAGGTAAGTCATATAGCTAAGTCATATAGCTACGTCATTTAGCTACGTCATGTAGCTACGTCATATAGTTACGTCATATAGCTAAGTCATATAGCTACGTCATATAGCTAAGTCATAAAGCCTACGTTCGGGCAACGCTAGGTCAGATGACGTCGGTCGAATGAGATCCATCACAATCACATCACCGCGGGGTCGTCATTAGGGGAACATATTGGGGGGTTCGATGGTATTAGCGGGGGGGGGGGGGGAGGGGGGGATATTGCGGATTGATTGAGGAAAATATGAGAGATTTGTATATTCTTAGAAATAGTAAGGGAAAATCAACCTTGATTAATAAAACTAACTGATGGCTGAGCAATACACATTGGATGACCATAGGGGTCCAGCGTATTAATTTATTAATGATTACGAAATGTTAGGGAAATGTATATAATAGGAAAATGTTAGGGGAGGGGCTACGGACTATTATTAATTATTGTGCAGTATATAATACTTGTTTATTGATATATTACCCTGATGGCAATGTCATATATAAGTTGTTTCAACATACTTTAAGAGAAATGTTCTGCGTTCACACTATGTGAACTGTTATTCTTGGAACCGAGTCTCGGCTATCCGCTTTCTATGAAGTCATAACTTGTAGTTTGTAGTTGTTGTTCTATGACGTCATAACTTGTAGTTTGTAGTTGTTGTTCTATGAAGTCCTCGACGGGGAAATGTCTTGTACTCGTGTAACGGCGAAGTAATGAAGGAACATTGCATTGCAATCAGACCCCATGTTGACGTTTGAGGCCACCAGTTTTTGGGATGGTTTCACCAAATACCTTGTATTACTGTATTACAGTCAAATGTCACCTCTCTTGACATTGACCGCTGTTTAAAAAATTAAACGTTTAGATTAAAACCATTATGATTTGTTTGTGCTAATGTTACGATTTTTTTTTTTATTTCGTGATTTTTCTAATTTTATCTGATTTGTATTGATTATTTTGCAACAAAGCTGTGGTTTTTCTAAATATTTTTTACCAAATAAAGGTTTTGATTTTTGTGTTGCAAACACGTTTTCGTAGTTTTCTATATTTCAGTCTTTTTTTCTCTTCGTTGATTTATTATCTAAACATTTTTTTTGTACATAATGATTTTTTTATTTTTGTGATTTTTGTTTGATTTCGGTGTTTTTTATTTCGTTGACTTTTTTTTAAATTTTTTTTATCATTTTGTTTATTTTAGCATATCGGTTTTTTAATCCGATTATTTCTTTGGTATTTTATTATTATTTTTTGGGGGATACTGTTTTTTATTTCAGTTTTTTATTTCAGTCAGCAATTTTTTATTTTTCTATATTTTTTGTACATATTTTTCACCATTATTATTTATATTTTTCCCAAATGTACATCGATGTTTTTAGTTATCAACCCCTCGGTAAGACCAGCGATGATTTATCTAGCTAGGATTCACCTGACTTAGGACAACTTACTTTGGGCAGTTTTGTGAATCCAAGCCCAGTTTTATATCTGAATATGAAAGACATTAAATAAATAAATATATAAATGACCACACTACAGATTGATACACGAAAGAAAGAAAGCTATAAAGTTGTTTTATCATCCGAATGTGATGTAAGAATGGACGTGATTCATAAAACAGCGTCAGGACGCGCATACAATATACAAGCCGGAAAACACCCGACATTGATATAATAAATAATTCATTAACAAATTAAATCTGGTTTTCTGTAACCAAGGATATGCGCTTCACATAGTATAGCTTCCTCTCCCATCACTAATTAGCTCATTATCCCCGATGTTATGATCCTCGGCCTTGAAGCAACAGTATTCTTATAATACACCTTTTGTTACGCAATTAAACTTTTATAATTATTTAGATTTTGTTGATGGCGTCAAAAGATAAAACAAAAATGAATCTTATTATAGGGCACTAGCAACACCAAAATACAACAATGAAACAAATGAATTGAATCGATGGACAAACAACAAGCTGTCAAAAAATAATTTCGTCTGATTTTGGAAAACAAACCAAAAAACAAACAAATACACATACAAAACTTTCATTTAGTCGTTGTCTATCATTAAAAGTTTTAAATGGCGACCAGTTAATATTGCTACACTTGTTTTTAATTCTATGGTTGCAATTTAATTATTTTGACAGCTGATGGTTTGTCCATCAGTTCAATTCACTTTTATTGCTTTTATAATAATACATGTTACCCCGCTAGAGGCAGCGTATATGGATGATATATATAGAGGCCCCACGCTAGCTTGTCAACATGCTGACGTCATCGTTACGAAACAGCAGCGATGTGCGCGTCCTCTGACGAGAGACAACAATCCTGTCTGACGGGTTCAACAAAGTCACATCTCCTCGGAGAGAAATGTTTCCAGTCATAATAGGCGGTAGCGGGTATAGAGCCGGCGACCACCCGAAGTAGAGCCTCGTGTGCTGGTCTACCTCTCAGCTATCTCCATCCCTATAATAATATTTAACCGACCGTTTTGTTGTTATTGTAATTGAACTCTGTGTGCCATCTTACCCTTGCATATTAAAGTTGTTCTTTCGCCGCATATTGGCGCACGGATATTCTCAACAACGGGTTTGAAATACCGACTTATTTATTTATTTATTTTTCATTTATTCATTCATTCATTCATTCATTCATTCTGTCATTAATTATGTATTATGTCATTCATTCATTTTTTATTTATTTATTTATTTATTTATTTATTTATTTACTTATTTATAACTCAAATACAGCTTTTGGCAATTTTAAATTGCCCGTGAAACATTAACAAGTGTCCATCTATTACATAATCTTTGTATAAAGTAAACAATTATTTGAGATATCATTGTAATTTTCTTATTCCTAACTGTCTATACATTTTGCGGTTCCTTAAAAAATATCTGTCTAATGTCAAAATCTTTAGCTGATCCTCATAATATGTATTCTAAAGTCTACAACTTTAACCAACAACACTTACGTAAACACTTGGGTTAGTGCTTACTTAGTAGTAACAATTTTACCGGAGCATTTTTCTCCATCATTTTCTCTTTGTGTACTAGATCCCCTTTTTGTTGTGCTATTTCAGTTAGCTCGGTGTTTTCTCATTGTTTCGTAGTAAAATGTTGACAGTTTTGTTTATTCTCGTCAAGTGTGAATCAGTTCTATAACCTAATGTGATAAGTGCATCAATGCCGACTCTTCCTCATAGCTAACAGTCGTTATAATCCAAGGTCTCTGCATGTAATGTTACTCGTGTAATCACTCGGTGCAGGAAATGTGTCACAACTGTTCGATAATGTATTATTAAAAGATCTGTCGGTATTTATTACGTCACCAGGCAACATTTATACGATGTGCGTGATTAGCAATTGATTGTCCATCGGCACGCGTATAATAACACGCAGCACGTGTAAGCGTAACGGCCGTGCGGGCATTTTACCTACCATTTAAAGTGAACAGACATACAGCTTCAACTTTATTATGATAATAATAATAATAGTAATAATAATAATAATAATAATAATAATAATAATAATAATAATAATAATAATAATAATAATAATAATAATAATAATAATAATAATATTAATAATAATAAAAATTAAAATAATAATAATAATAATAAAAATAATATAAATAATAATAATAATAATAATAATAATAATAATGCTGGGATGAGTACAAATCGGCCACGACCGTACATAGGATCTACAGTTTGTTTTTGAAAAATAATATGGACAAAGATATATTTAACTATTCTAAGTAGACTTTAATAAGGTAAATACATGGAAATACTTGACATTTATGTCCGTACAACATGTTTAACGCCTGTTTTGACCGACTTTGTATGTATTGCAACAAAAAAACAATATTAATAATAAAAAAATAAAAAAAAAAAATAATAATAATAATAATAATAATAATAATAATAATAATAATAATAATAATAATAATAATAATAATAATAATAATAATAATTGTAATAATAATAATAAAAATAATAATAAAAATAATTATAATAATAACAACAATAACAATAACAATAACAATAACAATAACAATAAAAATAATAATTATTATAATTAAACTTATAATTGAAATAAATAATATAATAATATTAATAACAATAATAATAACAATATAATAATAATAACAATAATAAAGATAAATAAAGTTAGAAAATACTACAAATTATATTACGACCGGGCAGTTATCCACCAAACCGTACATCTGACATCACAATATACCTGATACTATTGTCACTCTCAAGGACGTTTGAAAGTGACGTCACTGGCCAATGTGGCGGCCGTGCCGGGTTAACTTCTCAGCGTGACATTGGCTGTATCGCTGCAACGTTGATCACTCATCTCGTTCTAGCTGTTATACTATTCATTTAGAAGGAAAAACTTATAGGAAAGCATATTTAGCTTACATTTAAATAGTCATCATAACAGTTATTTAAAAATTATAGACCCAGTAGTTTACTTGTTATTACAATACACGCAAACCTTCGGGAAACGAGCAAAAACTAATGATCGGATTTAAACGCGAGTTCCTATAAATAATAATCACTTCTATGCAGGGTGCAGCAGTTGGACCACAACAGCAGCGGTTTGGGCTGTGAAACTACGCACCCTCATGTTAGTATATGCAGGGTGCAGCAGTTGGACCACAACAGCAGCGGTTTGGGCTGTGAAACTACGCACCCTCATGTTAGTATATGCAGGGTGCAGCAGTTGGACCACAACAGCAGCGGTTTGGGCTGTGAAACTACGCACCCTCATGTTAGTATATGCAGGGTGCGTGCAGCAGTTGGACCACAACAGCAGCGGTTTGGGCTGTGAAACTACGCACCCTCATGTAAGTATATGCAGGGTGCAGCAGTTGGACCACAACAGCAGCGGTTTGGGCAGTGAAACAACGCACCCTCATGTAAGTATATGCAGGGTGCGTGCAGCAGTTGGACCACAACAGCAGCGGTTTGGGCAGTGAAACAACGCACCCTCATGTTAGTACATGCAGGGTGCAGCAGTTGGACCACAACAGCAGCGGTTTGGGCTGTGAAACTACGCACCCTCATGTTAGTACATGCAGGGTGCAGCAGTTGGACCACAACAGCAGCGGTTTGGGCTGTGAAACTACGCACCCTCATGTTAGTATATGCAGGGTGCGTGCAGCAGTTGGACCACAACAGCAGCGGTTTGGGCTGTGAAACTACGCACCCTCATGTTAGTATATGCAGGGTGCGTGCAGCAGTTGGACCACAACAGCAGCGGTTTGGGCTGTGAAACTACGCACCCTCATGTTAGTATATGCAGGGTGCAGCAGTTGGACCACAACAGCAGCGGTTTGGGCTGTGAAACTACGCACCCTCATGTTAGTATATGCAGGGTGCAGCAGTTGGACCACAACAGCAGCGGTTTGGGCTGTGAAACTACGCACCCTCATGTTAGTATATGCAGGGTGCGTGCAGCAGTTGGACCACAACAGCAGCGGTTTGGGCTGTGAAACTACGCACCCTCATGTTAGTATATGCAGGGTGCGTGCAGCAGTTGGACCACAACAGCAGCGGTTTGGGCAGTGAAACTACGCACCCTCATGTTAGTATATGCAGGGTGCAGCAGTTGGACCACAACAGCAGCGGTTTGGGCTGTGAAACTACGCACCCTCATGTTAGTATATGCAGGGTGCAGCAGTTGGACCACAACAGCAGCGGTTTGGGCTGTGAAACTACGCACCCTCATGTTAGTACATGCAGGGTGCAGCAGTTGGACCACAACAGCAGCGGTTTGGGCTGTGAAACTACGCACCCTCATGTTAGTATATGCAGGGTGCAGCAGTTGGACCACAACAGCAGCGGTTTGGGCTGTGAAACTACGCACCCTCATGTTAGTATATGCAGGGTGCAGCAGTTGGACCACAACAGCAGCGGTTTGGGCTGTGAAACTACGCACCCTGCATGTTAGTATATGCAGGGTGCGTGCAGCAGTTGGACCACAACAGCAGCGGTTTGGGCAGTGAAACTACGCACCCTCATGTTAGTATATGCAGGGTGCAGCAGTTGGACCACAACAGCAGCGGTTTGGGCTGTGAAACTACGCACCCTCATGTTAGTACATGCAGGGTGCAGCAGTTGGACCACAACAGCAGCGGTTTGGGCTGTGAAACTACGCACCCTCATGTTAGTATATGCAGGGTGCAGCAGTTGGACCACAACAGCAGCGGTTTGGGCTGTGAAACTACGCACCCTCATGTTAGTATATGCAGGGTGCGTGCAGCAGTTGGACCACAACAGCAGCGGTTTGGGCTGTGAAACTACGCACCCTCATGTTAGTATATGCAGGGTGCAGCAGTTGGACCACAACAGCAGCGGTTTGGGCAGTGAAACTACGCACCCTCATGTTAGTATATGCAGGGTGCAGCAGTTGGACCACAACAGCAGCGGTTTGGGCAGTGAAACTACGCACCCTCATGTTAGTATATGCAGGGTGCAGCAGTTGGACCACAACAGCAGCGGTTTGGGCTGTGAAACTACGCACCCTCATGTTAGTACATGCAGGGTGCGTGCAGCAGTTGGACCACAACAGCAGCGGTTTGGGCTGTGAAACTACGCACCCTCATGTTAGTATATGCAGGGTGCAGCAGTTGGACCACAACAGCAGCGGTTTGGGCAGTGAAACTACGCACCCTCATGTTAGTATATGCAGGGTGCAGCAGTTGGACCACAACAGCAGCGGTTTGGGCTGTGAAACTACGCACCCTCATGTTAGTATATGCAGGGTGCAGCAGTTGGACCACAACAGCAGCGGTTTGGGCAGTGAAACTACGCACCCTCATGTTAGTATATGCAGGGTGCAGCAGTTGGACCACAACAGCAGCGGTTTGGGCAGTGAAACTACGCACCCTCATGTTAGTATATGCAGGGTGCAGCAGTTGGACCACAACAGCAGCGGTTTGGGCTGTGAAACTACGCACCCTCATGTTAGTATATGCAGGGTGCAGCAGTTGGACCACAACAGCAGCGGTTTGGGCAGTGAAACTACGCACCCTCATGTTAGTATATGCAGGGTGCAGCAGTTGGACCACAACAGCAGCGGTTTGGGCAGTGAAACTACGCACCCTCATGTTAGTATATGCAGGGTGCGTGCAGCAGTTGGACCACAACAGCAGCGGTTTGGGCTGTGAAACTACGCACCCTCATGTTAGTATATGCAGGGTGCGTGCAGCAGTTGGACCACAACAGCAGCGGTTTGGGCTGTGAAACTACGCACCCTCATGTTAGTACATGCAGGGTGCAGCAGTTGGACCACAACAGCAGCGGTTTGGGCTGTGAAACTACGCACCCTCATGTTAGTACATGCAGGGTGCGTGCAGCAGTTGGACCACAACAGCAGCGGTTTGGGCTGTGAAACTACGCACCCTCATGTTAGTATATGCAGGGTGCAGCAGTTGGACCACAACAGCAGCGGTTTGGGCTGTGAAACTACGCACCCTCATGTTAGTATATGCAGGGTGCAGCAGTTGGACCACAACAGACGCGGTTTGGGCTGTGAAACTACGCACCCTCATGTTAGTATATGCAGGGTGCAGCAGTTGGACCACAACAGCAGCGGTTTGGGCAGTGAAACTACGCACCCTCATGTTAGTATATGCAGGGTGCGTGCAGCAGTTGGACCACAACAGCAGCGGTTTGGGCTGTGAAACTAAGCACCCTCATGTTAGTATATGCAGGGTGCAGCAGTTGGACCACAACAGCAGCGGTTTGGGCAGTGAAACTACGCACCCTCATGTAAGTACATGCAGGGTGCAGCAGTTGGACCACAACAGCAGCGGTTTGGGCAGTGAAACTACGCACCCTCATGTTAGTATATGCAGGGTGCGTGCAGCAGTTGGACCACAACAGCAGTGGTTTGGGCTGTGAAACTACGCACCCTCATGTTAGTTTTTGCAGGGTGCGTGCAGCAGTTGGACCACAACAGCAGCGGTTTGGGCTGTGAAACTACGCACCCTCATGTTAGTATATGCAGGGTGCAGCAGTTGGACCACAACAGCAGCGGTTTGGGCAGTGAAACTACGCACCCTCATGTTAGTATATGCAGGGTGCGTGCAGCAGTTGGACCACAACAGCAGTGGTTTGGGCTGTGAAACTACGCACCCTCATGTTAGTTTTTGCAGGGTGCGTGCAGCAGTTGGACCACAACAGCAGCGGTTTGGGCTGTGAAACTACGCACCCTCATGTTAGTATATGCAGGGTGCAGCAGTTGGACCACAACAGCAGCGGTTTGGGCAGTGAAACTACGCACCCTCATGTAAGTATATGCAGGGTGCGTGCAGCAGTTGGACCACAACAGCAGCGGTTTGGGCTGTGAAACTACGCACCCTCATGTTAGTACATGCAGGGTGCAGCAGTTGGACCACAACAGCAGCGGTTTGGGCAGTGAAACAACGCACCCTCATGTTAGTACATGCAGGGTAAAGCAGTTGGACCACAACAGCAGCGGTTTGGGCAGTGAAACAACGCACCCTCATGTTAGTACATGCAGGGTGCAGCAGTTGGACCACAACAGCAGCGGTTTGGGCAGTGAAACTACGCACCCTCATGTTAGTATATGCAGGGTGCAGCAGTTGGACCACAACAGCAGCGGTTTGGGCTGTGAAACTACGCACCCTCATGTTAGTATATGCAGGGTGCAGCAGTTGGACCACAACAGCAGCGGTTTGGGCAGTGAAACTACGCACCCTCATGTTAGTATATGCAGGGTGCAGCAGTTGGACCACAACAGCAGCGGTTTGGGCTGTGAAACTACGCACCCTCATGTTAGTACATGCAGGGTGCAGCAGTTGGACCACAACAGCAGCGGTTTGGGCTGTGAAACTACGCACCCTCATGTTAGTACATGCAGGGTGCAGCAGTTGGACCACAACAGCAGCGGTTTGGGCTGTGAAACTACGCACCCTCATGTTAGTATATGCAGGGTGCAGCAGTTGGACCACAACAGCAGCGGTTTGGGCTGTGAAACTACGCACCCTCATGTTAGTATATGCAGGGTGCAGCAGTTGGACCACAACAGCAGCGGTTTGGGCTGTGAAACTACGCACCCTCATGTTAGTATATGCAGGGTGCAGCAGTTGGACCACAACAGCAGCGGTTTGGGCTGTGAAACTACGCACCCTCATGTTAGTACATGCAGGGTGCAGCAGTTGGACCACAACAGCAGCGGTTTGGGCTGTGAAACTACGCACCCTCATGTTAGTATATGCAGGGTGCAGCAGTTGGACCACAACAGCAGCGGTTTGGGCTGTGAAACTACGCACCCTCATGTTAGTATATGCATTGTGCAGCAGTTGGACCACAACAGCAGCGGTTTGGGCTGTGAAACTACGCACCCTCATGTTAGTATATGCAGGGTGCAGCAGTTGGACCACAACAGCAGCGGTTTGGGCTGTGAAACTACGCACCCTCATGTTAGTATATGCAGGGTGCAGCAGTTGGACCACAACAGCAGCGGTTTGGGCAGTGAAACTACGCACCCTCATGTTAGTACATGCAGGGTGCAGCAGTTGGACCACAACAGCAGCGGTTTGGGCAGTGAAACAACGCACCCTCATGTTAGTACATGCAGGGTGCAGCAGTTGGACCACAACAGCAGCGGTTTGGGCAGTGAAACAACGCACCCTCATGTTAGTACATGCAGGGTGCAGCAGTTGGACCACAACAGCAGCGGTTTGGGCTGTGAAACTACGCACCCTCATGTTAGTATATGCAGGGTGCAGCAGTTGGACCACAACAGCAGCGGTTTGGGCTGTGAAACTACGCACCCTCATGTTAGTATATGCAGGGTGCAGCAGTTGGACCACAACAGCAGCGGTTTGGGCTGTGAAACTACGCACCCTCATGTTAGTATATGCAGGGTGCGTGCAGCAGTTGGACCACAACAGCAGCGGTTTGGGCTGTGAAACTACGCACCCTCATGTTAGTATATGCAGGGTGCAGCAGTTGGACCACAACAGCAGCGGTTTGGGCTGTGAAACTACGCACCCTCATGTTAGTATATGCAGGGTGCGTGCAGCAGTTGGACCACAACAGCAGCGGTTTGGGCTGTGAAACTACGCACCCTCATGTTAGTACATGCAGGGTGCAGCAGTTGGACCACAACAGACGCGGTTTGGGCTGTGAAACTACGCACCCTCATGTTAGTACATGCAGGGTGCAGCAGTTGGACCACAACAGACGCGGTTTGGGCTGTGAAACTACGCACCCTCATGTTAGTACATGCAGGGTGCAGCAGTTGGACCACAACAGACGCGGTTTGGGCTGTGAAACTACGCACCCTCATGTTAGTACATGCAGGGTGCAGCAGTTGGACCACAACAGACGCGGTTTGGGCTGTGAAACTACGCACCCTCATGTTAGTATATGCAGGGTGCAGCAGTTGGACCACAACAGCAGCGGTTTGGGCTGTGAAACTACGCACCCTCATGTTAGTACATGCAGGGTGCAGCAGTTGGACCACAACAGCAGCGGTTTGGGCTGTGAAACTACGCACCCTCATGTTAGTACATGCAGGGTGCAGCAGTTGGACCACAACAGCAGCGGTTTGGGCAGTGAAACTACGCACCCTCATGTTAGTACATGCAGGGTGCGTGCAGCAGTTGGACCACAACAGCAGCGGTTTGGGCTGTGAAACTACGCACCCTCATGTTAGTACATGCAGGGTGCAGCAGTTGGACCACAACAGCAGCGGTTTGGGCAGTGAAACTACGCACCCTCATGTTAGTACATGCAGGGAGCAGCAGTTGGACCACAACAGCAGCGGTTTGGGCAGTGAAACTACGCACCCTCATGTTAGTATATGCAGGGTGCAGCAGTTGGACCACAACAGCAGCGGTTTGGGCTGTGAAACTACGCACCCTCATGTTAGTATATGCAGGGTGCGTGCAGCAGTTGGACCACAACAGCAGCGGTTTGGGCTGTGAAACTACGCACCCTCATGTTAGTACATGCAGGGTGCAGCAGTTGGACCACAACAGCAGCGGTTTGGGCTGTGAAACTACGCACCCTCATGTTAGTACATGCAGGGTGCGTGCAGCAGTTGGACCACAACAGCAGCGGTTTGGGCTG
The DNA here is from genome assembly GCA_945910005.1 of Isoperla grammatica. NCBI lineage: Eukaryota > Metazoa > Arthropoda > Insecta > Plecoptera > Perlodidae > Isoperla > Isoperla grammatica. Next base: position 19,213,075 of record OX246749.1, on the reverse strand, counting down.
TGAAACTACGCACCCTCATGTTAGTATATGCAGGGTGCAGCAGTTGGACCACAACAGCAGCGGTTTGGGCTGTGAAACTACGCACCCTCATGTTAGTACATGCAGGGTGCGTGCAGCAGTTGGACCACAACAGCAGCGGTTTGGGCAGTGAAACTACGCACCCTCATGTTAGTACATGCAGGGTGCGTGCAGCAGTTGGACCACAACAGCAGCGGTTTGGGCTGTGAAACTACGCACCCTCATGTTAGTACATGCAGGGTGCGTGCAGCAGTTGGACCACAACAGCAGCGGTTTGGGCTGTGAAACTACGCACCCTCATGTTAGTACATGCAGGGTGCAGCAGTTGGACCACAACAGCAGCGTTTTGGGCTGTGAAACTACGCACCATCATGTTAGTACATGCAGGGTGCAGCAGACGGACCACAACAGCAGCGGTTTGGGCTGTGAAACTACGCACCCTCATGTTAGTACATGCAGGGTGCAGCAGTTGGACCACAACAGCAGCGGTTTGGGCTGTGAAACTACGCACCCTCATGTTAGTACATGCAGGGTGCAGCAGTTGGACCACAACAGCAGCGGTTTGGGCTGTGAAACTACGCACCCTCATGTTAGTATATGCAAGGTGCGTGCAGCAGTTGGACCACAACAGCAGCGGTTTGGGCTGTGAAACTACGCACCCTCATGTTAGTACATGCAGGGTGCAGCAGTTGGACCACAACAGCAGCGGTTTGGGCAGTGAAACTACGCACCCTCATGTTAGTATATGCAGGGTGCGTGCAGCAGTTGGACCACAACAGCAGCGGTTTGGGCTGTGAAACTACGCACCCTCATGTTAGTACATGCAGGGTGCAGCAGTTGGACCACAACAGCAGCGGTTTGGGCTGTGAAACTACGCACCCTCATGTTAGTACATGCAGGGTGCAGCAGTTGGACCACAACAGCAGCGGTTTGGGCTGTGAAACTACGCACCCTCATGTTAGTACATGCAGGGTGCAGCAGTTGGACCACAACAGCAGCGGTTTGGGCTGTGAAACTACGCACCCTCATGTTAGTATATGCAGGGTGCAGCAGTTGGACCACAACAGCAGCGGTTTGGGCTGTGAAACTACGCACCCTCATGTTAGTATATGCAGGGTGCGTGCAGCAGTTGGACCACAACAGTAGCGGTTTTTGCAGTGAAACTACGCACCCTCATGTTAGTATATGCAGGGTGCAGCAGTTGGACCACAACAGCAGCGGTTTGGGCTGTGAAACTACGCACCCTCATGTTAGTACATGCAGGGTGCAGCAGTTGGACCACAACAGCAGCGGTTTGGGCTGTGAAACTACGCACCATCATGTTAGTACATGCAGGGTGCAGCAGTTGGACCACAACAGCAGCGGTTTGGGCTGTGAAACTACGCACCCTCATGTTAGTATATGCAGGGTGCGTGCAGCAGTTGGACCACAACAGCAGCGGTTTGGGCTGTGAAACTACGCACCCTCATGTTAGTACATGCAGGGTGCAGCAGTTGGACCACAACAGCAGCGGTTTGGGCTGTGAAACTACGCACCATCATGTTAGTACATGCAGGGTGCAGCAGTTGGACCACAACAGCAGCGGTTTGGGCTGTGAAACTACGCACCCTCATGTTAGTATATGCAGGGTGCAGCAGTTGGACCACAACAGCAGCGGTTTGGGCTGTGAAACTACGCACCCTCATGTTAGTATATGCAGGGTGCAGCAGTTGGACCACAACAGCAGCGGTTTGGGCTGTGAAACTACGCACCCTCATGTTAGTACATGCAGGGTGCGTGCAGCAGTTGGACCACAACAGCAGCGGTTTGGGCTGTGAAACTACGCACCCTCATGTTAGTATATGCAGGGTGCAGCAGTTGGACCACAACAGCAGCGGTTTGGGCTGTGAAACTACGCACCCTCATGTTAGTACATGCAGGGTGCGTGCAGCAGTTGGACCACAACAGCAGCGGTTTGGGCTGTGAAACTACGCACCATCATGTTAGTATATGCAGGGTGCAGCAGTTGGACCACAACAGCAGCGGTTTGGGCTGTGAAACTACGCACCCTCATGTTAGTACATGCAGGGTGCGTGCAGCAGTTGGACCACAACAGCAGCGGTTTGGGCTGTGAAACTACGCACCCTCATGTTAGTACATGCAGGGTGCGTGCAGCAGTTGGACCACAACAGCAGCGGTTTGGGCAGTGAAACTACGCACCCTCATGTTAGTATATGCAGGTGCGTGCAGCAGTTGGACCACAACAGCAGCGGTTTGGGCAGTGAAACTACGCACCCTCATGTTAGTATATGCAGGGTGCAGCAGTTGGACCACAACAGCAGCGGTTTGGGCAGTGAAACTACGCACCCTCTCATGTTAGTATATGCAGGGTGCAGCAGTTGGACACAACAGCAGCGGTTTGGGCAGTGAAACTACGCACCCTCATGTTAGTACATGCAGGGTGCAGCAGTTGGACCACAACAGCAGCGGTTTGGGCAGTGAAACTACGCACCCTCATGTTAGTACATGCAGGGTGCGTGCAGCAGTTGGACCACAACAGCAGCGGTTTGGGCAGTGAAACTACGCACCCTGCATGTTAGTACCTGCTATGAATTTTCGTTCGTTTTTGTTGTCCTTTTTAAAAACCATTCTGTAGCTGATACAAAACCAAAGGCAGGACCAGAATCACTTTTTCAATATTTGGTATTTTCCTCACAATATAATAAGAACATTAATTTTGCGCGGTGTCACCCCTAATTAGTAACAAAGATAAGTAATTACAACTATCTTTGTATAAATATTTTCTAATAAGTTATTAAAGAATGAAATGAAACTAATTTTGAAATATATTAAAACAAGTGTAATCATAAAATGATGTTATCCTACAAGTTACAAATTCAAAATGGCTTCTATATGGACGCGTCCTACCTCTTGTGGGTCTAGGATTTCAGTTCTATTTCATTGCAAAATATGCGGTGTTTCTAACCAATCCATCGATTTACATGTTCACATTTGAGGCCTTAGCAAGTGTCTTCTGCTGTCTGCAACCAGTGTTGAATTCAGCTATGATCCTGGGGGGGGGGGGTGGGGGGGGCGAAGCCCCCTCGGGAATTGTCATTCGCCCCCCCCCCCTCACGGGAATAATTGGCTACAAGCTCTATATATTACTTAATTTTGAAATGGCACGGAAATATTGCTTTGAAGGTTTAATAAGTAAATTCATTTTTCTGTGTGTCACGAAAGTATGTGACAAGAGAGCTGAAACAAGCAGAAAAAGCAGAGAAGGGCCAGGATTATCTAAACTCCGGCTCAAATTCAATTGGGCATCAAGTGGTTTGTTGAACATATATTTTTGTTTAAAATAGTGTTTAACGTAGTGTTTTTGTATCAGAACACTTGGACAGTTTATGAGTAAAAGTGATGTGGAACAAGCAGTGGTTTGAAAATTCCCCAGCCCCTCCCCCCCTCCAGCTCATTCGATGTCTACACCCCCGCCCCGGGATTTGAAATAGCCCCCCCCCCCCCCCCCCCCCCCCGGGGACAAAACTCTGAATTCAACACTGTCTGCAACTACAAGAGTTATCTCCTCTCATCTCATCTCACAACAATAAAACGATGCGCACAAAGAAATCGTGTAAAAAACTAAACAATGTTACTACAAGAATTCGCCGGCGCCGTATAACCTTGAGACAGAGTCAGGGTGACCAGAGCGCCTGCGCAGTGAGCAGCCCACGTGACTCACGACCGGCGGCCATCTTGTCTTGTCGCACGTGAGGAGGTGGAACTGCTGTGACGTCACGGACATTGTTGGCGGCCATCTTGTCTTGTCACACGTGAGGAGGTGGAACTGCTGTGACGTCACGGACATTGTTGGCGGCCATCTTGTCTTGTCACACGTGAGGAGGTGGAACTGCTGTGACGTCACGGACATTGTTGGCGGCCATCTTGTCTTGTCACACGTGAGGAGGTGGAACTGCTGTGACGTCACGGACATTGTTGGCGGCCATCTTGTCTTGTCACACGTGAGGAGGTGGGACTGCTGTGACGTCACGGACATTGTTGGTGGCCATCTTGTCTTGTCACACGTGAGGAGGTGGAACTGCTGTGACGTCACGGACATTGTTGGCGGCCATCTTGTCTTGTCACACGTGAGGAGGTGGAACTGCTGTGACGTCACGGACATTGTTGGCGGCCATCTTGTCTTGTCGCACGTGAGGAGGTGGAACTGCTGTGACGTCACGGACATTGTTGGCGGCCATCTTGTCTTGTCACACGTGAGGAGGTGGAACTACTGTGACGTCACGGACATTGTTGGCGGCCATCTTGTCTTGTCACACGTGAGGAGGTGGAACTGCTGTGACGTCACGGACATTGTTGGCGGCCATCTTGTCTTGTCACACGTGAGGAGGTGGAACTACTGTGACGTCACGGACATTGTTGGCGGCCATCTTGTCTTGTCACACGTGAGGAGGTGGAACTGCTGTGACGTCACGGACATTGTTGGCGGCCATCTTGTCTTGTCACACGTGAGGAGGTGGAACTGCTGTGACGTCACGGACATTGTTGGCGGCCATCTTGTCTTGTCGCACGTGAGGAGGTGGAACTACTGTGACGTCACGGACATTGTTGGCGGCCATCTTGTCTTGTCACACGTGAGGAGGTGGAACTGCTGTGACGTCACGGACATTGTTGGCGGCCATCTTGTCTTGTCACACGTGAGGAGGTGGAACTGCTGTGACGTCACGGACATTGTTGGCGGCCATCTTGTCTTGTCGCACGTGAGGAGGTGGAACTACTGTGACGTCACGGACATTGTTGGCGGCCATCTTGTCTTGTCGCACGTGAGGAGGTGGAACTACTGTGACGTCACGGACATTGTTGGCGGCCATCTTGTCTTGTCGCACGTGAGGAGGTGGAACTGCTGTGACGTCACGGACATTGTTGGCGGCCATCTTGTCTTGTCACACGTGAGGAGGTGGAACTACTGTGACGTCACGGACATTGTTGGCGGCCATCTTGTCTTGTCACACGTGAGGAGGTGGAACTGCTGTGACGTCACGGACATTGTTGGCGGCCATCTTGTCTTGTCGCACGTGAGGAGGTGGAACTACTGTGACGTCACGGACATTGTTGGCGGCCATCTTGTCTTGTCACACGTGAGGAGGTGGAACTGCTGTGACGTCACGGACATTGTTGGCGGCCATCTTGTCTTGTCACACGTGAGGAGGTGGAACTGCTGTGACGTCACGGACATTGTTGGCGGCCATCTTGTCTTGTCGCACGTGAGGAGGTGGAACTGCTGTGACGTCACGGACATTGTTGGCGGCCATCTTGTCTTGTCACACGTGAGGAGGTGGAACTGCTGTGACGTCACGGACATTGTTGGCGGCCATCTTGTCTTGTCACACGTGAGGAGGTGGAACTGCTGTGACGTCACGGACATTGTTGGCGGCCATCTTGTCTTGTCACACGTGAGGAGGTGGAACTGCTGTGACGTCACGGACATTGTTGGCGGCCATCTTGTCTTGTCACACGTGAGGAGGTGGAACTACTGTGACGTCACGGACATTGTTGGCGGCCATCTTGTCTTGTCACACGTGAGGAGGTGGAACTGCTGTGACGTCACGGACATTGTTGGCGGCCATCTTGTCTTGTCACACGTGAGGAGGTGGAACTACTGTGACGTCACGGACATTGTTGGCGGCCATCTTGTCTTGTCACACGTGAGGAGGTGGAACTGCTGTGACGTCACGGACATTGTTGGCGGCCATCTTGTCTTGTCACACGTGAGGAGGTGGAACTGCTGTGACGTCACGGACATTGTTGGCGGCCATCTTGTCTTGTCACACGTGAGGAGGTGGAACTGCTGTGACGTCACGGACATTGTTGGCGGCCATCTTGTCTTGTCACACGTGAGGAGGTGGAACTACTGTGACGTCACGGACATTGTTGGCGGCCATCTTGTCTTGTCACACGTGAGGAGGTGGAACTGCTGTGACGTCACGGACATTGTTGGCGGCCATCTTGTCTTGTCACACGTGAGGAGGTGGAACTACTGTGACGTCACGGACATTGTTGGCGGCCATCTTGTCTTGTCACACGTGAGGAGGTGGAACTGCTGTGACGTCACGGACATTGTTGGCGGCCATCTTGTCTTGTCACACGTGAGGAGGTGGAACTGCTGTGACGTCACGGACATTGTTGGCGGCCATCTTGTCTTGTCACACGTGAGGAGGTGGAACTGCTGTGACGTCACGGACATTGTTGGCGGCCATCTTGTCTTGTCACACGTGAGGAGGTGGAACTGCTGTGACGTCACGGACATTGTTGGCGGCCATCTTGTCTTGTCACACGTGAGGAGGTGGAACTGCTGTGACGTCACGGACATTGTTGGCGGCCATCTTGTCTTGTCACACGTGAGGAGGTGGAACTACTGTGACGTCACGGACATTGTTGGCGGCCATCTTGTCTTGTCGCACGTGAGGAGGTGGAACTGCTGTGACGTCACGGACATTGTTGGCGGCCATCTTGTCTTGTCACACGTGAGGAGGTGGAACTGCTGTGACGTCACGGACATTGTTGGCGGCCATCTTGTCTTGTCGCACGTGAGGAGGTGGAACTGCTGTGACGTCACGGACATTGTTGGCGGCCATCTTGTCTTGTCACACGTGAGGAGGTGGAACTGCTGTGACGTCACGGACATTGTTGGCGGCCATCTTGTCTTGTCACACGTGAGGAGGTGGAACTGCTGTGACGTCACGGACATTGTTGGCGGCCATCTTGTCTTGTCACACGTGAGGAGGTGGAACTGCTGTGACGTCACGGACATTGTTGGCGGCCATCTTGTCTTGTCACACGTGAGGAGGTGGAACTGCAGTGACGTCACGGACATTGTTGGCGGCCATCTTGTCTTGTCACACGTGAGGAGGTGGAACTGCTGTGACGTCACGGACATTGTTGGCGGCCATCTTGTCTTGTCACACGTGAGGAGGTGGAACTGCTGTGACGTCACGGACATTGTTGGCGGCCATCTTGTCTTGTCGCACGTGAGGAGGTGGAACTGCTGTGACGTCACGGACATTGTTGGCTGCCATCTTGTCTTGTCACACGTGAGGAGGTGGAACTACTGTGACGTCACGGACATTGTTGGTGGCCATCTTGTCTTGTCACACGTGAGGAGGTGGAACTACTGTGACGTCACGGACATTGTTGGCGGCCATCTTGTCTTGTCACACGTGAGGAGGTGGAACTGCTGTGACGTCACGGACATTGTTGGCGGCCATCTTGTCTTGTCACACGTGAGGAGGTGGAACTACTGTGACGTCACGGACATTGTTGGCGGCCATCTTGTCTTGTCACACGTGAGGAGGTGGAACTGCTGTGACGTCACGGACATTGTTGGCGGCCATCTTGTCTTGTCACACGTGAGGAGGTGGAACTACTGTGACGTCACGGACATTGTTGGTGGCCATCTTGTCTTGTCACACGTGAGGAGGTGGAACTGCTGTGACGTCACGGACATTGTTGGCGGCCATCTTGTCTTGTCACACGTGAGGAGGTGGAACTACTGTGACGTCACGGACATTGTTGGTGGCCATCTTGTCTTGTCACACGTGAGGAGGTGGAACTGCTGTGACGTCACGGACATTGTTGGCGGCCATCTTGTCTTGTCACACGTGAGGAGGTGGAACTACTGTGACGTCACGGACATTGTTGGCGGCCATCTTGTCTTGTCACACGTGAGGAGGTGGAACTGCTGTGACGTCACGGACATTGTTGGCGGCCATCTTGTCTTGTCACACGTGAGGAGGTGGAACTACTGTGACGTCACGGACATTGTTGGTGGCCATCTTGTCTTGTCACACGTGAGGAGGTGGAACTGCTGTGACGTCACGGACATTGTTGGCGGCCATCTTGTCTTGTCACACGTGAGGAGGTGGAACTACTGTGACGTCACGGACATTGTTGGCGGCCATCTTGTCTTGTCACACGTGAGGAGGTGGAACTGCTGTTACGTCACGGACATTGTTGGCGGCCATCTTGTCTTGTCACACGTGAGGAGGTGGAACTGCTGTGACGTCACGGACATTGTTGGCGGCCATCTTGTCTTGTCACACGTGAGGAGGTTTAACTACTGTGACGTCACGAACATTGTTGGCGGCCATCTTGTCTTGTCACACGTGAGGAGGTGGAACTGCTGTGACGTCACGGACATTGTTGGCGGCCATCTTGTCTTGTCACACGTGAGGAGGTGGAACTGCTGTGACGTCACGGACATTGTTGGCGGCCATCTTGTCTTGTCGCACGTGAGGAGGTGGAACTGCTGTGACGTCACGGACATTGTTGGCGGCCATCTTGTCTTGTCACACGTGAGGAGGTGGAACTGCTGTGACGTCACGGACATTGTTGGCGGCCATCTTGTCTTGTCGCACGTGAGGAGGTGGAACTACTGTGACGTCACGGACATTGTTGGCGGCCATCTTGTCTTGTCACACGTGAGGAGGTGGAACTACTGTGACGTCACGGACATTGTTGGCGGCCATCTTGTCTTGTCACACGTGAGGAGGTGGAACTACTGTGACGTCACGGACATTGTTGGCGGCCATCTTGTCTTGTCACACGTGAGGAGGTGGAACTGCTGTGACGTCACGGACATTGTTGGCGGCCATCTTGTCTTGTCACACGTGAGGAGGTGGAACTGCTGTGACGTCACGGACATTGTGGGCGGCCATCTTGTCTTGTCACACGTGAGGAGGTGGAACTGCTGTGACGTCACGGACATTGTGGGCGGCCATCTTGTCTTGTCACACGTGAGGAGGTGGGACTACTGTGACGTCACGGACATTGTTGGCGGCCATCTTGTCTTGTCACACGTGAGGAGGTGGAACTGCTGTGACGTCACGGACATTGTTGGCGGCCATCTTGTCTTGTCACACGTGAGGAGGTGGAACTGCTGTGACGTCACGGACATTGTTGGCGGCCATCTTGTCTTGTCACACGTGAGGAGGTGGAACTACTGTGACGTCACGGACATTGTTGGCGGCCATCTTGTCTTGTCACACGTGAGGAGGTGGAACTGCTGTTACGTCACGGACATTGTTGGCGGCCATCTTGTCTTGTCACACGTGAGGAGGTGGAACTGCTGTGACGTCACGGACATTGTTGGCGGCCATCTTGTCTTGTCACACGTGAGGAGGTTTAACTACTGTGACGTCACGAACATTGTTGGCGGCCATCTTGTCTTGTCACACGTGAGGAGGTGGAACTGCTGTGACGTCACGGACATTGTTGGCGGCCATCTTGTCTTGTCACACGTGAGGAGGTGGGACTGCTGTGACGTCACGGACATTGTTGGCGGCCATCTTGTCTTGTCACACGTGAGGAGGTGGGACTGCTGTGACGTCACGGACATTGTTGGCGGCCATCTTGTCTTGTCACACGTGAGGAGGTGGGACTGCTGTGACGTCACGGACATTGTTGGCGGCCATCTTGTCTTGTCACACGTGAGGAGGTGGAACTGCTGTGACGTCACGGACATTGTTGGCGGCCATCTTGTCTTGTCGCACGTGAGGAGGTGGAACTGCTGTGACGTCACGGACATTGCTGGCGGCCATCTTGTCTTGTCACACGTGAGGAGGTGGAACTACTGTGACGTCACGGACATTGTTGGCGGCCATCTTGTCTTGTCACACGTGAGGAGGTGGAACTGCTGTGACGTCACGGACATTGTTGGCGGCCATCTTGTCTTGTCACACGTGAGGAGGTGGAACTGCTGTGACGTCACGGACATTGTTGGCGGCCATCTTGTCTTGTCACACGTGAGGAGGTGGAACTACTGTGACGTCACGGACATTGCTGGCGGCCATCTTGTCTTGTCACACGTGAGGAGGTGGAACTGCTGTGACGTCACGGACATTGTTGGCGGCCATCTTGTCTTGTCACACGTGAGGAGGTGGAACTGCTGTGACGTCACGGACATTGTTGGCGGCCATCTTGTCTTGTCACACGTGAGGAGGTGGAACTGCTGTGACGTCACGGACATTGTTGGCGGCCATCTTGTCTTGTCGCACGTGAGGAGGTGGAACTGCTGTGACGTCACGGACATTGTTGGCGGCCATCTTGTCTTGTCACACGTGAGGAGGTGGAACTGCTGTGACGTCACGGACATTGTTGGCGGTCATCTTGTCTTGTCACACGTGAGGAGGTGGAACTGCTGTGACGTCACGGACATTGTTGGCGGCCATCTTGTCTTGTCACACGTGAGGAGGTGGAACTGCTGTGACGTCACGGACATTGTTGGCGGCCATCTTGTCTTGTCACACGTGAGGAGGTGGAACTGCTGTGACGTCACGGACCTTGTTGGCGGCCATCTTGTCTTGTCACACGTGAGGAGGTGGAACTGCTGTGACGTCACGGACATTGTTGGCGGCCGTCTTGTCTTGTCACACGTGAGGAGGTGGAACTGCTGTGACGTCACGGACCTTGTTGGCGGCCGTCTTGTCTTGTCACACGTGAGGAGGTGGAACTGCTGTGACGTCACGGACATTGTTGGCGGCCATCTTGTCTTGTCACACGTGAGGAGGTGGAACTACTGTGACGTCACGGACATTGTTGGCGGCCATCTTGTCTTGTCACATGTGAGGAGGTGGAACTGCTGTGACGTCACGGACCTTGTTGGCGGCCGTCTTGTCTTGTCACATGTGAGGAGGTGGAACTGCTGTGACGTCACGGACATTGTTGGTGGCCATCTTGTCTTGTCGCACGTGAGGAGGTGGAACTGCTGTGACGTCACGGACATTGTTGGCGGCCATCTTGTCTTGTCGCACGTGAGGAGGTGGAACTGCTGTGACGTCACGGACATTGTTGGCGGCCGTCTTGTCTTGTCGCACGTGAGGAGGTGGAACTGCTGTGACGTCACGGACATTGTTGGGGGCCATCTTGTCTTGTCACACGTGAGGAGGTGGAACTGCTGTGACGTCACGGACATTGTTGGCGGCCATCTTGTCTTGTCACACGTGAGGAGGTGGAACTACTGTGACGTCACGGACATTGTTGGCGGCCATCTTGTCTTGTCACACGTGAGGAGGTGGAACTGCTGTGACGTCACGGACATTGTTGGCGGCCATCTTGTCTTGTCACACGTGAGGAGGTGGAACTACTGTGACGTCACGGACATTGCTGGCGGCCATCTTGTCTTGTCACACGTGAGGAGGTGGAACTGCTGTGACGTCACGGACATTGTTGGCGGCCGTCTTGTCTTGTCGCACGTGAGGAGGTGGAACTGCTGTGACGTCACGGACATTGTTGGGGGCCATCTTGTCTTGTCACACGTGAGGAGGTGGAACTGCTGTGACGTCACGGACATTGTTGGCGGCCATCTTGTCTTGTCGCACGTGAGGAGGTGGAACTGCTGTGACGTCACGGACATTGTTGGCGGCCGTCTTGTCTTGTCGCACGTGAGGAGGTGGAACTGCTGTGACGTCACGGACATTGTTGGGGGCCATCTTGTCTTGTCACACGTGAGGAGGTGGAACTGCTGTGACGTCACGGACATTGTTGGCGGCCATCTTGTCTTGTCACACGTGAGGAGGTGGAACTACTGTGACGTCACGGACATTGTTGGCGGCCATCTTGTCTTGTCACACGTGAGGAGGTGGAACTGCTGTGACGTCACGGACATTGTTGGCGGCCGTCTTGTCTTGTCGCACGTGAGGAGGTGGAACTGCTGTGACGTCACGGACATTGTTGGCGGCCATCTTGTCTTGTCGCACGTGAGGAGGTGGAACTGCTGTGACGTCACGGACATTGTTGGCGGCCGTCTTGTCTTGTCACACGTGAGGAGGTGGAACTGCTGTGACGTCACGGACATTGTTGGCGGCCATCTTGTCTTGTCACACGTGAGGAGGTGGAACTGCTGTGACGTCACGGACATTGTTGGCGGCCATCTTGTCTTGTCGCACGTGAGGAGGTGGAACTGCTGTGACGTCACGGACATTGTTGGCGGCCATCTTGTCTTGTCACACGTGAGGAGGTGGAACTGCTGTGACGTCACGGACATTGTTGGCGGCCATCTTGTCTTGTCGCACGTGAGGAGGTGGAACTGCTGTGACGTCACGGACATTGTTGGCGGCCATCTTGTCTTGTCACACGTGAGGAGGTGGAACTACTGTGACGTCACGGACATTGTTGGCGGCCGTCTTGTCTTGTCACACGTGAGGAGGTGGAACTACTGTGACGTCACGGACATTGTTGGCGGCCGTCTTGTCTTGTCGCACGTGAGGAGGTGGAACTGCTGTGACGTCACGGACATTGTTGGCGGCCATCTTGTCTTGTCACACGTGAGGAGGTGGAACTGCTGTGACGTCACGGACATTGTTGGCGGCCATCTTGTCTTGTCACACGTGAGGAGGTGGAACTGCTGTGACGTCACGGACATTGTTGGCGGCCATCTTGTCTTGTCGCACGTGAGGAGGTGGAACTACTGTGACGTCACGGACATTGTTGGCAGCCATCTTGTCTTGTCACACGTGAGGAGGTGGAACTGCTGTGACGTCACGGACATTGTTGGCGGCCATCTTGTCTTGTCACACGTGAGGAGGTGGAACTGCTGTGACGTCACGGACATTGTTGGCGGCCATCTTGTCTTGTCACACGTGAGGAGGTAGAACTGCTGTGACGTCACGGACATTGTTGGCGGCCATCTTGTCTTGTCACACGTGAGGAGGTGGAACTGCTGTGACGTCACGGACATTGTTGGCGGCCATCTTGTCTTGTCACACGTGAGGAGGTGGAACTGCTGTGACGTCACGGACATTGTTGGCGGCCATCTTGTCTTGTCACACGTGAGGAGGTGGAACTGCTGTGACGTCACGGACATTGTTGGCGGCCATCTTGTCTTGTCACACGTGAGGAGGTGGGACTGCTGTGACGTCACGGACATTGTTGGCGGCCATCTTGTCTTGTCACACGTGAGGAGGTGGAACTGCTGTGACGTCACGTACATTGTTGGCGGCCATCTTGTCTTGTCACACGTGAGGAGGTGGAACTGCTGTGACGTCACGGACATTGTTGGCGGCCATCTTGTCTTGTCACACGTGAGGAGGTGGAACTGCTGTGACGTCACGGACATTGTTGGCGGCCATCTTGTCTTGTCTCACGTGAGGAGGTGGAACTACTGTGACGTCACGGACATTGTTGGCGGCCATCTTATCTTCTCACACGTGAGGAGGTAGAACTGCTGTGACGTCACGGACATTGTTGGCGGCCATCTTGTCTTCTCACACGTGAGGAGGTGGAACTGCTGTGACGTCACGGACATTGTTGGCGGCCATCTTGTCTTCTCACACGTGAGGAGGTGGAACTACTGTGACGTCACGGACATTGTTGGTGGCCATCTTGTCTTGTCACACGTGAGGAGGTGGAACTGCTGTGACGTCACGGACATTGTTGGCGGCCATCTTGTCTTCTCACACGTGAGGAGGTGGAACTACTGTGACGTCACGGACATTGTTGGCGGCCATCTTGTCTTGTCACACGTGAGGAGGTGGAACTGCTGTGACGTCACGGACATTGTTGGCGGCCATCTTGTCTTGTCACACGTGAGGAGGTGGAACTGCTGTGACGTCACGGACATTGTTGGCGGCCATCTTGTCTTCTCACACGTGAGGAGGTGGAACTGCTGTGACGTCACGGACATTGTTGGCGGCCATCTTGTCTTGTCACACGTGAGGAGGTGGAACTGCTGTGACGTCACGGACATTGTTGGCGGCCATCTTGTCTTGTCACACGTGAGGAGGTGGAACTGCTGTGACGTCACGGACATTGTTGGCGGCCATCTTGTCTTGTCACACGTGAGGAGGTGGAACTACTGTGACGTCACGGACATTGTTGGCGGCCATCTTGTCTTGTCACACGTGAGGAGGTGGAACTGCTGTGACGTCACGGACATTGTTGGCGGCCATCTTGTCTTGTCACACGTGAGGAGGTGGAACTGCTGTGACGTCACGGACATTGTTGGCGGCCATCTTGTCTTGTCACACGTGAGGAGGTGGAACTGCTGTGACGTCACGGACATTGTTGGCGGCCATCTTGTCTTGTCGCACGTGAGGAGGTGGAACTGCTGTGACGTCACGGACATTGTTGGCGGCCATCTTGTCTTGTCACACGTGAGGAGGTGGAACTGCTGTGACGTCACGGACATTGTTGGCGGCCATCTTGTCTTGTCACACGTGAGGAGGTGGAACTGCTGTGACGTCACGGACATTGTTGGCGGCCATCTTGTCTTGTCACACGTGAGGAGGTGGAACTGCTGTGACGTCACGGACATTGTTGGCGGCCATCTTGTCTTGTCACACGTGAGGAGGTGGAACTACTGTGACGTCACGGACATTGTTGGCGGCCATCTTGTCTTCTCACACGTGAGGAGGTGGAACTGCTGTGACGTCACGGACATTGTTGGCGGCCATCTTGTCTTGTCACACGTGAGGAGGTGGAACTGCTGTGACGTCACGGACATTGTTGGCGGCCATCTTGTCTTGTCACATGTGAGGAGGTGCAACTACTGTGACGTCACGGACATTGTTGGCGGCGTTCTTGTCTTGTCACACGTGAGGAGGTGGAACTGCTGTGACGTCACGGACATTGTTGGCGGCCATCTTGTCTTCTCACACGTGAGGAGGTAGAACTGCTGTGACGTCACGGACATTGTTGGCGGCCATCTTGTCTTGTCACACGTGAGGAGGTGGAACTGCTGTGACGTCACGGACATTGTTGGGGGCCATCTTGTCTTGTCACACGTGAGGAGGTGGAACTGCTGTGACGTCACGGACATTGTTGGCGGCCATCTTGTCTTGTCACACGTGAGGAGGTGGAACTGCTGTGACGTCACGGACATTGTTGGCGGCCATCTTGTCTTGTCACACGTGAGGAGGTGGAACTGCTGTGACGTCACGGACATTGTTGGCGGCCATCTTGTCTTGTCACACGTGAGGAGGTAGAACTGCTGTGACGTCACGGACATTGTTGGCGGCCATCTTGTCTTGTCACACGTGAGGAGGTAGAACTGCTGTGACGTCACGGACATTGTTGGCGGCCATCTTGTCTTGTCACACGTGAGGAGGTAGAACTGCTGTGACGTCACGGACATTGTTGGCGGCCATCTTGTCTTGTCACACGTGAGGAGGTAGAACTGCTGTGACGTCACGGACATTGTTGGCGGCCATCTTGTCTTGTCACACGTGAGGAGGTGGTACTGCTGTGACGTCACGGACATTGTTGGCGGCCATCTTGTCTTGTCACACGTGAGGAGGTGGAACTACTGTGACGTCACGGACATTGTTGGCGGCCATCTTGTCTTGTCACACGTGAGGAGGTGGAACTGCTGTGACGTCACGGACATTGTTGGCGGCCATCTTGTCTTGTCACACGTGAGGAGGTGGAACTGCTGTGACGTCACGGACATTGTTGGCGGCCATCTTGTCTTGTCACACGTGAGGAGGTGGAACTGCTGTGACGTCACGGACATTGTTGGCGGCCATCTTGTCTTGTCGCACGTGAGGAGGTGGAACTGCTGTGACGTCACGGACATTGTTGGCGGCCATCTTGTCTTCTCACACGTGAGGAGGTGGAACTGCTGTGACGTCACGGACATTGTTGGCGGCCATCTTGTCTTGTCGCACGTGAGGAGGTGGGACTGCTGTGACGTCACGGACATTGTTGGCGGCCATCTTGTCTTGTCACACGTGAGGAGGTGGAACTGCTGTGACGTCACGGACATTGTTGGCGGCCATCTTGTCTTGTCACACGTGAGGAGGTGGAACTGCTGTGACGTCACGGACATTGTTGGCGGCCATCTTGTCTTGTCACACGTGAGGAGGTGGAACTGCTGTGACGTCACGGACATTGTTGGCGGCCATCTTGTCTTGTCACACGTGAGGAGGTGGAACTGCTGTGACGTCACGGACATTGTTGGCGGCCATCTTGTCTTGTCACACGTGAGGAGGTGGAACTGCTGTGACGTCACGGACATTGTTGGCGGCCATCTTGTCTTGTCGCACGTGAGGAGGTGGCACTGCTGTGACGTCACGGACATTGTTGGCGGCCATCTTGTCTTGTCACACGTGAGGAGGTGGAACTGCTGTGACGTCACGGACATTGTTGGCGGCCATCTTGTCTTGTCGCACGTGAGGAGGTGGCACTGCTGTGACGTCACGGACATTGTTGGCGGCCATCTTGTCTTGTCACACGTGAGGAGGTGGAACTGCTGTGACGTCACGGACATTGTTGGCGGCCATCTTGTCTTGTCGCACGTGAGGAGGTGGAACTGCTGTGACGTCACGGACATTGTTGGCGGCCATCTTGTCTTGTCGCACGTGAGGAGGTGGAACTGCTGTGACGTCACGGACATTGTTGGCGGCCATCTTGTCTTGTCGCACGTGAGGAGGTGGAACTGCTGTGACGTCACGGACATTGTTGGCGGCCATCTTGTCTTGTCGCACGTGAGGAGGTGGAACTGCTGTGACGTCACGGACATTGTTGGCGGCCATCTTGTCTTGTCACACGTGAGGAGGTGGAACTGCTGTGACGTCACGGACATTGTTGGCGGCCATCTTGTCTTGTCACACGTGAGAAGGTGGAACTGCTGTGACGTCACGGACATTGTTGGCGGCCATCTTGTCTTGTCACACGTGAGGAGGTGGGACTGCTGTGACGTCACGGACATTGTTGGCGGCCATCTTGTCTTGTCACACGTGAGGAGGTGGAACTGCTGTGACGTCACGGACATTGTTGGCGGCCATCTTGTCTTGTCACACGTGAGGAGGTGGAACTGCTGTGACGTCACGGACATTGTTGGCGGCCATCTTGTCTTGTCGCACGTGAGGAGGTGGAACTGCTGTGACGTCACGGACATTGTATGCGGCCATCTTGTCTTGTCACACGTGAGGAGGTGGAACTGCTGTGACGTCACGGACATTGTTGGCGGCCATCTTGTCTTGTCACACGTGAGTAGGTGGAACTGCTGTGACGTCATGGACATTGCTGGCGGCCATCTTGTCTTGTCACACGTGAGGAGGTGGAACTGCTGTGACGTCACGGACATTGTTGGCGGCCATCTTGTCTTGTCACACGTGAGGAGGTGGAACTGCTGTGACGTCACGGACATTGTTGGTGGCCATCTTGTCTTGTCACACGTGAGGAGGTGGAACTGCTGTGACGTCACGGACATTGTTGGCGGCCATCTTGTCTTGTCACACGTGAGTAGGTGGAACTGCTGTGACGTCATGGACATTGCTGGCGGCCATCTTGTCTTGTCACACGTGAGGAGGTGGAACTGCTGTGACGTCACGGACATTGTTGGCGGCCATCTTGTCTTGTCACACGTGAGGAGGTGGAACTACTGTGACGTCACGGACATTGTTGGTGGCCATCTTGTCTTGTCACACGTGAGGAGGTGGAACTGCTGTGACGTCACGGACATTGTTGGCGGCCATCTTGTCTTGTCACACGTGAGGAGGTGGAACTGCTGTGACGTCACGGACATTGTTGGCGGCCATCTTGTCTTGTCACACGGGAGGAGGTGGAACTACTGTGACGTCACGGACATTGTTGGCGGCCATCTTGTCTTGTCACACGTGAGGAGGTGGAACTGCTGTGACGTCACGGACATTGTTGGCGGCCATCTTGTCTTGTCACACGTGAGGAGGTGGAACTGCTGTGACGTCACGGACATTGTTGGCGGCCATCTTGTCTTGTCACACGTGAGGAGGTGGAACTGCTGTGACGTCACGGACATTGTTGGCGGCCATCTTGTCTTGTCACACGTGAGGAGGTGGAACTGCTGTGACGTCACGGACATTGTTGGCGGCCATCTTGTCTTGTCACACGTGAGGAGGTGGAACTGCTGTGACGTCACGGACATTGTTGGCGGCCATCTTGTCTTGTCACACGTGAGGAGGTGGAACTGCTGTGACGTCACGGACATTGTTGGCGGCCATCTTGTCTTGTCACACGTGAGGAGGTGGAACTGCTGTGACGTCACGGACATTGTTGGCGGCCATCTTGTCTTGTCGCACGTGAGGAGGTGGAACTACTGTGACGTCACGGACATTGTTGGCGGCCATCTTGTCTTGTCACACGTGAGGAGGTGGAACTGCTGTGACGTCACGGACATTGTTGGCGGCCATCTTGTCTTGTCACACGTGAGGAGGTGGAACTGCTGTGACGTCACGGACATTGTTGGCGGCCATCTTGTCTTGTCGCACGTGAGGAGGTGGCACTGCTGTGACGTCACGGACATTGTTGGCGGCCATCTTGTCTTGTCACACGTGAGGAGGTGGAACTGCTGTGACGTCACGGACATTGTTGGCGGCCATCTTGTCTTGTCACACGTGAGGAGGTGGGACTGCTGTGACGTCACGGACATTGTTGGCGGCCATCTTGTCTTGTCACACGTGAGGAGGTGGAACTGCTGTGACGTCACGGACATTGTTGGCGGCCATCTTGTCTTGTCACACGTGAGGAGGTGGAACTGCTGTGACGTCACGGACATTGTTGGCGGCCATCTTGTCTTGTCACACGTGAGGAGGTGGAACTGCTGTGACGTCACGGACATTGTTGGCGGCCATCTTGTCTTGTCACACGTGAGGAGGTGGAACTACTGTGACGTCACGGACATTGTTGGCGGCCATCTTGTCTTGTCACACGTGAGGAGGTGGGACTGCTGTGACGTCACGGACATTGTTGGCGGCCATCTTGTCTTGTCGCACGGGAGGAGGTGAAACTACTGTGACGTCACGGACATTGTTGGCGGCCATCTTGTCTTGTCACACGTGAGGAGGTGGAACTGCTGTGACGTCACGGACATTGTTGGCGGCCATCTTGTCTTGTCACACGTGAGGAGGTGGAACTGCTGTGACGTCACGGACATTGTTGGTGGCCATCTTGTCTTGTCACACGTGAGGAGGTGGAACTGCTGTGACGTCACGGACATTGTTGGCGGCCATCTTGTCTTGTCACACGTGAGGAGGTGGAACTGCTGTGACGTCACGGACATTGTTGGCGGCCATCTTGTCTTGTCACACGTGAGGAGGTGGAACTACTGTGACGTCACGGACATTGTTGGCGGCCATCTTGTCTTGTCACACGTGAGGAGGTGGGACTGCTGTGACGTCACGGACATTGCTGGCGGCCATCTTGTCTTGTCACACGTGAGGAGGTGGAACTACTGTGACGTCACGGACATTGTTGGTGGCCATCTTGTCTTGTCACACGTGAGGAGGTGGAACTGCTGTGACGTCACGGACATTGTTGGTGGCCATCTTGTCTTGTCACACGTGAGGAGGTGGAACTGCTGTGACGTCACGGACATTGTTGGCGGCCATCTTGTCTTGTCACACGTGAGGAGGTGGAACTGCTGTGACGTCACGGACATTGTTGGCGGCCATCTTGTCTTGTCACACGTGAGGAGGTGGAACTACTGTGACGTCACGGACATTGTTGGCGGCCATCTTGTCTTGTCACACGTGAGGAGGTGGAACTGCTGTAACGTCACGGACATTGTTGGTGGCCATCTTGTCTTGTCACACGTGAGGAGGTGGAACTGCTGTGACGTCACGGACATTGTTGGCGGCCATCTTGTCTTGTCACACGTGAGGAGGTGGAACTGCTGTGACGTCACGGACATTGTTGGCGGCCATCTTGTCTTGTCACACGTGTGGAGGTGGAACTGCTGTGACGTCACGGACATTGTTGGCGGCCATCTTGTCTTGTCACACGTGAGGAGGTGGAACTGCTGTGACGTCACGGACATTGTTGGCGGCCATCTTGTCTTGTCACACGTGAGGAGGTGGAACTACTGTGACGTCACGGACATTGTTGGCGGCCATCTTGTCTTGTCACATGTGAGGAGGTGGAACTACTGTGACGTCACGGACATTGTTGGCGGCCATCTTGTCTTGTCACACGTGAGGAGGTGGAACTGCTGTGACGTCACGGACATTGTTGGCGGCCATCTTGTCTTGTCACACGTGAGGAGGTGGAACTGCTGTAACGTCACGGACATTGTTGGTGGCCATCTTGTCTTGTCACACGTGAGGAGGTGGAACTGCTGTGACGTCACGGACATTGTTGGCGGCCATCTTGTCTTGTCACACGTGAGGAGGTGGAACTGCTGTGACGTCACGGACATTGTTGGCGGCCATCTTGTCTTGTCACACGTGTGGAGGTGGAACTGCTGTGACGTCACGGACATTGTTGGCGGCCATCTTGTCTTGTCACACGTGAGGAGGTGGAACTGCTGTGACGTCACGGACATTGTTGGCGGCCATCTTGTCTTGTCACACGTGAGGAGGTGGAACTACTGTGACGTCACGGACATTGTTGGCGGCCATCTTGTCTTGTCACATGTGAGGAGGTGGAACTACTGTGACGTCACGGACATTGTTGGCGGCCATCTTGTCTTGTCACACGTGAGGAGGTGGAACTGCTGTGACGTCACGGACATTGTTGGCGGCCATCTTGTCTTGTCACACGTAAGGAGGTGGAACTGCTGTGACGTCACGGACATTGTTGGCGGCCATCTTGTCTTGTCACACGTGAGGAGGTGGAACTACTGTGACGTCACGGACATTGTTGGCGGCCATCTTGTCTTGTCACATGTGAGGAGGTGGAACTACTGTGACGTCACGGACATTGTTGGCGGCCATCTTGTCTTGTCACACGTGAGGAGGTGGAACTGCTGTGACGTCACGGACATTGTTGGCGGCCATCTTGTCTTGTCACACGTGAGGAGGTGGAACTGCTGTGACGTAACGGACATTGTTGGCGGCCATCTTGTCTTGTCGCACGTGAGGAGGTGGAACTGCTGTGACGTCACGGACATTGTTGGCGGCCATCTTGTCTTGTCACACGTGAGGAGGTGGAACTGCTGTGACGTCACGGACATTGTTGGCGGCCATCTTGTCTTGTCACACGTGAGGAGGTGGAACTGCTGTGACGTCATGGACATTGTTGGCGGCCATCTTGTCTTGTCACACGTGAGGAGGTGGAACTACTGTGACGTCACGGACATTGTTGGTGGCCATCTTGTCTTGTCACACGTGAGGAGGTGGAACTGCTGTGACGTCACGGACATTGTTGGCGGCCATCTTGTCTTGTCACACGTGAGGAGGTGGAACTGCTGTGACGTCACGGACATTGTTGATGGCCATCTTGTCTTGTCACACGTGAGGAGGTGGAACTACTGTGACGTCACGGACATTGTTGGCGGCCATCTTGTCTTGTCACACGTGAGGAGGTGGGACTGCTGTGACGTCACGGACATTGTTGGTGGCCATCTTGTCTTGTCACACGTGAGGAGGTGGAACTGCTGTGACGTCACGGACATTGTTGGCGGCCATCTTGTCTTGTCACACGTGAGGAGGTGGAACTACTGTGACGTCACGGACATTGTTGGCGGCCATCTTGTCTTGTCACACGTGAGGAGGTGGGACTGCTGTGACGTCACGGACATTGTTGGCGGCCATCTTGTCTTGTCACACGTGAGGAGGTGGAACTACTGTGACGTCACGGACATTGTTGGCGGCCATCTTGTCTTGTCACACGTGAGGAGGTGGAACTACTGTGACGTCACGGACATTGTTGGCGGCCATCTTGTCTTGTCACACGTGAGGAGGTGGAACTACTGTGACGTCACGGACATTGTTGATGGCCATCTTGTCTTGTCACACGTGAGGAGGTGGAACTGCTGTGACGTCACGGACATTGTTGGCGGCCATCTTGTCTTGTCACACGTGAGGAGGTGGAACTGCTGTGACGTCACGGACATTGTTGGCGGCCATCTTGTCTTGTCACACGTGAGGAGGTGGAACTGCTGTGACGTCACGGACATTGTTGGCGGCCATCTTGTCTTGTCACACGTGAGGAGGTGGGACTGCTGTGACGTCACGGACATTGTTGGCGGCCATCTTGTCTTGTCACACGTGAGGAGGTGGGACTGCTGTGACGTCACGGACATTGTTGGCGGCCATCTTGTCTTGTCACACGTGAGGAGGTGGAACTGCTGTGACGTCACGGACATTGTTGGCGGCCATCTTGTCTTGTCACACGTGAGGAGGTGGAACTGCTGTGACGTCATGGACATTGTTGGCGGCCATCTTGTCTTGTCACACGTGAGGAGGTGGAACTGCTGTGACGTCACGGACATTGTTGGCGGCCATCTTGTCTTGTCACACGTGAGGAGGTGGAACTGCTGTGACGTCACGGACATTGTTGGCGGCCATCTTGTCTTGTCACACGTGAGGAGGTGGAACTGCTGTGACGTCACGGACATTGTTGGCGGCCATCTTGTCTTGTCACACGTGAGGAGGTGGAACTACTGTGACGTCACGGACATTGTTGGCGGCCATCTTGTCTTGTCGCACGTGAGGAGGTGGAACTACTGTGACGTCACGGACATTGTTGGCGGCCATCTTGTCTTGTCACACGTGAGGAGGTGAAACTGCTGTGACGTCACGGACATTGTTGGCGGCCATCTTGTCTTGTCACACGTGAGGAGGTGGAACTACTGTGACGTCACGGACATTGTTGGCGGCCATCTTGTCTTGTCACACGTGAGGAGGTGAAACTGCTGTGACGTCACGGACATTGTTGGTGGCCATCTTGTCTTGTCACACGTGAGGAGGTGGAACTGCTGTGACGTCACGGACATTGTTGGCGGCCATCTTGTCTTGTCGCACGTGAGGAGGTGGAACTACTGTGACGTCACTGACATTGTTGGCGGCCATCTTGTCTTGTCACACGTGAGGAGGTGGAACTACTGTGACGTCACGGACATTGTTGGCGGCCATCTTGTCTTGTCACACGTGAGGAGGTGGAACTGCTGTGACGTCACGGACATTGTTGGCGGCTATCTTGTCTTGTCACACGTGAGGAGGTGGAACTGCTGTGACGTCACGGACATTGTTGGCGGCCATCTTGTCTTGTCACACGTGTGGAGGTGGAACTACTGTGACGTCACGGACATTGTTGGCGGCCATCTTGTCTTGTCACACGTGAGGAGGTGGAACTGCTGTGACGTCACGTACATTGTTGGCGGCCATCTTGTCTTGTCACACGTGTGGAGGTGGAACTGCTGTGACGTCACGTACATTGTTGGCGGCCATCTTGTCTTGTCACACGTGTGGAGGTGGAACTGCTGTGACGTCACGTACATTGTTGGCGGCCATCTTGTCTTGTCACACGTGAGGAGGTGGAACTGCTGTGACGTCACGGACATTGTTGGCGGCCATCTTGTCTTGTCACACGTGAGGAGGTGGAACTACTGTGACGTCACGGACATTGTTGGCGGCCATCTTGTCTTGTCACACGTGAGGAGGTGGAACTGCTGTGACGTCACGGACATTGTTGGCGGCCATCTTGTCTTGTCACACGTGAGGAGGTGGAACTACTGTGACGTCACGGACATTGTTGGCGGCCATCTTGTCTTGTCACACGTGAGGAGGTGGAACTACTGTGACGTCACGGACATTGTTGGCGGCCATCTTGTCTTGTCACACGTGAGGAGGTGGAACTGCTGTGACGTCACGGACATTGTTGGCGGCCATCTTGTCTTGTCGCACGTGAGGAGGTGGAACTACTGTAACGTCACGGACATTGTTGGCGGCCATCTTGTCTTGTCACACGTGAGGAGGTGGAACTACTGTGACGTCACTGACATTGTTGGCGGCCATCTTGTCTTGTCGCACGTGAGGAGGTGGAACTGCTGTGACGTCACGGACATTGTTGGCGGCCATCTTGTCTTGTCGCACGTGAGGAGGTGGAACTGCTGTGACGTCACGGACATTGTTGGCGGCCATCTTGTCTTGTCGCACGTGAGGAGGTGGAACTGCTGTGACGTCACGGACATTGTTGGCGGCCATCTTGTCTTGTCACACGTGAGGAGGTGGAACTACTGTGACGTCACGGACATTGTTGGCGGCCATCTTGTCTTGTCACACGTGAGGAGGTGGAACTACTGTGACGTCACGGACATTGTTGGCGGCCATCTTGTCTTGTCACACGTGAGGAGGTGGAACTGCTGTGACGTCACGGACATTGTTGGCGGCCATCTTGTCTTGTCACACGTGAGGAGGTGGGACTGCTGTGACGTCACGGACATTGTTGGCGGCCATCTTGTCTTGTCACACGTGAGAAGGTGGAACTGCTGTGACGTCACGGACATTGTTGGCGGCCATCTTGTCTTGTCACACGTGAGGAGGTGGAACTGCTGTGACGTCACGGACATTGTTGGCGGCCATCTTGTCTTGTCGCACGTGAGGAGGTGGAACTGCTGTGACGTCACGGACATTGTTGGCGGCCATCTTGTCTTGTCACACGTGAGGAGGTGGAACTACTGTGACGTCACGGACATTGTTGGCGGCCATCTTGTCTTGTCGCACGTGAGGAGGTGGAACTGCTGTGACGTCACGGACATTGTTGGCGGCCATCTTGTCTTGTCACACGTGAGGAGGTGGAACTACTGTGACGTCACGGACATTGTTGGCAGCCATCTTGTCTTGTCGCACGTGAGGAGGTGGAACTACTGTGACGTCACGGACATTGTTGGCGGCCATCTTGTCTTGTCACACGTGAGGAGGTGGAACTGCTGTGACGTCACGGACATTGTTGGCGGCCATCTTGTCTTGTCGCACGTGAGGAGGTGGAACTGCTGTGACGTCACGGACATTGTTGGCGGCCATCTTGTCTTGTCGCACGTGAGGAGGTGGAACTGCTGTGACGTCACGGACATTGTTGGAGGCCATCTTGTCTTGTCGCACGTGAGGAGGTGGAACTGCTGTGACGTCACGGACATTGTTGGCGGCCATCTTGTCTTGTCGCACGTGAGGAGGTGGAACTACTGTGACGTCACGGACATTGTTGGCGGCCATCTTGTCTTGTCACACGTGAGGAGGTGGAACTGCTGTGACGTCACGGACATTGTTGGCGGCCATCTTGTCTTGTCACACGTGAGGAGGTGGAACTACTGTGACGTCACGGACATTGTTGGCGGCCATCTTGTCTTGTCACACGTGAGGAGGTGGAACTGCTGTGACGTCACGGACATTGTTGGCGGCCATCTTGTCTTGTCGCACGTGAGGAGGTGGAACTGCTGTGACGTCACGGACATTGTTGGCGGCCATCTTGTCTTGTCACACGTGAGGAGGTGGAACTGCTGTGACGTCACGGACATTGTTGGCGGCCATCTTGTCTTGTCGCACGTGAGGAGGTGGAACTGCTGTGACGTCACGGACATTGTTGGCGGCCATCTTGTCTTGTCACACGTGAGGAGGTGGAACTGCTGTGACGTCACGGACATTGTTGGCGGCCATCTTGTCTTGTCACACGTGAGGAGGTGGGACTGCTGTGACGTCACGGACATTGTTAGCGGCCATCTTGTCTTGTCACACGTGAGGAGGTGGAACTGCTGTGACGTCACGGACATTGTTGGCGGCCATCTTGTCTTGTCGCACGTGAGGAGGTGGAACTGCTGTGACGTCACGGACATTGTTGGTGGCCATCTTGTCTTGTCACACGTGAGGAGGTGGGACTGCTGTGACGTCACGGACATTGTTGGCGGCCATCTTGTCTTGTCACACGTGAGGAGGTGGAACTACTGTGACGTCACGGACATTGTTGGCGGCCATCTTGTCTTGTCACACGTGAGGAGGTGGAACTGCTGTGACGTCACGGACATTGTTGGCGGCCATCTTGTCTTGTCACACGTGAGGAGGTGGAACTACTGTGACGTCACGGACATTGTTGGTGGCCATCTTGTCTTGTCGCACGTGAGGAGGTGGAACTGCTGTGACGTCACGGACATTGTTGGCGGCCATCTTGTCTTGTCACACGTGAGGAGGTGGAACTGCTGTGACGTCACGGACATTGTTGGCGGCCATCTTGTCTTGTCGCACGTGAGGAGGTGGAACTGCTGTGAGGTCACGGACATTGTTGGCGGCCATCTTGTCTTGTCACACGTGAGGAGGTGGAACTGCTGTGACGTCACGGACATTGTTGGCGGCCATCTTGTCTTGTCACACGTGAGGAGGTGGAACTGCTGTGACGTCACGGACATTGTTGGCGGCCATCTTGTCTTGTCACACGTGAGGAGGTGGAACTGCTGTGACGTCACGGACATTGTTGGCGGCCATCTTGTCTTGTCACACGTGAGGAGGTGGAACTGCTGTGACGTCACGGACATTGTTGGCGGCCATCTTGTCTTGTCACACGTGAGGAGGTGGAACTGCTGTGACGTCACGGACATTGTTGGCGGCCATCTTGTCTTGTCACACGTGAGGAGGTGGGACTACTGTGACGTCACGGACATTGTTGGCGGCCATCTTGTCTTGTCGCACGTGAGGAGGTGGAACTGCTGTGACGTCACGGACATTGTTGGCGGCCATCTTGTCTTGTCACACGTGAGGAGGTGGAACTGCTGTGACGTCACGGACATTGTTGGCGGCCATCTTGTCTTGTCGCACGTGAGGAGGTGGAACTACTGTGACGTCACGGACATTGTTGGCGGCCATCTTGTCTTGTCACACGTGAGGAGGTGGAACTGCTGTGACGTCACGGACATTGTTGGCGGCCATCTTGTCTTGTCACACGTGAGGAGGTGGGACTACTGTGACGTCACGGACATTGTTGGCGGCCATCTTGTCTTGTCACACGTGAGGAGGTGGAACTACTGTGACGTCACGGACATTGTTGGCGGCCATCTTGTCTTGTCACACGTGAGGAGGTGGAACTACTGTGACGTCACGGACATTGTTGGCGGTCATCTTGTCTTGTCGCACGTGAGGAGGTGGAACTGCTGTGACGTCACGGACATTGTTGGCGGCCATCTTGTCTTGTCGCACGTGAGGAGGTGGAACTGCTGTGACGTCACGGACATTGTTGGCGGCCATCTTGTCTTGTCGCACGTGAGGAGGTGGAACTACTGTGACGTCACGGACATTGTTGGCGGCCATCTTGTCTTGTCGCACGTGAGGAGGTGGAACTGCTGTGACGTCACGGACATTGTTGGCGGCCATCTTGTCTTGTCGCACGTGAGGAGGTGGAACTGCTGTGACGTCACGGACATTGTTGGCGGCCATCTTGTCTTGTCACACGTGAGGAGGTGGAACTGCTGTGACGTCACGGACATTGTTGGCGGCCATCTTGTCTTGTCGCACGTGAGGAGGTGGAACTGCTGTGACGTCACGGACATTGTTGGCGGCCATCTTGTCTTGTCACACGTGAGGCGGTGGAACTGCTGTGACGTCACGGACATTGTTGGCGGCCATCTTGTCTTGTCACACGTGAGGAGGTGGAACTGCTGTGACGTCACGGACATTGTTGGCGGCCATCTTGTCTTGTCACACGTGAGGAGGTGGGACTGCTGTGACGTCACGGACATTGTTGCTGGCCATCTTGTCTTGTCACACGTGAGGAGGTGGAACTACTGTGACGTCACGGACATTGTTGGCAGCCATCTTGTCTTGTCACACGTGAGGAGGTGGAACTGCTGTGACGTCACGGACATTGTTGGCAGCCATCTTGTCTTGTCACACGTGAGGAGGTGGAACTACTGTGACGTCACGGACATTGTTGGCAGCCATCTTGTCTTGTCACACGTGAGGAGGTGGAACTACTGTGACGTCACGGACATTGTTGGCAGCCATCTTGTCTTGTCACACGTGAGGAGGTGGAACTACTGTGACGTCACGGACATTGTTGGCGGCCATCTTGTCTTGTCACACGTGAGGAGGTGGAACTACTGTGACGTCACGGACATTGTTGGCAGCCATCTTGTCTTGTCACACGTGAGGAGGTGGAACTGCTGTGACGTCACGGACATTGTTGGCGGCCATCTTGTCTTGTCGCAAGTGAGGAGGTGGAACTGCTGTGACGTCACGGACATTGTTGGCGGCCATCTTGTCTTGTCACACGTGAGGAGGTGGAACTGCTGTGACGTCACGGACATTGTTGGCGGCCATCTTGTCTTGTCACACGTGAGGAGGTGGAACTGCTGTGACGTCACGGACATTGTTGGCGGCCATCTTGTCTTGTCACACGTGAGGAGGTGGAACTGCTGTGACGTCACGGACATTGTTGGCGGCCATCTTGTCTTGTCACACGTGAGGAGGTGGAACTGCTGTGACGTCACGGACATTGTTGGCGGCCATCTTGTCTTGTCACACGTGAGGAGGTGGGACTACTGTGACGTCACGGACATTGTTGGCGGCCATCTTGTCTTGTCACACGTGAGGAGGTGGGACTGCTGTGACGTCACGGACATTGTTGGCGGCCATCTTGTCTTGTCACACGTGAGGAGGTGGAACTGCTGTGACGTCACGGACATTGTTGCTGGCCATCTTGTCTTGTAACACGTGAGGAGGTGGAACTGCTGTGACGTCACGGACATTGTTGGCAGCCATCTTGTCTTGTCACACGTGAGGAGGTGGAACTGCTGTGACGTCACGGACATTGTTGCTGGCCATCTTGTCTTGTAACACGTGAGGAGGTGGAACTGCTGTGACGTCACGGACATTGTTGGCGGCCATCTTGTCTTGTCACACGTGAGGAGGTGGAACTGCTGTGACGTCACGGACATTGTTGGCGGCCATCTTGTCTTGTCACACGTGAGGAGGTGAAACTGCTGTGACGTCACGGACATTGTTGGCGGCCATCTTGTCTTGTCACACGTGAGGAGGTGGAACTGCTGTGACGTCACGGACATTGTTGGAGGCCATCTTGTCTTGTCACACGTGAGGAGGTGGAACTGCTGTGACGTCACGGACATTGTTGGCGGCCATCTTGTCTTGTCACACGTGAGGAGGTGGAACTGCTGTGACGTCACGGACATTGTTGGCGGCCATCTTGTCTTGTCACACGTGAGGAGGTGGAACTGCTGTGACGTCACGGACATTGTTGGCGGCCATCTTGTCTTGTCACACGTGA
The DNA here is from genome assembly GCA_945910005.1 of Isoperla grammatica. NCBI lineage: Eukaryota > Metazoa > Arthropoda > Insecta > Plecoptera > Perlodidae > Isoperla > Isoperla grammatica. Next base: position 19,184,104 of record OX246749.1, on the reverse strand, counting down.
GGAGGTGGAACTACTGTGACGTCACGGACATTGTTGGCGGCCATCTTGTCTTGTCACACGTGAGGAGGTGGAACTGCTGTGACGTCACGGACATTGTTGGCGGCCATCTTGTCTTGTCACACGTGAGGAGGTGGGACTGCTGTGACGTCACGGACATTGTTGGCGGCCATCTTGTCTTGTCACACGTGAGGAGGTGGGACTGCTGTGACGTCACGGACATTGTTGGCGGCCATCTTGTCTTGTCACACGTGAGGAGGTGGAACTGCTGTGACGTCACGGACATTGTTGGCGGCCATCTTGTCTTGTCACACGTGAGGAGGTGGGACTGCTGTGACGTCACGGTCATTGTTGGTGGCCATCTTGTCTTGTCACACGTGAGGAGGTGGAACTGCTGTGACGTCACGGACATTGTTGGCGGCCATCTTGTCTTGTCACACGTGAGGAGGTGGAACTGCTGTGACGTCACGGACATTGTTGGCGGCCATCTTGTCTTGTCACACGTGAGGAGGTGGAACTGCTGTGACGTCACGGACATTGTTGGCGGCCATCTTGTCTTGTCACACGTGTGGAGGTGGAACTGCTGTGACGTCACGGACATTGTTGGCGGCCATCTTGTCTTGTCACACGTGTGGAGGTGGAACTACTGTGACGTCACGGACATTGTTGGCGGCCATCTTGTCTTGTCACACGTGAGGAGGTGGAACTGCTGTGACGTCACGGACATTGTTGGCGGCCATCTTGTCTTGTCACACGTGAGGAGGTGGAACTGCTGTGACGTCACTGACATTGTTGGCGGCCATCTTGTCTTGTCACACGTGAGGAGGTGGAACTGCTGTGACGTCACGGACATTGTTGGCGGCCATCTTGTCTTGTTACACGTGTGGAGGTGGAACTGCTGTGACGTCACGGACATTGTTGGCGGCCATCTTGTCTTGTCACACGTGAGGAGGTGGAACTGCTGTGACGTCACGGACATTGTTGGCGGCCATCTTGTCTTGTCACACGTGAGGAGGTGGAACTGCTGTGACGTCACGGACATTGTTGGCGGCCATCTTGTCTTGTCACACGTGAGGAGGTGGAACTGCTGTGACGTCACGGACATTGTTGGCGGCCATCTTGTCTTGTCACACGTGAGGAGGTGGAACTGCTGTGACGTCACTGACATTGTTGGCGGCCATCTTGTCTTGTCACACGTGAGGAGGTGGAACTGCTGTGACGTCACGGACATTGTTGGCGGCCATCTTGTCTTGTTACACGTGTGGAGGTGGAACTGCTGTGACGTCACGGACATTGTTGGCGGCCATCTTGTCTTGTCACACGTGAGGAGGTGGAACTGCTGTGACGTCACGGACATTGTTGGCGGCCATCTTGTCTTGTCACACGTGAGGAGGTGGAACTGCTGTGACGTCACGGACATTGTTGGCGGCCATCTTGTCTTGTCACACGTGAGGAGGTGGAACTGCTGTGACGTCACGGACATTGTTGGCGGCCATCTTGTCTTGTTACACGTGTGGAGGTGGAACTGCTGTGACGTCACGGACATTGTTGGCGGCCATCTTGTCTTGTCACACGTGAGGAGGTGGAACTGCTGTGACGTCACGGACATTGTTGGCGGCCATCTTGTCTTGTCACACGTGAGGAGGTGGAACTGCTGTGACGTCACGGACATTGTTGGCGGCCATCTTGTCTTGTCACACGTGAGGAGGTGGAACTGCTGTGACGTCACGGACATTGTTGGCGGCCATCTTGTCTTGTCACACGTGAGGAGGTGGAACTGCTGTGACGTCACGGACATTGTTGGCAGCCATCTTGTCTTGTCACACGTGAGGAGGTGGAACTGCTGTGACGTCACGGACATTGTTGGCGGCCATCTTGTCTTGTCACACGTGAGGAGGTGGAACTGCTGTGACGTCACGGACATTGTTGGCGGCCATCTTGTCTTGTCACACGTGAGGAGGTGGAACTGCTGTGACGTCACGGACATTGTTGGCGGCCATCTTGTCTTGTCGCACGTGAGGAGGTGGAACTGCTGTGACGTCACGGACATTGTTGGCGGCCATCTTGTCTTGTCACACGTGAGGAGGTGGAACTGCTGTGACGTCACGGACATTGTTGGCGGCCATCTTGTCTTGTCGCACGTGAGGAGGTGGAACTACTGTGACGTCACGGACATTGTTGGCGGCCATCTTGTCTTGTCACACGTGAGGAGGTGGAACTACTGTGACGTCACGGACATTGTTGGCGGCCATCTTGTCTTGTCACACGTGAGGAGGTGGAACTGCTGTGACGTCACGGACATTGTTGGAGGCCATCTTGTCTTGTCACACGTGAGGAGGTGGAACTACTGTGACGTCACGGACATTGTTGGCGGCCATCTTGTCTTGTCACACGTGAGGAGGTGGAACTGCTGTGACGTCACGGACATTGTTGGCGGCCATCTTGTTTTGTCACACGTGAGGAGGTGGAACTACTGTGACGTCACGGACATTGTTGGCGGCCATCTTGTCTTGTCACACGTGAGGAGGTGGAACTGCTGTGACGTCACGGACATTGTTGGCGGCCATCTTGTCTTGTCGCACGTGAGGAGGTGGAACTGCTGTGACGTCACGGACATTGTTGGCGGCCATCTTGTCTTGTCGCACGTGAGGAGGTGGAACTACTGTGACATCACGGACATTGTTGGCGGCCATCTTGTCTTGTCACACGTGAGGAGGTGGAACTGCTGTGACGTCACGGACATTGTTGGTGGCCATCTTGTCTTGTCGCACGTGAGGAGGTGGAACTGCTGTGACGTCACGGTCATTGTTGGCGGCCATCTTGTCTTGTCACACGTGAGGAGGTGGAACTGCTGTGACGTCACGGACATTGTTGGCGGCCATCTTGTCTTGTCACACGTGAGGAGGTGGAACTGCTGTGACGTCACGGACATTGTTGGCGGCCATCTTGTCTTGTCACACGTGAGGAGGTGGAACTGCTGTGACGTCACGGACATTGTTGGTGGCCATCTTGTCTTGTCGCACGTGAGGAGGTGGAACTGCTGTGACGTCACGGACATTGTTGGCGGCCATCTTGTCTTGTCACACGTGAGGAGGTGGAACTGCTGTGACGTCACGGACATTGATGGCGGCCATCTTGTCTTGTCACACGTGAGGAGGTGGAACTGCTGTGACGTCACGGACATTGTTGGCGGCCATCTTGTCTTGTCACACGTGAGGAGGTGGAACTACTGTGACGTCACGGACATTGTTGGCGGCCATCTTGTCTTGTCACACGTGAGGAGGTGGAACTGCTGTGACGTCACGGACATTGTTGGCGGCCATCTTGTCTTGTCACACGTGAGGAGGTGGAACTACTGTGACGTCACGGACATTGTTGGCGGCCATCTTGTCTTGTCACACGTGAGGAGGTGGAACTGCTGTGACGTCACGGACATTGTTGGCGGCCATCTTGTCTTGTCGCACGTGAGGAGGTGGAACTGCTGTGACGTCACGGACATTGTTGGTGGCCATCTTGTCTTGTCGCACGTGAGGAGGTGGAACTGCTGTGACGTCACGGACATTGTTGGCGGCCATCTTGTCTTGTCGCACGTGAGGAGGTGGAACTGCTGTGACGTCACGGTCATTGTTGGCGGCCATCTTGTCTTGTCACACGTGAGGAGGTGGAACTACTGTGACGTCACGGACATTGTTGGCGGCCATCTTGTCTTGTCGCACGTGAGGAGGTGGAACTGCTGTGACGTCACGGTCATTGTTGGCGGCCATCTTGTCTTGTCACACGTGAGGAGGTGGAACTACTGTGACGTCACGGACATTGTTGGCGGCCATCTTGTCTTGTCGCACGTGAGGAGGTGGAACTGCTGTGACGTCACGGACATTGTTGGCGGCCATCTTGTCTTGTCACACGTGAGGAGGTGGAACTGCTGTGACGTCACGGACATTGTTGGCAGCCATCTTGTCTTGTCACACGTGAGGAGGTGGAACTGCTGTGACGTCACGGTCATTGTTGGCGGCCATCTTGTCTTGTCACACGTGAGGAGGTGGAACTACTGTGACGTCACGGACATTGTTGGCGGCCATCTTGTCTTGTCACACGTGAGGAGGTGGAACTACTGTGACGTCACGGACATTGTTGGCGGCCATCTTGTCTTGTCACACGTGAGGAGGTGGAACTACTGTGACGTCACGGACATTGTTGGCGGCCATCTTGTCTTGTCACACGTGAGGAGGTGGAACTACTGTGACGTCACGGACATTGTTGGCGGCCATCTTGTCTTGTCACACGTGAGGAGGTGGAACTGCTGTGACGTCACGGACATTGTTGGCAGCCATCTTGTCTTGTCACACGTGAGGAGGTGGAACTGCTGTGACGTCACGGTCATTGTTGGCGGCCATCTTGTCTTGTCACACGTGAGGAGGTGGAACTACTGTGACGTCACGGACATTGTTGGCGGCCATCTTGTCTTGTCGCACGTGAGGAGGTGGAACTGCTGTGACGTCACGGACATTGTTGGCGGCTATCTTGTCTTGTCACACGTGAGGAGGTGGAACTGCTGTGACATCACGGACATTGTTGGCGGCCATCTTGTCTTGTCACACGTGAGGAGGTGGAACTGCTGTGACGTCACGGACATTGTTGGCGGCCATCTTGTCTTGTCACACGTGAGGAGGTGGAACTGCTGTGACGTCACGGACATTGTTGGCGGCCATCTTGTCTTGTCACACGTGAGGAGGATGAACTGCTGTGACGTCACGGACATTGTTGGCGGCCATCTTGTCTTGTCACACGTGAGGAGGTGGAACTACTGTGACGTCACGGACATTGTTGGCGGCCATCTTGTCTTGTCACACGTGAGGAGGTGGAACTGCTGTGACGTCACGGACATTGTTGGCGGCCATCTTGTCTTGTCACACGTGAGGAGGTGGAACTGCTGTGACGTCACGGACATTGTTGGCGGCCATCTTGTCTTGTCACACGTGAGGAGGTGGAACTACTGTGACGTCACGGACATTGTTGGCGGCCATCTTGTCTTGTCACACGTGAGGAGGTGGAACTGCTGTGACGTCACGGACATTGTTGGCGGCCATCTTGTCTTGTCACACGTGAGGAGGTGGAACTGCTGTGACGTCACGGACATTGTTGGCGGCCATCTTGTCTTGTCACACGTGAGGAGGTAGAACTACTGTGACGTCACGGACATTGTTGGCGGCCATCTTGTCTTGTCACACGTGAGGAGGTGGAACTACTGTGACGTCACGGACATTGTTGGCGGCCATCTTGTCTTGTCGCACGTGAGGAGGTGGAACTACTGTGACGTCACGGACATTGTTGGCGGCCATCTTGTCTTGTCACACGTGAGGAGGTGGAACTACTGTGACGTCACGGACATTGTTGGGGGCCATCTTGTCTTGTCACACGTGAGGAGGTGGAACTACTGTGACGTCACGGACATTGTTGGCGGCCATCTTGTCTTGTCACACGTGAGGAGGTGGAACTACTGTGACGTCACGGACATTGTTGGCGGCCATCTTGTCTTGTCACACGTGAGGAGGTGGAACTACTGTGACGTCACGGACATTGTTGGCGGCCATCTTGTCTTGTCGCACGTGAGGAGGTGGAACTACTGTGACGTCACGGACATTGTTGGCGGCCATCTTGTCTTGTCACACGTGTGGAGGTGGAACTACTGTGACGTCACGGACATTGTTGGCGGCCATCTTGTCTTGTCACACGTGAGGAGGTGGAACTGCTGTGACGTCACGGACATTGTTGGCGGCCATCTTGTCTTGTCACACGTGAGGAGGTGGAACTGCTGTGACGTCACGGACATTGTTGGCGGCCATCTTGTCTTGTCACACGTGAGGAGGTGGAACTGCTGTGACGTCACGGACATTGTTGGCGGCCATCTTGTCTTGTCACACGTGAGGAGGTGGAACTGCTGTGACGTCACGGACATTGTTGGCGGCCATCTTGTCTTGTCACACGTGAGGAGGTGGAACTACTGTGACGTCACGGACATTGTTGGCGGCCATCTTGTCTTGTCACACGTGAGGAGGTGGAACTACTGTGACGTCACGGACATTGTTGGCGGCCATCTTGTCTTGTCACACGTGAGGAGGTGGAACTACTGTGACGTCACGGACATTGTTGGCGGCCATCTTGTCTTGTCACACGTGAGGAGGTGGAACTGCTGTGACGTCACGGACATTGTTGGTGGCCATCTTGTCTTGTCACACGTGAGGAGGTGGAACTGCTGTGACGTCACGGACATTGTCGGCGGCCATCTTGTCTTGTCACACGTGAGGAGGTGGAACTGCTGTGACGTCACGGACATTGTCGGCGGCCATCTTGTCTTGTCACACGTGAGGAGGTGGAACTGCTGTGACGTCACGGACATTGTTGGCGGCCATCTTGTCTTGTCACACGTGAGGAGGTGGAACTGCTGTGACGTCACGGACATTGTTGGTGGCCATCTTGTCTTGTCACACGTGAGGAGGTGGAACTACTGTGACGTCACGGACATTGTTGGCGGCCATCTTGTCTTGTCACACGTGAGGAGGTGGAACTGCTGTGACGTCACGGACATTGTTGGCGGCCATCTTGTCTTGTCTCACGTGAGGAGGTGGAACTGCTGTGACGTCACGGACATTGTTGGCGGCCATCTTGTCTTGTCACACGTGAGGAGGTGGAACTGCTGTGACGTCACGGACATTGTTGGCGGCCATCTTGTCTTGTCACACGTGAGGAGGTGGAACTGCTGTGACGTCACGGACATTGTTGGCGGCCATCTTGTCTTGTCACACGTGAGGAGGTGGAACTGCTGTGACGTCACGGACATTGTTGGCGGCCATCTTGTCTTGTCACACGTGAGGAGGTGGAACTGCTGTGACGCCACAGACATTGTTGGCGGCCATCTTGTCTTGTCACACGTGAGGAGGTGGAACTGCTGTGACGTCACGGACATTGTTGGCGGCCATCTTGTCTTGTCACACGTGAGGAGGTGGAACTGCTGTGACGTCACGGACATTGTTGGCGGCCATCTTGTCTTGTCACACGTGAGGAGGTGGAACTGCTGTGACGTCACGGACATTGTTGGCGGCCATCTTGTCTTGTCACACGTGAGGAGGTGGAACTGCTGTGACGTCACGGACATTGTTGGCGGCCATCTTGTCTTGTCACACGTGAGGAGGTGGAACTGCTGTGACGTCACGGACATTGTTGGCGGCCATCTTGTCTTGTCACACGTGAGGAGGTGGAACTACTGTGACGTCACGGACATTGTTGGCGGCCATCTTGTCTTGTCACACGTGAGGAGGTGGAACTGCTGTGACGTCACGGACATTGTTGGCGGCCATCTTGTCTTGTCACACGTGAGGAGGTGGAACTGCTGTGACGTCACGGACATTGTTGGCGGCCATCTTGTCTTGTCGCACGTGAGGAGGTGGAACTGCTGTAACGTCACGGACATTGTTGGCGGCCATCTTGTCTTGTCACACGTGAGGAGGTGGAACTACTGTGACGTCACGGACATTGTTGGCGGCCATCTTGTCTTGTCACACGTGAGGAGGTGGAACTGCTGTGACGTCACGGACATTGTTGGCGGCCATCTTGTCTTGTCACACGTGAGGAGGTGGAACTGCTGTGACGTCACGGACATTGCTGGCGGCCATCTTCTCTTGTCGCACGTGAGGAGGTGGAACTGCTGTTACGTCACGGACATTGTTGGCGGCCATCTTGTCTTGTCACACGTGAGGAGGTGGAACTGCTGTGACGTCACGGACATTGTTGGCGGCCATCTTGTCTTGTCACACGTGAGGAGGTGGAACTGCTGTGACGTCACGGACATTGTTGGCGGCCATCTTGTCTTGTCACACGTGAGGAGGTGGAACTGCTGTGACGTCACGGACATTGTTGGCGGCCATCTTGTCTTGTCACACGTGAGGAGGTGGAACTGCTGTGACGTCACGGACATTGTTGGCGGCCATCTTGTCTTGTCACACGTGAGGAGGTGGAACTGCTGTGACGTCACGGACATTGTTGATGGCCATCTTGTCTTGTCACACGTGAGGAGGTGGAACTGCTGTGACGTCACGGACATTGTTGGCGGCCATCTTGTCTTGTCACACGTGAGGAGGTGGAACTACTGTGACGTCACGGACATTGTTGGCGGCCATCTTGTCTTGTCACACGTGAGGAGGTGGAACTACTGTGACGTCACGGACATTGTTGGCGGCCATCTTGTCTTGTCACACGTGAGGCGGTGGAACTACTGTGACGTCACGGACATTGTTGGCGGCCATCTTGTCTTGTCACACGTGAGGCGGTGGAACTGCTGTGACGTCACGGACATTGTTGGATGCCATCTTGTCTTGTCGCACGTGAGGAGGTGGAACTGCTGTGACGTCACGGACATTGTTGGCGGCCATCTTGTCTTGTCACACGTGAGGAGGTGGAACTGCTGTGACGTCACGGACATTGTTGGCGGCCATCTTGTCTTGTCACACGTGAGGAGGTGGAACTGCTGTGACGTCACGGACATTGTTGGATGCCATCTTGTCTTGTCACACGTGAGGAGGTGGAACTGCTGTGACGTCACGGACATTGTTGGCGGCCATCTTGTCTTGTCACACGTGAGGAGGTGGAACTGCTGTGACGTCACGGACATTGTTGGCGGCCATCTTGTCTTGTCACACGTGAGGAGGTGGAACTGCTGTGACGTCACGGACATTGTTGGCGGCCATCTTGTCTTGTCGCACGTGAGGAGGTGGAACTGCTGTGACGTCACGGACATTGTTGGCGGCCATCATGTCTTGTCACACGTGAGGAGGTGGAACTGCTGTGACGTCACGGACATTGTTGGCGGCCATCTTGTCTTGTCACACGTGAGGAGGTGGAACTGCTGTGACGTCATGGACATTGTTGGCGGCCATCTTGTCTTGTCACACGTGAGGAGGTGGAACTGCTGTGACGTCACGGACATTGTTGGCGGCCATCTTGTCTTGTCACACGTGAGGCGGTGGAACTGCTGTGACGTCATGGACATTGTTGGCGGCCATCTTGTCTTGTCACACGTGAGGAGGTGGAACTGCTGTGACGTCACGGACATTGTTGGCGGCCATCTTGTCTTGTCACACGTGAGGAGGTGGAACTGCTGTGACGTCACGGACATTGTTGGCGGCCATCTTGTCTTGTCACACGTGAGGAGGTGGAACTGCTGTGACGTCACGGACATTGTTGGCGGCCATCTTGTCTTGTCGCACGTGAGGAGGTGGAACTGCTGTGACGTCACGGACATTGTTGGCGGCCATCTTGTCTTGTCACACGTGAGGAGGTGGAACTGCTGTGACGTCACGGACATTGTTGGCGGCCATCTTGTCTTGTCACACGTGAGGAGGTGGAACTGCTGTGACGTCACGGACATTGTTGGCGGCCATCTTGTCTTGTCACACGTGAGGAGGTGGAACTGCTGTGACGTCATGGACATTGTTGGCGGCCATCTTGTCTTGTCACACGTGAGGAGGTGGAACTGCTGTGACGTCACGGACATTGTTGGCGGCCATCTTGTCTTGTCACACGTGAGGAGGTGGAACTGCTGTGACGTCATGGACATTGTTGGCGGCCATCTTGTCTTGTCACACGTGAGGAGGTGGAACTGCTGTGACGTCATGGACATTGTTGGCGGCCATCTTGTCTTGTCACACGTGAGGAGGTGGAACTGCTGTGACGTCACGGACATTGTTGGCGGCCATCTTGTCTTGTCGCACGTGAGGCGGTGGAACTGCTGTGACGTCACGGACATTGTTGGCGGCCATCTTGTCTTGTCACACGTGAGGAGGTGGAACTGCTGTGACGTCACGGACATTGTTGGCGGCCATCTTGTCTTGTCACACGTGAGGAGGTGGAACTGCTGTGACGTCACGGACATTGTTGGCGGCCATCTTGTCTTGTCACACGTGAGGAGGTGGAACTGCTGTGACGTCACGGACATTGTTGGCGGCCATCTTGTCTTGTCACACGTGAGGAGGTGGAACTGCTGTGACGTCACGGACATTGTTGGCGGCCATCTTGTCTTGTCACACGTGAGGAGGTGGAACTGCTGTGACGTCACGGACATTGTTGGCGGCCATCTTGTCTTGTCACACGTGAGGAGGTGGAACTGCTGTGACGTCACGGACATTGTTGGCGGCCATCTTGTCTTGTCGCACGTGAGGAGGTGGAACTGCTGTGACGTCACGGACATTGTTGGCGGCCATCTTGTCTTGTCGCACGTGAGGAGGTGGAACTACTGTGACGTCACGGACATTGTTGGCGGCCATCTTGTCTTGTCACACGTGAGGAGGTGGAACTGCTGTGACGTCACGGACATTGTTGGCGGCCATCTTTATGAACAAACCACTGAAAAAGGTCTGCTTTATCTCCGCCTAGTGGAGGGTCGTCGAACTCACTAACTTGAGAGTTCGACGAGCGTCCGCCAGGCGGAGATCAAGTAGACCTTGCAAATGACATATTAAGCCGCGTCCACATAAATGACTAGTGAATATTGACTATTGACTACAACCCCACTGTGATTATTTCTTAGTCAAGCCACAAAACTAACAAGACTCCTTTCATTGGCTGCGAGAGAGAGTTCAGCGCGCTGATTGGCTGTGACTAAGACTTGACCAAGGAATTGAGATATTTTCAATTCGTTAGTCAGTAGTCAAAAGTCAAAAGTAAAGTTGTGTGAACGTCAGCACGTATACGCCTATGGTTTAAATCACTTATAATTATTAGTCAATAGTCAATAGTCATTTATGTGAACCGGCTCTTACATACCAATGGGGAGTGGCGTGCCAATACCTATCAAATTTTAAGGCACCGATTACTTTCGGGGTGGGGTGGGGTACCCTTAGGGGTACCCCACCCCACCATAACATAACTTAATGATACCACTTCTACAATTAATACGAATGAGTAATATATAAAAATATACGTTTAAAAATTATACGATTACTAAAAGCAATCTTACACGTACCTGGGTACTCAGAGTCTGGGTCTTCCTAGTTCTTACAATGTCATTTTAGTTTAACAGTCAGTATAGGTTCGTTCATTTGTCCGTTCCGAACAGTCCGAACAGGTTGTTCGTTGTTCATCTCTAAAAAAAAACATAATGTTCTGGTGGTGTTCAGTTGTCCGCCGGCAACTGTTTGCAAACAGGCCGAACATGTTCGAACTGTCCGGCCGGAATGAATAAAGGTTCGTTCATTTGTCGTGTTTGGAACTGTTCGGTAACAAGTTAGAACACGGCGGAAACGCGTCATCGAACAGGAAGTTGGCTGAGTCTAGTACGAAAAAACATGTGTTCTGCCTTGAGCCTTGACACAAATGAACGCCAATCTAGTCAGAGACACTGTCAATTTTAGGTCAAACCTGACTAATCCAAAGGCTGTCTCTAAATAGAGCGTAAGATAAACTGAATTAATCTTTGATAGGGCCTAAACCTAGTTAGTGATGGTTGAATTAAACGTACGGGCGTCTAGGCGTAAATGAGGTTATGTAGGCCTATTGGACTAAATACACGTTAAATCATTATTTTCTTAGGTACCTTAATGTAACAAACATAACGACCCTATTCAATTAGAAATTTTTACGTTATCTCAGACGACAGATATGTTGTAATTTCCATTAGAATGTATATTAATTAACAGGTTACCGCTATGGCTATTTTGTATTCCCGCTCTACATCTTGTTCTACTCAACTCACTCCTCTTTTTCATTCAGGACAGTTCGAACATGTTCGGCCTGTTTGCAAACAGTTGCCGGCGGACAACTGAACAGCACCAGAACATATGTTTTTTTTACAGATGAACACCGAACAACCTGTTCGGACTGTTCGAAACAGTTCGGGACGGACAAATGAACGAACCTTAATTAAGATGAGTGAGTTGAGTAGAACAAGAAGTACAGCGGGAATACAAATTAGACATAGCGGTCACGTGTTAATTAATATAGGCTACATTCTAATGCAGATTACAACATGTCTGTCGTCTGAGATAACGTAAAAAATTCTAATTGAATAGAGTCGTTATGTTTGTTACACTAAGGTAAGAAAATAATGATTTAACATTTATTTAGCCCAATAGGCCTAGGTACCTAACATGAACCTCATTTAAGCCTAGACGCCGGTATTGATCGTTGCTTATCCCGTACGTTTAATTGAATCATCACAAACCTAGCTTAGGTCCTACCAAAGATTAATTCAGTTATCTTACTCCCTATTTAATTTAACCTCAAATTAACAGGTGTCTCTGACTAGATTGGCGTTCATTTGTGTGAACTGTGAAGGCAGAACACATGTTTTTTCGTACTAGACTCGGCCAACTTCCTGTTCGATGACGCGTTTCCGCTGTGTTCCGACTTGTTACCGAACAGTTACGAACTCGACTAATGAACGAACCTTAGGTCGGCGATTAACGATAAGAAAGTTCAAGTGATAAGACCAAGTGCATTCCCTAAACTAGGGTCTGTGCGCCCCAGACACGCACAGGTTGGGGGATATCATTTATATATAACCCCCCCCCCCCCCCCCCCTCCCCCAACCACCAATTCAGTACGATACTTTTTTTTTACCGTACGAGAAATTTTTGTAAATTTTTGCAATTTTATAAATTTTGTGGAATTTCACACACAAAATTTGAAATTTTGAGATAATTTTGAAATTTTCTGATTTTTTTTTTTAAATCTAAAAAGTTTTTGTTAGAAAATCAGGAATATTTTCTAACCATGTTATGAACCACGTCCTTGAAGAAATGGTGTAACCTACAACTCTATTCCTTCATAAACTGTGCAGCGATGTTTGAGTAAAACAAAGTGGACGTCTTGTAGCGCTCAGTCAATGAGCTGTCAATCACGCGAATGTTGTGGTCGATGCACTTCCATTGACCACCGAACTGGGGTGGCGCACTCAACCGGAATGATAATTCATGTCCTAATAAAGACATAATTATTTTGATTTCTTAATTTTCGAAACTATTTTTGTGATGAGCAACTCGTCTGCATTGCAGAATGTTGAAGCTCTACGACCAAAATTAGCATTTTATACAACAGTGAAACTATTTCTTGGCCCAACTTATGTTGAATTATTCCACCTACATTGTTCCATGTTGCCGTGCATAGCATATTGCGCGCAGGTCCAGTCGTACCGGTATTACACAAAAGAAAGTGGGTTCGAATCCCGCATATTAACACATGTATTTTAGCAACTGTCCTTCTTCATCTCTGCTCAATAAGATTACTACAGCTGCTTTGGATAAGCAGCAGCGTCGGGGGCTCCGGCAGGCTAGCCCATTAGGAAAAAAAAAAAAAATTAGGAACACCGCCAACATTGCTAACACAGTAATCACAGACAAGAAGAGTGCAGCAGTAGAGGGGGAGGGGGGGGGGGGGGGGCAACATACATGGAGCTATCAGGGCGCTGAGCCCTCTCTGCTGTGCATCAGTAGAGTGTGAGAGTGTAAGATTTGCTGTTCGGTTTGCTAATACAACTTTTAAAATCGATATTGTAGAAGGATAGGGAAAACATGCTCTTTATATCATTTATTTTTATCATGTAAAATTTGTGTGTAGGCCTACTAAATTTTGAGTGCAAAATAAAAAATTGTTAATAATTGGATATTTGTATGCTTCATAAAACATCCTTGTTCTAGAGCAAACTGGTGAAATCAGAATGTACTGCACAAATTTTTCCTCCCACTGGTACGACAAGATACATAACACTGAACTGTAACAAATTACATTCAACCTGCCGCCCCCCGTCTGTTCAAAGTCTGATTGTTGTACCAATGTACTAGATCCAACAATAATTATTTCAAGTTGCCGATATATTTAACACACATCACGTTAATTTTAAGATCTTTGTCGTAGTGATAATTTTCTCGTCACATTTTAGAATGTTGTTAACTATCCTTAATAAACGTCTTCCCTTTGGCATTCAAAACATCCTACAATAAAGAGTTTTTCATTTTTCCAAAGTTTGGTTGGTTAAACTGGCATCGTTGGCGGCAGCGGCTGCGCACTACGCACTACGCAGGAGGTGTGTTGCTCTTGCACACGGCTAGTCGGCGGTCGGCCACATGCGTGAGCCGTGAGTGTTTGAGTGGCGAGTGTGAAGAATTTGGATGGTCAACAGGAGGCAGGTGGGGTAGATGTGATTAATTAGACATATAGCAATACTGACAAGCCTGTGGAAGGTTTCATTACATTCTATGAGCTACAACCATTCCCAAAGCTAGGGTAGGCCTTGCTAGTAGGTTTCGATTGTGCAGATACGCAGCTCTGATTTGAGCATTGTTTACCTAGGCCTATTTTTTTTAGGTTAGAGTGCGTAGGCGCCTAAGCAATCAATTGCCCGGTTTTGCCGGGACGGATCAGGAATTGAACATCTTGTCCTGGTTGAAATTAAAATGATTCCTGGACGGCAAATGTCCCGGAATTACATGAAAGTGTCGTACTTAACTGCCCGCGACCCCGCGTCGCCCGAAATGTGAGCACGAAACGAGTAGGCCTAGGCCCTACTGGCATTGGGTTTAAAATATATATTTTAAACCCAATGCTACTGGTACCCTAGCAGGCGCGTAGGAACTCTAAATCAACTTATCAAGTGGGGGGGGAAGAATTGTGAGCGCGAAGCGCGAACAACTCGCGGGGTCTGGGGCGGAGCCCCAGCCGCCGGAGGCCTTTTCGCCGAAGGCGAAAAATTTTCTTGCTATATTAGTTATTTCTCGATTTTTAGGCTTAAATAAATACGTTTTGAGGGCCATAACCCGCCCCTTCCCTAACTACGCCACTGAGTTTCAAACACCCATTAGCTTTTATTTTGTAATGCTACAAAGTGCAAACTAAGACAGAGGAAATGTATTGTGACGAAAATCTTGGCTTTCTCCGGGGCGTGGGGCCCTCTGTGTTTCTGCAATTATTATTCACTATTTAGTTGGTGAATGTTTACCCGGGTATCCGTGTGGCATTGTATGTCGGGATGTGCCTAATGGCGTTTTCCAATGGACGGCACTGAGTGCGCACTGAAACGTCACCTGTGACGACATGCACTGCACTGGGTTTGTTGTCAGTGCGAACCTCATTGGAACACGTTTCAAGTTGAGTGCGTCGGTTTGGGCGGCAAAACCGAAGGTCTTGTTGGAGTTTTTTCTGAACTGAAATATCATAACATGTATTTTTTATTAATTGGCTAATTATGATATGCCTAGGCCTATTCGGCGTACCTTCAAGCCCCGCGTCTGTGATTAAGTCCCTATAAAAGTCGACCAAATGGCCTACCTAGGCCTAGGTGCATGTTGTGTTATTAGCCCACAGTCACACACGAAACCAACCACACCTATCGGCATATGATTTGGATCATTGAATTGAAACCCATAGACCGGGTTGTAGACCCAGTCTAGGCTACCATGTACGCCCAAATGAAAGCAATGTCACAAATGACATTCTAGGTCTAGGCTTTTTAAGGTTATGTAGGCCTATGACTAGACAAGTGCTTACCTCTTCATCAGAGTAGTTATGTACAATGTCTGGAATAAATCCAGAAACTTTTGGTTTGGCTTCCTTATCATTGGCTAGTAACTCTACTATCATGTCATCGTCACTGCTGTCCGAAGATTCTAAAATATCCATTAGCAGAATTAATTTGCGCGCGTCAAGCGTAGCCATTTTGCAATTGCACTTGCTATTTTTTCAGTGCGGGTCAGTGTGCACTCGTGCGGTGCACACTGCCATTGGAATACGAAAAACCGCACTCAGTGCGGTCATTGGAACAGCAAGAACTTTTTCGGTGCGCACTCAGTGCAGTCCAGTGCGGCCATTGGAAAACGCCATAAAACGCTAAATTGGGTGGGTCCCAGGAAAAAGTGGGGGGGGGAATCTCCCCCCATTCCCCCCCCCCTTCCTACGCGCCTGTACCCTAGTGAGAATTGAAAATAATTAATAAATAATTAATAATTAATAATAAATAATAATAATAACAACAATAAGAATAATAATAATAATAATAATAATAATAATAATAATAATAATAATAATAATAATAATAATAATAAAGAAATAAATAAATAATAAAGAAGAAATGCAACTTGGGAAGAGGTCAATCAGGAACGATTGTGGGAAGATAGAAAAGTGTGGACAGAATTTGTAGAAAGAGCAGAGGAAGAAGAAAGTGAAGAGGAGGAGCCGGAGGAAGTTAACATGAGGGAAGCGTCAGGCATGGCCAGCCGGCTTCGATGTACCTAGGGGCCAGAATATGATGGGATTAATTTCCTATCCCCTACCCGCAGAGCAGATATAGGCCTATAAACAAAAAATAATAATAATAATAATAATAATAAGAATAATAAGAATAGAAATAATTAATTCTCTGCAAAAGATTTTTCTTCAAAAGTTTTCTTGACAGTAAAAACATATTACAGGAAAGGGTACAAAGTGAACATAAAATATTTTTTTTCAACGAAATTTAACAAAAATCACTTTTTTATGTTACCTGTTACTGTATCTTTCCAATTATGTAAGGCGCATGCTTCAAATAGTACGTATTTATGTTTAAATCAATTTAATTCTGTTGAATTGGCCAGAGCCTATGCCTAGGCCTATGCACGCCAACATTATGCCTATACCCTATACGGCTATACCCTATCCCTATTCATAGGTTGCACGTATGTCACATCTGTGACCAAACTTTGATCTTGCCATGGAGTAACAATTGAAGGCTGTTGTGTGGTAGAGCACAAATTCTTTGTTCTTTAAAAGTCAGCCTGTTTTTAAAATGAAATTGGTAGCCTATGTGTGGTAATTTTTTATTTTTTTATTACTTATGTTTACTTTTTAAATTTTAAATTAGGCTTATTTTATAAATTTGAATAGTATTTGGCATTTGGCAATGATCTATGATTGGTCCTCATCAATTGTGTCGCAATCATGGCCGCTGTGACGTCACGTGGGAACTATGAATAGGCCTAGGTACAATAGTCTTAATACAAGTTGATTGCTATTACCCTCCGCTTGTTCTGCTAAGTTTTGTTTTTACTATTGTAAAGAAGAATTATTTCATTCATCATTATACGTAACATAATGCTTGGTTGTCGAAGCTGAAGCATGGCTGGTGACAGCGTGCTCCGTTTTTCCCATCATAAATAAATATGAAACTTGAAGCTCATTTATAATCGTGAAAATCCATTCTACCTCATCGAAATGAAACATTTTTATGTTGAGACAGTTAGATATCCTAATCTTGTGACATAATATTAAGAAAATCTCATTAAACTGTTTCCTAACTTAGAATCATTCGTTCTCTTAATTGTTTTCATTGTACATTAAAAAATATTGTTGTAGATATTTTTCTCTCTCAAAATTAGTTTTAGCCTATTTGTATAGGCCCTAGGCCTAGTATTTAAACATTAAAAATGAAAAGATGTTGGTTGTCTGCAGGGGGGCGGGAGGCCGAGGGGTTCCTGCCCTGAATCGATGACCGACATCAAAGAGGAACCGGCATGGCCCGAAGAGGACAGAGAAACGGGGGAGTTTGTGACGATTCCCTTCTACTTGGGCCTGGGTGAGTCTGGCTGTGCTTTCAAACACGCTCTCTTGCTGCTAGTTCCCTTCTACTTGGGCCTGGGTGAGTCTGGCTGTGCTTTCAAACACGCTCTCTTGCTGCTAGTTCCCTTCTACTTGGGCCTGGGTGAGTCTGGCTGTGCTTTCAAACGCGCTCTCTTGTAGCTAGTTCTGCCGCAAAATATATAGGCCCAACACATTTCCACATGACATGAACAAAAACTCACATAATTTAAAAGTAAAGTAAAATCGGATCCCAGTCGTACTTCATCCATTTTAATTACATTTGACATAATTAATTGACGTAATTAATTACATTTGATGTTAAGTGCCATTATGTCTTGTGAATGTAGTCTCGATCATACCGGAAGTCACGTGACAATGGATAGGCTACTTCCGACCCAGTCTTTCCTCCACCTTCGTCGGGTGATCAAGGCCACGTCAGGCCGAAACTGTCTCGACGTTTTGTTTATATTTTTTTGTGTTTCTATCGACTCCAAAGGCCGCAACTACTACAAGGTAAGCTGTTGGTTCCTTCCTATCCTTCCCCCCAAGCTCATAACTATTATGTCTGTATTTTTTTCTTACTTCCTTAAATTCTTACAGGCCTAATGATTAGGGCCTAGAGGTGTTTGTAAATGGTGTTATGTTTTCTTAAATTACGTTTATAGATTTAATAATTTCGATGCTGTGGCGGTGTTATGCTTTTTGGGAGATTTTCTTCTGTAAATGTCACCAGAAACATGTTTAAATTAAAAAGGAATTTTTAATGTAATTTAATTTATTTGAATTGTATGTAGAAACTAGTACTAGTTAATACGAAGTGTATTAACATTAGGTACCCTTACATGTGTTTGTCTAGTGTGTCTTTACGGTCGAATTAAAGGCGGCAGTCACAACACATCAGAATCTTCTTGTCCGGGTAAAATCCCTCAGAATTGTACTCGTTTGCTCTGCTTACGCCAAATTTCAGCAAAAATAAATCGTTGATCTTCTTAACGAAATCATCATTATAATGAAAAAATATTAGGTCCCCACGATTGTGTTGTAATGACGTTTGACTGTAATAATAAATTTAAATTTGTTACAAATGTTTATAATAAATTAAAAACAATCGCGATTTCGTGTCATTTCGCTCTTTAATACAATTTTCGATGTTATGACTGGAAATTGACGGATTTCGCGAATTTTCGCGGTGACATCTTTGATGTTTTTAAGAGCCGCATGCATAGAGCTATTTCAGGCGCGGTAACAGCGAGTCAGTTGTACATGTATAACAGCGAAAGTAATAACACGATTTTGTTGAAAAAAATCAAGTACACAGAACACATTTGTTTCTAGGTCCGTGCGTAAGGAAATTCGAATCAGAGTTTATTTGACTTAGTAAAAAATTTATTAGTGTCAGGTAACTTCACTATGGGAAAACGTTAACCGTTTAACGAATTTCAAGATTTCAAAACAGCCAGATCCAGCTCTCACTTGTCCCTATTACATATTAAAATATCATGTTTCTTGAAGTAACCAAAATACTGGAAATCTGTGACGCCCGAGTATCAACGCGCTCCAAATTCTATTCAAAAATACTCAAATACAGCACTACGGAGTTCAGCGTTCTGTCGCTAGGTAGCACTAGCATCGCTCCGCTACTTTGATTGACAGGCGGTGGCTACTGATTGGGGTTTTGGTCTAGAGTGGGAGGGTTGAGACTTGAGAATGCAGGTGTCTGGTGTGTTTTGGAAAACACGAATGTATGTATGTGTGTATCTATGTCATTTATACATTACTACACCATTCATCCGATTGCGATGAAACTTTGGTGAGTTGTTGTGCGCACGCCCGCAACGGTTTCTGGATGATAACAACACACCCCCCCCCCCTCACCCCTGCACCACCACTGAGCCACCAACATGCAATAATGCGTTCTATTATTATTCATCCGATTGCAATAAAACTTTGGTGAGTTATTATGCGAAGGTTTCTGAATTAGTACCCCCCCCCCCCTCCCCCCCCCCCCTCCCCCGCCCCTTTGTGTACCACTAGACGGAAAAATATATTGTGTGTCAAAAAGCACTTCAATAAACATAATTAAAACATAAACACTTTATTTCTTTCAGTGGCATTGCAACGCATGCCGGGTTTGCTAGTTATCAATAAATTTGTATTTACAGTCACGACAAGAGAGTGGGTCGTCAATCTAAAAAATCTCGGGTAATAGCAATATATAACAGCACAGAGAAGTAAAGTAATTACTTATCTGTGCTAAGAGTATATAGATGCTCATTGTCGTAGTAGTCAGTATGAACATAATCACATCAATAAGGCTGTTCCGTGTCCCATGTAGCTTGTAACTGGGATGGTAGAGCGACAGTATACCTAACAATGTAAGAGGTATTTTGTTCACGCGGCAATTATTGTATTGCGAACTAAAACTCATCAAGAATCAGAAGAATGTCAGTGACCTACAATGCCTACCCTACCCTCTCATCCCTCCGGCTATCGCATACTTTCACTTTATTGTCTCGTAGGGGAGATGTGCGCGTAGACGACAAAGATAACGGTATTACGGACATTGCTGTTTGGTTTATAATAATGTAGTATTTACAGGTTTTAGTGCACCTTTCATTGTTGTATATATAGTGTTATTTTTTTGGCCCGAACATTACGACATATAAATGCGTCTTTTAGTGCACCTTTCATTGTTGTATATATATAATGTTACTTTTTGGCCCGAACATTACGGCATATAAATGTGTCTTTCAGTGCACCTTTCATTGTTGCATATATAATGTTACTTTTTGATTCGAACATTACGGCATATAAATGCGTCTTTCAGTGCACCTTTTATTGCTGTATATATAGTGTTATTTTTTGGCCCGAACATTACGGCATATAAATGCGTCTTTTAGTGCACCTTTCATTGTTGTATATGTAATGTTACTTTTTGGCCCGAACATTACGGCATATAAATGTGTCTTTCAGTGCACCTTTCATTGTTGAATATATAATGTTACTGTTTGGTCCGAACATTACGGCATATAAATGCGTCTTTCAGTGCACCTTTTATTGCTGTATATATAGTGTTATTTTTTGGCCCGAACATTACGGCATATAAATGCGTCTTTTAGTGCACCTTTCATTGTTGTATATATAACGTTACTTTTTGGTCCGAACATTACGGCATATAAATGCGTCTTTCAGTGCACCTTACATTGTTGTATATATTATAGTGTTATTTTTTTGGCCCGAACATTACGGCATATAAATGCGTCTTTCAGTGCACCTTACATTGTTGTATATATTATAGTGTTATTTTTTTTGACCCGAACATTACGCTTTTAAAATGCGTTTTCTACGTAATGTACCGTGTGTGTATTTTAGTGACACCAGAAAATTCTAGTATATATTATTGACTTTCTTGCCCCGAACTGTACGGCCTTTACAAGTGATCTCTACATAAATTGCGTATTTTAGTGCAATATGTAATCACTTATATTTTTGCGTTTGTTTTTCACAAACATTATGACTTCAAGATGACTGTGTTGTGTGTAAAGTACGTAGTTTCGTGCACTGGCATTATTGTTTATATTCGGGTGTTTTGTTTGCCCAAACTTGATGGCTACAACATGACTGTTGTGTGTAAAGTACGTATAGTTTCGTGCACTGGCATTATTGTTTATATTCGGGTGTTCTGTTCGCCCAAACTGGATGGCTACAACATGACTGTGTTGTGTGTAAAGTACGTAGTTTCGTGCACTGGCATTATTGTTTATATTCGGGTGTTCTGTTCGCCCAAACTGGATGGCTACAACATGACTGTGTTGTGTGTAAAGTACGTACTTTCGTGCACTGGCATTATTGTTTATATTCGGGTGTTCTGTTTGCCCAAACTGGATGGCTACAACATGACTGTGTTGTGTGTAAAGTACGTAGTTTCGTGCACTGGCATTATTGTTTATATTCGGGTGTTCTGTTTGCCCAAACTGGATGGCTACAACATGACTGTGTTGTGTGTAAAGTACGTAGTTTCGTGCACTGGCATTATTGTTTATATTCGGGTGTTCTGTTTGCCCAAACTGGATGGCTACAACATGACTGTGTTGTGTGTAAAGTACGTAGTTTCGTGCACTGGCATTATTGTTTATATTCGGGTGTTCTGTTTGCCCAAACTGGATGGCTACAACATGACTGTGTTGTGTGTAAAGTACGTAGTTTCGTGCACTGGCATTATTGTTTATATTCGGGTGTTCTGTTTGCCCAAACTTGATGGCTACAACATGACTGTGTTGTGTGTAAAGTACGTAGTTTCGTGCACTGGCATTATTGTTTATATTCGGGTGTTTTGTTTGCCCAAACTTGATGGCTACAACAAGACTTTCTTGTGCACATAAAATGTGTACTTTCGTGCATTGTACAATGTGTAGCCTATGTATATACTATTACTGTGTATTCTGGCTGGAACATTACCAGCTTATGTTAGGTTCGTTCGTTGGTGTACTTTTTACCGGGACCGAGCATCCAGCCTCAATCTTTATCTTCTCTTGATTGTAATTTACTTCTACCTATATCAGTATCAACATTGCTCATCTTATTCGGCGGACGAACGATACGCCATTTGGAATGCAAATGAGTGACGAGTCTGACAAAACCTTAGGCCTACATTCATCCATACCATATTTTATCGTTTATTATTTTCAATATAATAATGTGTCTAATAATAATAATCTTTCGTACCAAGCTGTCCAGGGGCAATGCATGTCCCTCTTCAGGCGATAAATAGCTTTTGTGGTATTTTGAATAGTAAGAAAAGAATGTCCGAGGGTTGATAGTATGATATGACTCAATCCCAGGATTCGTCTTATGACTGAGGAAAACCTCGGAATAAACCTCAGTCAGGGTTGCCGATAGCCGTATCGAACTGGCGACCTCCCGATTTAGAGTTTAGCGTCAGCGCTAAGCAGTAAGCCACATTTATCAGTTGAATGTAATGATTGCTTTCGAATTAGTTAGGGTTTGAATTTATTCTTCTATCGTATATGGAAGATGGGCTTGCAATAAGTTTCAGGATGAGTAAATGTGTTACACGAGACTAATTGTAAACGTCGCCGGTTCGATATCTGGTACCTGACATCCAGCTGATAATGATTTGTTTTTATGTGTTTGAGTCGGTGTACTATAAATATTCCGGCGTCATTCCCTCCTTGATATCTGAATTCCCTAATGACAGGGATATAGAGCTGATGTGCACCCAAGAACGGAAACCCCGAATTCGCATATTGCGAGATGAGCTGAGATTGTGACAAGTTGACTAGCCCGGCAGGTGTCCGACTTCCCCGAGTTCAGTATTGCCGGCCTAGATTCCACCTTTCATAACACCCCCCCCACCCCCCTCTCCCCCTAACGCTAACCGCCCTTCGACCAACAGCCACAATGGCGCCTCACACGTGGCGTGGGCTGTCTACCTGCAGCATCCGACGGAATCTTCAGTTTCGAATTCACAACACTCTGTTCGACCGACCTTTCAATTACCTACCTGTGAGACGCTCGCATGAGCACGGCTATGCAGCCGGCTCTTAAGGTGCCTATCAACAGATATACACTTTGTTTATCTCCCCCTTCTTTATCAACACTTTTCGCGATTTCGCGGCCCGCGAAAAACAAACACCTCTACTAATGATGCATTTTAAACATCTTTTGTAAAATGCATGTACCGGTAAATTATGTTATGTATGCCTATGTTATATGTTTTATATATATATATAATGTGTACTTGGAGAGGTCAAAATGGCTGAGTTAATTGGAACTCGGAACAAGATAAACATGTTCTGGCGAGGGAAAAGGTACAGAAGGATGACATCTTACCGGAGAAAGTAGATAGGTCGCTTTGAGAAACATATAGATGAGAAGACAAATAAATAAATATATACTGAGACGTTTCGGCCAAATAGTGGTCTTGATCACTCAGCGTGAGTAGAAGAACTAAACTAAACTGAGTTGAGTTTAAACTGAGTTTCCCGCTGAGTGATCAAGACCACAAGTAGAAAAGAAAAAAGTGTAAGTCAAAGATCGTCATGTCAATTAATAAGAAAGAAATGAATCAGTGGTTGGACAGTGCGAACACCTGCGGACAAGTATTATTATTTTGCCGGTCCCTGAGATGAACCAACCACTGATGTAGACAACCCACCTGAGTGTTGTGGTGATCCAGAGCCAAATGTAGGTACAGACCTAGGCCTTGTCTGTTTATTCCCAATGGGTGTTTTTTTTTTTTTTACAATTACTGTTTGCCTACAGAGTGGAATCGAGGGATATTAGTTAATACTGTATAAATAACCGAAAACCTAACCAAAACTTGAGGTTTATTAAACTAACCGAACCGCACTAAGAAAGTACTAACTGCACATCCCTAATATATATTGCTACTCTTTATTCCAACATCATTTAGTTAGAAAAAGGGGTGTTTCCACCATTGATCTTGATTTGTGTGGTAAATGTGTTACCTTTTTACAATTAGTACGGTAGTTCATCTATTTAATTTTATATCTTAATGCATGAATGAGCATCAAGTGGGCTATTGTAAATATTTTAATGTGAATGGCTTGATGTTAAATGTAGTGTACATGTGTTAAATGTTAAATGCATGTTAAGTTATTTGGATCTTCACCCACTTTTGACGACATCCATATTTTTACTCTGTATGAATCATTCGGACTAATAAATACTTACATCTTGGGAATAAGTATCGGCATGCCAAGCTCCACACATCATTTTTGTTAACTTCATTCTCTTTGTGAATGAATTTCTCTTGCCGTTCCACCAACTCTCTCCACCTTTTCCTGTTCTCCTACCATCTTTCTCTATCCTCTTTTATTGGCCACTCCTCTCCTCTCTCTTCCACATCTACTTGTACCTGGTCCTGCCATTTATCTCTAGGTCTTCCCACTCTTCTTCACTCATTCACTAACTCAAAGGCTTGTCTTGGGATTCTATGTTTCTCCATTCTTCTCATGTGTCCATACCATTGTAGTCAGTACCTGCCCATCTTGAACTTGAGGCTCTCAACTCTCACTTTCTTCCTTATCACACTACTTCGTATCTTGTCAAACTTGCCACATTGCGGATGAATTTCATCTCAGCTGCCTGTAGTGCACTTTCTTCTTTCCACCCCATCGGCCGTGTCATAGCGCCATATGTTAATATTTGGTAGGTAGTATGGCTTACACAGCAGCATGCCCTCAGCATATCTGAGTGAAATGATTGTGTCGCGACTCGCGATAGAATGACACAACAAAAATACTCTCACGACTTACAGTTATTTCACTCAGGTATGCTGTTGGCATCCTATCTCTCTCTCTCACGCAATCTCAAGCCTTCTGGCACTTCTATACATACGTACCTAATCTTGAGATGCAATACAATAGTATGTATTCAACTAACACGGTGTGTTATTCCAGGCTTTAAACAGCTCGCACAGTCCAGCTTCTCAGCCGCCATCAACCTCGCTCACAAGACGTGCCTCGTGAAGACGGAGCCTCGCCTCGACTTGGACCAACCAGGTGAGCTCCTTACTTCCGCGCAGAACAGTTGCCAGTCTTTGCTCCCTCTACCTCTTACAATCAGTCCGCGGCCTCATACCATTTCATTTCGGGTAGGCCCTAAAGGCCTATGAAAAGCATCCACAATTCTGACCAGTACAGAACTTAACTCATCTCGTTCATTAAAAAAGGAACCTCTCATAGTTATTTTGTTTTTTTGTTGTACAGAGTTATAAGTGTCTCCGTTTTATATTTTAGGTACAAATATGTTACTCCAATTTATTTATTTATTTATTTATTTTTATTTATTTATTTGTTTATTTATTTCCATTAACATTTTATGTTTATTTATTCATTCTGCATTCATTCATTCATTCATTCATTAGATAGCTTTGAATTTTGGACCGCTGGGTATAGAAAAGTATTTTTAGCATCCATTTTTTCTTTTTTACAAAACCTTGAATATGCAAGGGTTGGTGCACTGGAAAATTATCACACAGATTTTTAAAATCAATTTAGTTGTAACTTCTTAAGAGCGAAGGGTACCTCTACGTCAAAAACTGCACAAAAGTTTTGTTTTTAAATTATATCTCAAGAATGGACTTCGAAATCGCAAATCTGAATGAACAGCGGGAGCGCACTGTGGTTTATAAGCCTTGACTAAGCCTGACTGCTCTGAATGTGTTTTACATAATCAGTAGGCCCTATGGTTTTTATTTGTAATTAATTTTAATAACTAATTGATTTAATAATAAAAATTGTTAATTGTTATAGGCCGGACGCCGTAACAAAGAAGGTGTTGTCGTCACGGATGATGTAATAGCAAGTGACCTCACACGCTGTAATACCAACTTAAATGTAGACTACTACTCATTGCCTTACCAGAAGGAAACATGTATTGTTATTTCATAGGTTGGTGTACATGGGCCCTGGTTTAAATGCTATTTTCTGCATATTGTCGTACCCTAAAGGCACAGGGAACGCATATGACCACTGAAAGATCTCGAGTAATGTTTTCAGTGTCAATGTTTCTTGATATCGGTAATAAATTTTCATAAATAATATTACAGGGTAAATCAGTCGAACACGGGCGTCACATATTATAGAAAAAACGTCGCCATATTTCCCCCGCGTGAACTCAACTTCTGTCAAACACGAAACGGCAATAAAGACAACAGACCATCAAATGACAAAGAAATACATCAAGTATCCTAGCAACACACAGAAGTCAAAGCTTTCTTGATGTTAGTATTTTTAAGTCACAGCCTACCAAAGCTAGTATTTTCTAACACCGCCTTGCCTATCAGTGTACTTTCACTCTGACAGGTATAGTGCGCGGATGAGCACTGCGTAAACGTCCACATATCACTACGCCGGCCAGAGTAATTAGTTGTGACGACACAACCTTCTTTGTTACGGCGTCCGGCCTATATATGCTAATTGTTATAGTATTTCATTCAGTCTGTAGGGCTTACCAAAACACAGGGCGTTGTTGACTCACATTTTCGATTTCGAGCAGCATTCTTGAAATATAATTAAAAAAGGAACATTTTGTGCAGTTTTTGACGTTAACCCATCCAGACATTTAAACGAGTTTTGCCCGTGGTCGCCTTCCCGGGCCTTCAAGCACTTTCACGAGTTCTGCCCGTGGTGGGATTTGGGGATTTTTTTGCACAGGATGGGTCACACTGTTGGTGGTAAAGAAGTTTCCTGTAGTGTCGGTAACTGTAGTGTATTAGTTTACTTGCTTGTCAATAGATGGCAGGCCTTGTACGATCTTAAATAATCGATATTGTGATCGCTTGGTAGGGGTAAAATTGATAGGGAACCCAACAGCTTACCTGGTTGGTGACTGCAGGGGTCTTGTAGTTAATAAATAGATACATAAAAAAGTAGTAAAAACACAAACAAAAACGTCGAAACGGTTTCGGCCGAACAGGGCCTTGTTCACTCGACGAGTGTTTGCACTCGTCGAGTGAACAAGGCCCTGTTCGGCCGAAACCGTTTCGACGTTTTTGTTTGTGTTTTTACTACTTTTTTATGTATCTATTTATTAACTACAAGACCCCTGCAGTCACCAACCAGGTAAGCTGTTGGGTTCCCTATCAATTTTACCCCTACCAAGCATATCTAGCCGTTTGGCCTCTCCTATCACACACGATATTGTGATCGAAAATGTTTTGCGTTGCAAAGAAACTTGACGACGCGGAAAGATGGCTGCTAGTAAAGATGCGCGCTTGTCAACGGCTGGTATTTCTTCGGTTTTAAATGATTTGGATGGTGATGATGATGATGATTTGGAGGGAGATTTTATATCTGAGGATGAGGTATCGGCTGAAAGTGATTTTGAAGAGGATTTATCGAGTGAAAGTGATTCAGATGAAGATTTGGTAGTAGGCCTAGGCTTAGGTAGGCCTACCAATGCGCATACGCGCGCAAGTTCAGGACATCCAACTAGTTTTAACTCTCTGGGTGCATCAATATGGAAAATAAATTAAAGTGGGTGTGTTTATTTCAACCTAGAGATGTTTCTTAATATATTTCATATTCATTTATTTTTAAATGGTCCTAAAATTTTGATTGGAATGATATGATTCTAAAAAAGTTGTCTTCTTGTCTAATGTATAATATGTTTAACTGACTGTACACACAATTTAAATAACAAAAATAATTAGTAAATCATCTCAATCTATTCCTTGCATAAATCTGGAAAAAATTGGTGAAATTTTCATAGGTGTATCTCGAAAAAATAAAACGTTACAGTGGTTTATACCTTGAACTGTGTAAATTATTTGGTTACCTGCAAATTAAATGGTGCATACAGGGGTATTGCCTTGAAAAATAATGATGTCTGGATGGGTTAAGATATCCTTCGCTCTTAAGGGGTAAGAATGCAATTCCTTACTAAATCTCAATTGCAATGGAAACACCTTATTTTTTTTTAAATTAGCATTTTATAGCATTTTCAAAAATACGTGTTCACCAATTTAGCAACTAAAACGTTAAACGCTACGTATCTTGTACGGTACGTATCTTGTGGTTGCGATTCAAGAAGGATTTAACAGCTTACCTTGAAATAGTGCCTTGGTCCTTGGCCAATCAATGTGAATACAATGTGCGTGTGTGTGTGTGTTGTGTGTGTTAATACAATGTGATTCCTCCATCAAATTGTGTTATTGTTTGTGTGCGTTGCCATTCAGTGACCTTGGAGGTTTTAGTTTACGCTGTTGAGGGCCGGTATTACGAGCAGCTAATACGCCGTTGAGGGCCGGTATTACGAGCAGCTAATACCCCATTGAGGGCCGGTATTATGAGCAGCTAATACCCTGTTGAGGGCCGGTATTACAAGCAGCTAATACCCCGTTGAGGGCCGGTATTATGAGCAGCTAATACCCCGTTGAGGGCCGGTATTTCGAGCAGCTAATACGCCGTTGAGGGCCGGTATTACGAGCAGCTAATACCCCGTTGAGGGCCGGTATTATGAGCAGCTAATACCCTGTTGAGGGCCGGTATTACAAGCAGCTAATACCCCGTTGAGGGCCGGTATTACGAGCAGCTAATACCCCGTTGAGGGCCGGTATTACGAGCAGCTAATACGCCGTTGAGGGCCGGTATTACAAGCAGCTAATACCCCGTTGAGGGCCGGTATTATGAGCAGCTAATACCCTGTTGAGGGCCGGTATTACAAGCAGCTAATACCCCGTTGAGGGCCGGTATTACGAGCAGCTAATACCCCGTTGAGGGCCGGTATTACGAGCAGCTAATACCCCGTTGAGGGCCGGTATTACGAGCAGCTAATACGCCGTTGAGGGCCGGTATTACGAGCAGCTAATAAGGAAGTTATTGCAAATTACTTGATTTCACCGCTACGCTATAAAAATGTATTTCTAAATGATGGAACTTCTGGGTAAATGTGTTCCAGGCCCGCCTAGTCCGTCTGTGGACTCTGCCCTGGGGTCGAGCGTGGACAGCGGCTCTCAATGCAGCCGCGTGGGGAAGACACGTAGATCCCGCGGGGGGAGGACGTCATCGGGCCGACGCTCCAAGGAGAAGCCAAGCGAGAACACCGATAGTCCGGTCAACGGGTGTCAGTTGCCACCTCAAACCCTCTCCTCACGCAATAGACCCCTCTCCTCATGCAAGAGACCCCTCTCAGACAATAGACTCCTCTCCTCACGCAATAGACCCCTCTCCTCACGCAAGAGACACCTCTCAGACAATAGACCCCTCTCAGACAATAAACCCCTCTCCTCAGGCAAGAAACTGCTCTCCTTAGGCAAGAGACTGCTCTCCCCACGCAAGAGACCCCTCTCCTCAGGTAAGAGACCCCTCTTCTCAGGCAAGACACCCCTCTCAGACAATAGACCCCTCTCCTCAAAAAATAAAACCCTCTCCTCAGGCAATAAACCCCTCTCCTCAGGCAAAAGACCCCTCTCCTCAGACAATAGACCCCTCTCCTCAGGCAAGACACTCCTCTCCTCAGACAATAAACCCCTCTCCTCACGCAAGAGACTGCTCTCCTCACGCAAGAGACCCCTCTCCTCAGACAAAAGACCCCTCTCCTCAGACAAAAGACCCCTCTCCTCAGACAAAAGACCCCTCTCCTCAGACAATAAACCCCTCTCCTCACGCAAGAGACTGCTCTCCTCAGGTAAGACACCCCTCTCAGACAATAGACCCCTCTCCTCAGGCAAGACACCCCTCTCAGACAATAGAACCCTCTCCTCAGACGATAAATCCCTCTCCTCAGGCAAGACACCCCTCTTCTCAGACAATAGGCCCCTCTCCTCACGCAAGAGACCCCTCTCTGACAATAGACCCCTCTCCTCAGGCAAGACACCCCTCTCAGACAATAGACCCCTCTCCTCAGACGATAAATCCCTCTCCTCAGACAATAGGCCCCTCTCCTCATGCAAGAGACCCCTCTCAGACAATAGACCCCTCTCCTCAGACAATATACCCCTCTCCTCAGACAAGACACCCCTCTCAGACAATAGACCCCTCTCCTCAGAAAATAAAACCCTCTCCTCAGGCAAGACACCCCTCTCCTCAGACAATAAACCCCTCTCCTCACGCAAGAGACTGCTCTCCTCAGACAAGACACTCCTCTCAGACAAGACACCCCTCTTCTCAGACAAGACACCCCTCTCCTCAGACAAGACACCCCTCTCCTCAGGCAAGACACCCCTCTCCTCAGACAATAGACCCCTCTCCTCACGCAAGAGACCCCTCTCCTCAGAAAATAAAACCCTCTCCTCAGACAAGACACCCCTCTCAGACAATAGACCCCTCTCCTCAGACAATAAAACCCTCTCCTCAGGCAATAAACCCCTCTCCTCAGGCAAGAGACTGCTCTCCTCACGCAAGAGACCCCTCTCAGACAATAAACCCCTCTCCTCAGACAAAAGACCCCTCTCCTCAGACAATAGACCCCTCTCCTCAGACAAGACACCCCTCTCAGACAATAGACCCCTCTCCTCAGACAAGACACCCCTCTCAGACAATAGACCCCTCTCCTCAGACAAGACACCCCTCTCCTCAGGCAATAAACCCCTCTCCTCAGGCAAGACACCCCTCTCCTCAGACAATAAACCCCTCTCCTCAGGCAAGAGACCCCTCTCCTCAGGCAAGAGACCCCTCTCCTCACGCAAGAGGCCCCTCTCCTCAGGCAAGACACCCCTCTCCTCAGACAACATACCCCTCTCATCAGTGAAGACATCCCTTTCCTCGGACAGGAGACCGCTCGCTCCCGGCAAGTCAAAGCAAAAGCCCTTCCGGCCGCTGATAAGACGCAAGAGGCCCTACGCTTGCGACACTTGTAGCTCGGCCTTTGTCTTCGAGGCTTCCCTCTCGCTGCACAAGGCCTCGCGCCACGGAGCTAAGCCCGTTGGACTGACGAGCAGCTCGCAGACTCATACTGTGCAAGATACTCCTGCCAAGCTCTCGCTGCACAAGGCATCGCGCCACGGAGCTAAGCCCGTTGGACTGACGAGCAGCTCGCAGACTCATACTGTGCAAGATACTCCTGCCAAGCTCTCGCTGCACAAGGCATCGCGCCACGGAGCTAAGCCCGTTGGACTGACGAGCAGCTCGCAGACTCGTACCGTGCA
Organism: Isoperla grammatica; assembly: GCA_945910005.1. Classification (NCBI taxonomy): domain Eukaryota; kingdom Metazoa; phylum Arthropoda; class Insecta; order Plecoptera; family Perlodidae; genus Isoperla; species Isoperla grammatica. Next base: position 19,152,876 of record OX246749.1, on the reverse strand, counting down.
AGATACTTCTGCCAAGCTCTCGCTGCACAAGGCATCGCGCCACGGAGCTAAGTCCGTTGGACTGACGAGCAGCTCGCAGACTCGTACCGTGCAAGATACTTCTGCCAAGCTCTCGCTGCACAAGGCCTCGCGCCACGGAGCTAAGCCCGTTGGACTGACGAGCAGCTCGCAGACTCTTGCCGTGCAAGATACTCCTGCCAAGCTCTCGCTGCACAAGGCCTCGCGCCACGGAGCTAAGCCCGTTGGACTGACGAGCAGCTCGCAGACTCCCGCCAAGCTCTCGTGCGATGTGTGTGGCGTGACGTTTTCTTCCGAAGATCTCCTCGCGGACCACAAGAGCGCGCACGCCGCTGCGGATAACTCGTTCCCGTGCCCAAAGTGTGAGGCCGTGTTCACCCTCAGGTCCAACCTGAACAGACACAAGTTGACACACACACGGGGACGGTATCTGTCCTGCAATGTCTGTGACCAGACCTTCACGTACAGGTACGATCGGTGCCTGCTGCATATATTAAACTAATGTAAAGAGATGAATATAACTAAATAATAACTTATAATTAGAGGTGTTTGGAAATGGTTTTATTTTTTCCCAAATTTCGTACAACGGGAATTTCCGTTCGAATATCTTTAATAGGCCAAATTGGTTGTTATTTAGTGCTTTAGACTAAAATGTTGTTATTTTGCATAAAACCCCAAAAGTCGTTTTATTCACAGAATTCGTTGTATTTCGCGATTTGATTTCAACGTCTACTGACATATGAGGACATACGTGAAGAAATAAGATGTATCGCATGAAATAACACTTCATTCTATTGTGCCTTGCCAAAAACAAACACCTTTACTTATAATATTAGACAATAAACTTAAAAATACATATGTGTATAGAGCTAGTAGCCTAGATAACTATTTTTACTACTATTTCTCTGTTTGGTCACACTAAAACATTTGGTAATAAATACAATAGGCCTAGGGCCGATACCTACAATACAATTGTCAATTTACAAGAAAATCGTAATATGAACTAGTTAGCACAACCCAAAATTGGCAATGTTTTGTATACTTATATAGCAATGGGGTTGGATAGGATGGAAACAAACAGCTTCTCCACCTTCAGTGGGTGAACAAGGCCACGTCAGACCGAAACAGTTTCGACGTTATTGTCTAGTTTTTTTATGTGTCTACCAACTCAGAAGGTTGTCAGCAACAAGGTAAGCTGTTGGTTTCCTTCCTGTCCACCCCCATTGCTAAGTATCCATAGCCCTAGGCACTCTAACACATTCACTTCACTACAATATGTTAAGAAAACATAGCCTTCCTGAACTGGTTTTTGAGATAACTTGCTTCAAAGTTCTCGATTTTCATGATTTTGAACATTGGAGCTATACAAACTCACACACTTTGCACTGCTGTTCTTATCTTAAACTACATTTCCCACAATACAATGTACACAAAGAACTAGTATTGTATTAATAATAGTCACAGAAAACTAAAAATAAATTTATAAAACATACCATACCCGAACGATTTTATAAGTACCAATTAAAAAACTATAGACAATTTAGTGGTTTGTATAATTATTAATTAAATAAAACAGGGATCCGACTAGTTTTGTTTTTTGAACATAGCCGAAGCCTAGCCTAGCCAGTCACTGGCAAAGCTAGCCCAGCTGCAAGCCTAGCCGCGGTTAGCTTTAAAAAAAAAAACGTAGCCGAGCTAAAAGTTAGCTAGCTTTCACAGAACATAGCCCAGCCGAGCTCGAAGCTAGCTAGCTTAAAACGAACCTAGCCGAGCCGAGCTGGAATCTAGCTGGCTTACAAAGAACATAGCCCAGCCCAGCCAGAAGATAGCCGGAGTAAAAAAAACATAGCCTAGCCTAGCCAGTCACTGGCAAAGCTAGCCCAGCTGCAAGCCTAGCCGCGGTTAGCTTTAAAAAAAAAAACGTAGCCGAGCTAAAAGTTAGCTAGCTTTCACAGAACATAGCCCAGCCGAGCTCGAAGCTAGCTAGCTTAAAACGAACGTAGCCCAGCCGAGCTGGAATCTAGCTGGCTTACAAAGAACATAGCCCAGCCCAGCCAGAAGATAGCCGGAGTAAAAAAAACATAGCCTAGCCTAGCTTGAAACTAGCTGATACGGGAGAAACATAGCTTAGCCTAGCCTAGCCTAGCTGGAAGCTAGCCGGGGCAGAAAGAACATAACAGTTAGAATCATAGGATTCATAGCCTTGCATTACAAAAATGAGGTGCAAACGAAACATGAAACCTGCTTATTTGACAGGTTGCGAATAGCTAAGTGATGAATAGCTAGTGAATAACTAGTGAATTGAATAGCTCAGTGAAGTGATTACTATGGATGAAAAAAACGGTTATTTATATTTGCTTTATATGTTTAAAAAGTTAATAACGAGTAAATAATAATCTAGTGGTAGCCTGTGCTTAATTTCAGGGTGGACACGGCCACCTACTATTTTTCCTGGGTTGAGGGGGGGGGGGGGGGCGGCGGACGCGTTCGCCCACTTATTTTTTTGGAAAATCCTAATTAAAAAGTCAATACGATGTTGTAGTAAACTGGATAGCCTGTCTGTAGTTACTGTACTAATGTGGCAACTGCACTTTTCCATATATCCTCCCTGCTGCTTGTTGACAAGATTATGCCAGCTAGATTGGCAGGGGTAGGGGGAGGTAAGTATTTTCACATTTTGGGTTTCCTTAAAGTCAAGCAGATGACAAGAAAAGGTGATTTTTATTACAGACAACAAGAAAGCGCAAGACGCCTCTAAACCCCCCCCCCCCCCTCCCCCCCCCTCCACAGGGTTGACATACATCCCGCTATTAACTTGGTTAGATCCTGCAATACAATGTTCGACGACTGTAGTTCTTCCAGTATGAATAGACGGGTTGTTGCCGACATCGGCCTGGGCGGTAGGTTGTAAACTTAAAAGCCACCCTAATTGACCACTTGCGACCGCTTCCTGCGTAGCCAAGATGTGTATTTGGCGAAGAATGCGTATCTCTCTCCCTCGCTCTCTCCGTAATATCTCTTTCACCCCCAATAGAAAGCAGCAATGTCTTGTAAATAATACTTGAATGCTTGAATAATGCTTTGTGAACGAAAATAATTTACGATGTTACCAGTGAAAAGACCCCTTTGAACTTGCACTGACAACCTTGCAGTCAATTATTGTGCCAGGCGGCTATTAGGCGGTAGGCGGTATTGGGAGTACAATAAGATTAACTGCGTTGAAAGTGTGAATAAACAAGGTCCATTGTCCCTTTGAGGGAAACGAAACACGTCAAATGCTGCTGGACGAACACATGTTGGGAAACAAAAGCTAACACAGCCAGCTACTCGAAAATCTTAGCCAGCTCGCAAAAATGTAGCCAGCCACAACCTAGAAAGACAGCCAGCTAAGAACAAGCTGCTTGAGAAAACGTAGCCAGCCGAAAGCTAGCTAGCCAGCTACTCGAAAATCTTAGCCAGCGAACCTAGCCTGCAGCTCGCAAAAATGTAGCCAAAACCTAGCTAGCTTGCAGCTCGATAAAACGTAGCCAGCTAAGAGAAAGCTAGCCAGCTATTTGAAAAAACGTAGCCAGCCAGAAGCTAGCTAGCTGGCTGCTCGATAAAACAAGCCAGACCAAAGCTAGCTAGCCTGCAGCTTGACAAAACCTAGCCAGCTAAGAGAAAGCTAGCCGGGCTGATTGAAAAAACGTAGCTAGCCAAAAGCTAGCTAGCCGGCTGCTCAGAAAAATGCAGCTGGACACATTCTAGCCTAGCCTAGCCTAGTCGGATCTCTGAAATAAAACAATATTACCTACACTCATTTTTTATAACTTCATTGTAAAAGAAAATTATATCGATTAGGCCTACTCATACTTGTGTACGTACCAAAACATATTGTTGGAAGGCCGTGCACTGGTCGATTCACATTCCTAAAATGTGGCGGCAGTTTTGAATTTTTTGGACATAGTGGACGTAGATGCGCTCGCTTATCAACGCGTCACACAGAGCGTTTTCCTAATGTAATTTTATAGGTTAATTTTTTATATTTAGTTCTTAATTACTTTTAGTATGAGTTGGGAGTCACTCTTGTGTCTAGAGCTGTGTTCTTATCTGCCAACTCCTATTCAGTACTGCAAATAGGAAAAGGAATATTTAATATAATAATATACAGATACAAATATCTTATATTCATTTTTTACGGTAAAATACCACGTTATGTAAAACTTTGTCCTGTCCTCCCACCATCTCTCTCTGTCCTCTACCCCTGGCCACTCCTCTCCTGTCTCCTTCACATCTGCTTGTACCTGGTCCTGCCATCTATCTCTCTCTGTCCTCTACCCCTGGCCACTCTTCTCCTGTCTCCTTCACATCTGCTTGTACCTGGTCCTGCCATCTATCTCTCTCTGTCCTCTACCCCTGGCCACTCTTCTCCTGTCTCCTTCACATCTGCTTGTACCTGGTCCTGCCATCTATCTCTCTCTGTCCTCTACCCCTGGCCACTCTTCTCCTGTCTCCTTCACATCTGCTTGTACCTGGTCCTGCCATCTATCTCTCTCTGTCCTCTACCCCTGGCCACTCTTCTCCTGTCTCCTTCACATCTGCTTGTACCTGGTCCTGCCATCTATCTCTCTCTGTCCTCTACCCCTGGCCACTCTTCTCCTGTCTCCTTCACATCTGCTTGTACCTGGTCCTGCCATCTATCTCTCTCTGTCCTCTACCCCTGGCCACTCTTCTCCTGTCTCCTTCACATCTGCTTGTACCTGGTCCTGCCATCTATCTCTCTCTGTCCTCTACCCCTGGCCACTCTTCTCCTGTCTCCTTCACATCTGCTTGTACCTGGTCCTGCCATCTATCTCTCTCTGTCCTCTACCCCTGGCCACTCTTCTCCTGTCTCCTTCACATCTGCTTGTACCTGGTCCTGCCATCTATCTCTCTCTGTCCTCTACCCCTGGCCACTCTTCTCCTGTCTCCTTCACATCTGCTTGTACCTGGTCCTGCCATCTATCTCTCTCTGTCCTCTACCCCTGGCCACTCTTCTCCTGTCTCCTTCACATCTGCTTGTACCTGGTCCTGCCATCTATCTCTCTCTGTCCTCTACCCCTGGCCACTCTTCTCCTGTCTCCTTCACATCTGCTTGTACCTGGTCCTGCCATCTATCTCTCTCTGTCCTCTACCCCTGGCCACTCTTCTCCTGTCTCCTTCACATCTGCTTGTACCTGGTCCTGCCATCTATCTCTCTCTGTCCTCTACCCTTGGCCACTCTTCTCCTCTCTCCTTCACATCTGCTTGTACCTGGTCCTGCCATCTATCTCTCTCTGTCCTCTACCCCTGGCCACTCTTCTCCTGTCTCCTTCACATCTGCTTGTACCTGGTCCTGCCATCTATCTCTCTCTGTCCTCTACCCCTGGCCACTCTTCTCCTGTCTCCTTCACATCTGCTGTACCTGGTCCTGCCATCTATCTCTCTCTGTCCTCTACCCCTGGCCACTCTTCTCCTGTCTCCTTCACATCTGCTTGTACCTGGTCCTGCCATCTATCTCTCTCTGTCCTCTACCCCTGGCCACTCTTCTCCTGTCTCCTTCACATCTGCTTGTACCTGGTCCTGCCATCTATCTCTCTCTGTCCTCTACCCCTGGCCACTCTTCTCCTCTCTCCTTCACATCTGCTTGTACCTGGTCCTGCCATCTATCTCTCTCTGTCCTCTACCCCTGGCCACTCTTCTCCTGTCTCCTTCACATCTGCTTGTACCTGGTCCTGCCATCTATCTCTCTCTGTCCTCTACCCCTGGCCACTCTTCTCCTGTCTCCTTCACATCTGCTGTACCTGGTCCTGCCATCTATCTCTCTCTGTCCTCTACCCCTGGCCACTCTTCTCCTGTCTCCTTCACATCTGCTTGTACCTGGTCCTGCCATCTATCTCTCTCTGTCCTCTACCCCTGGCCACTCTTCTCCTGTCTCCTTCACATCTGCTTGTACCTGGTCCTGCCATCTATCTCTCTCTGTCCTCTACCCCTGGCCACTCTTCTCCTGTCTCCTTCACATCTGCTTGTACCTGGTCCTGCCATCTATCTCTCTCTGTCCTCTACCCCTGGCCACTCTTCTCCTGTCTCCTTCACATCTGCTTGTACCTGGTCCTGCCATCTATCTCTCTCTGTCCTCTACCCCTGGCCACTCTTCTCCTGTCTCCTTCACATCTGCTTGTACCTGGTCCTGCCATCTATCTCTCTCTGTCCTCTACCCCTGGCCACTCTTCTCCTGTCTCCTTCACATCTGCTTGTACCTGGTCCTGCCATCTATCTCTCTCTGTCCTCTACCCCTGGCCACTCTTCTCCTGTCTCCTTCACATCTGCTTGTACCTGGTCCTGCCATCTATCTCTCTCTGTCCTCTACCCCTGGCCACTCTTCTCCTGTCTCCTTCACATCTGCTTGTACCTGGTCCTGCCATCTATCTCTCTCTGTCCTCTACCCCTGGCCACTCTTCTCCTGTCTCCTTCACATCTGCTTGTACCTGGTCCTGCCATCTATCTCTCTCTGTCCTCTACCCCTGGCCACTCTTCTCCTCTCTCCTTCACATCTGCTTGTACCTGGTCCTGCCATCTATCTCTCTCTGTCCTCTACCCCTGGCCACTCTTCTCCTGTCTCCTTCACATCTGCTTGTACCTGGTCCTGCCATCTATCTCTCTCTGTCCTCTACCCCTGGCCACTCTTCTCCTGTCTCCTTCACATCTGCTGTACCTGGTCCTGCCATCTATCTCTCTCTGTCCTCTACCCCTGGCCACTCTTCTCCTGTCTCCTTCACATCTGCTTGTACCTGGTCCTGCCATCTATCTCTCTCTGTCCTCTACCCCTGGCCACTCTTCTCCTGTCTCCTTCACATCTGCTTGTACCTGGTCCTGCCATCTATCTCTCTCTGTCCTCTACCCCTGGCCACTCTTCTCCTGTCTCCTTCACATCTGCTTGTACCTGGTCCTGCCATCTATCTCTCTCTGTCCTCTACCCCTGGCCACTCTTCTCCTGTCTCCTTCACATCTGCTTGTACCTGGTCCTGCCATCTATCTCTCTCTGTCCTCTACCCCTGGCCACTCTTCTCCTGTCTCCTTCACATCTGCTTGTACCTGGTCCTGCCATCTATCTCTCTCTGTCCTCTACCCCTGGCCACTCTTCTCCTGTCTCCTTCACATCTGCTTGTACCTGGTCCTGCCATCTATCTCTCTCTGTCCTCTACCCCTGGCCACTCTTCTCCTGTCTCCTTCACATCTGCTTGTACCTGGTCCTGCCATCTATCTCTCTCTGTCCTCTACCCCTGGCCACTCTTCTCCTGTCTCCTTCACATCTGCTTGTACCTGGTCCTGCCATCTATCTCTCTCTGTCCTCTACCCCTGGCCACTCTTCTCCTGTCTCCTTCACATCTGCTTGTACCTGGTCCTGCCATCTATCTCTCTCTGTCCTCTACCCCTGGCCACTCTTCTCCTGTCTCCTTCACATCTGCTTGTACCTGGTCCTGCCATCTATCTCTCTCTGTCCTCTACCCCTGGCCACTCTTCTCCTGTCTCCTTCACATCTGCTTGTACCTGGTCCTGCCATCTATCTCTCTCTGTCCTCTACCCCTGGCCACTCTTCTCCTGTCTCCTTCACATCTGCTGTACCTGGTCCTGCCATCTATCTCTCTCTGTCCTCTACCCCTGGCCACTCTTCTCCTGTCTCCTTCACATCTGCTGTACCTGGTCCTGCCATCTATACTCGCCGTACAAGATCTTCGGTAATGCTTCCGTCACGGGTGGGTGAGCGGCAGCCAACCAGCGACCGTGGCTAATTCAGATACCTGCTCGGGTTGGCCGAGACCGTAAATACGTCATTGATTGATGACGAAAGCATTACCGAGGTTGTTTTGCGAGACCTGTATCTCTCTCTGTCCTCTACCCCTGGCCACTCTTCTCCTGTCTCCTTCACATCTGCTGCACCTGGTCCTGCCATCTATCTCTCTCTGTCCTCTACCCCTGGCCACTCTTCTCCTGTCTCCTTCACATCTGCTGCACCTGGTCCGGCCATCTATCTCTCTCTGTCCTCTACCCCTGGCCACTCTTCTCCTGTCTCCTTCACATCTGCTGCACCTGGTCCGGCCATCTATCTCTCTCTGTCCTCTACCCCTGGCCACTCTTCTCCTGTCTCCTTCACATCTGCTTGTACCTGGTCCTGCCATCTATCTCTCTCTGTCCTCTACCCCTGGCCACTCTTCTCCTGTCTCCTTCACATCTGCTGCACCTGGTCCGGCCATCTATCTCTCTCTGTCCTCTACCCCTGGCCACTCTTCTCCAGTCTCCTTCACATCTGCTGCACCTGGTCCGGCCATCTATCTCTCTCTGTCCTCTACCCCTGGCCACTCTTCTCCTGTCTCCTTCACATCTGCTTGTACCTGGTCCTGCCATCTATCTCTCTCTGTCCTCTACCCCTGGCCACTCTTCTCCTGTCTCCTTCACATCTGCTTGTACCTGGTCCTGCCATCTATCTCTCTCTGTCCTCTACCCCTGGCCACTCTTCTCCTGTCTCCTTCACATCTGCTTGTACCTGGTCCTGCCATCTATCTCTCTCTGTCCTCTACCCCTGGCCACTCTTCTCCTGTCTCCTTCACATCTGCTTGTACCTGGTCCTGCCATCTATCTCTCTCTGTCCTCTACCCCTGGCCACTCTTCTCCTGTCTCCTTCACATCTGCTTGTACCTGGTCCTGCCATCTATCTCTCTCTGTCCTCTACCCCTGGCCACTCTTCTCCTGTCTCCTTCACATCTGCTGCACCTGGTCCGGCCATCTATCTCTCTCTGTCCTCTACCCCTGGCCACTCTTCTCCTGTCTCCTTCACATCTGCTTGTACCTGGTCCTGCCATCTATCTCTCTCTGTCCTCTACCCCTGGCCACTCTTCTCCTGTCTCCTTCACATCTGCTTGTACCTGGTCCTGCCATCTATCTCTCTCTGTCCTCTACCCCTGGCCACTCTTCTCCTGTCTCCTTCACATCTGCTTGTACCTGGTCCTGCCATCTATCTCTCTCTGTCCTCTACCCCTGGCCACTCTTCTCCTGTCTCCTTCACATCTGCTGTACCTGGTCCGGCCATCTATCTCTCTCTGTCCTCTACCCCTGGCCACTCTTCTCCTGTCTCCTTCACATCTGCTTGTACCTGGTCCTGCCATCTATCTCTCTCTGTCCTCTACCCCTGGCCACTCTTCTCCTGTCTCCTTCACATCTGCTGCACCTGGTCCGGCCATCTATCTCTCTCTGTCCTCTACCCCTGGCCACTCTTCTCCTGTCTCCTTCACATCTGCTTGTACCTGGTCCTGCCATCTATCTCTCTCTGTCCTCTACCCCTGGCCACTCTTCTCCTGTCTCCTTCACATCTGCTGCACCTGGTCCGGCCATCTATCTCTCTCTGTCCTCTACCCCTGGCCACTCTTCTCCTGTCTCCTTCACATCTGCTGCACCTGGTCCGGCCATCTATCTCTCTCTGTCCTCTACCCCTGGCCACTCTTCTCCAGTCTCCTCCACATCTGCTGCACCTGGTCCGGCCATCTATCTCTCTAGAGGTCTTCCTACTATTCTTCTCTCAAACATACACCTCAGTAACAAAGTTTATTTCTTTAGGGTAAGTAAATCGCTACTTATCATCCCACACAATTAAACTTAGGGGTCATCACAAAGTGTTTATTATAACGTAATATGCTATGTGTCTGGAAATAAAACACGTACAAAAATAAAAATGCATTGTTGCGTGTGTACAGGTCGAACCTGGTCCGGCACATGCACAGACACACGCGGAAGCACGCGTACGCATGCGCGCTCTGCAAGGCCGGCTTCGCGAGTACGTTGGAGCTGCGTGAGCACAACAAGACCCACACGCGAGAGAAGGCGTTTGCCTGCGACAAGTGTCCCGCCCGGTACATCCGCAAACACCAGCTGATCGTGCACACGCGCACACACACAGGGGACAGACCCTTCGCGTGCGAGTGGCCGGACTGTACAAAAAGGTATTTGTATTTATAAGCAGAGCTGTTATTACATACGATGCTGTAGCAAGTACATGGTATACATGGTATACATGTAGGCCTATACATGTAGGGAGTACATGCATAGTAATATGTAGGTAGTACATGCATCGTAACATGTAGGGAGTACATGCATAGTAACATGTAGGGAGTACATGCATAGTAACATGTAGGGAGTACATGCATCGTAACATGCATAGTAACATGTAGGGAGTACATGCATCGTAACATGTAGGGAGTACATGCATAGTAACATGTAGGGAGTACATGCATAGTAACATGTAGGGAGTATATGCATAGTAACATGTAGGGAGTACATGCATAGTAACATGCATAGTAACATGTAGGGAGTACATGCATCGTAACATGTAGGGAGTACATGCATAGTATCATGTGGGGAGTACATGCATAGTAACATGTAGGGAGTACATGCATCGTAACATGTAGGGATTACATGCATCGTAACATGTAGGGAGTACATGCATAGTAACATGTAGGGAGTACATGCATCGTAACATGTAGGGAGTACATGCATCGTAACATGTAGGGAGTACATGCATAGTAACATGTAGGGGGTACATGCATCGTAACATGTAGGGAGTACATGCATCGTAACATGTAGGGAGTACATGCATAGTAACATGTAGGGAGTACATGCATCGTAACATGTAGGGAGTACATGCATCGTAACATGTAGGGAGTACATGCATCGTAACATGTAGGGAGTACATGCATAGTAACATGTAGGGAGTACATGCATCGTAACATGTAGGGAGTACATGCATCGTAACATGTAGGGAGTACATGCATCGTAACATGTAGGGAGTACATGCATAGTAACATGTAGGGGGTACATGCATCGTAACATGTAGGGAGTACATGCATAGTAACATGTAGGGAGTACATGCATCGTAACATGTAGGGAGTACATGCATCGTAACATGTAGGGAGTACATGCATCGTAACATGTAGGGAGTACATGCATAGTAACATGTAGGGAGTACATGCATCGTAACATGTAGGGAGTACATGCATCGTAACATGTGGGGAGTACATGCATAGTAACATGTGGGGAGTACATGCATCGTAACATGTAGGGAGTACATGCATCGTAACATGTAGGGAGTACATGCATAGTAACATGTAGGGGGTACATGCATCGTAACATGTAGGGAGTACATGCATAGTAACATGTAGGGAGTACATGCATAGTAACATGTAGGGAGTACATGCATCGTAACATGTAGGGAGTACATGCATCGTAACATGTAGGGGGTACATGCATCGTAACATGTAGGGAGTACATGCATCGTAACATGTAGGGAGTACATGCATCGTAACATGTAGGGATTACATGCATCGTAACATGTAGGGATTACATGCATCGTAACATGTAGGGAGTACATGCATCGTAACATGTAGGGAGTACATGCATCGTAACATGTAGGGAGTACATGCATCGTAACATGTAGGGATTACATGCATCGTAACATGTAGGGAGTACATGCATCGTAACATGTAGGGAGTACATGCATCGTAACATGTAGGGGGTACATGCATCGTAACATGTAGGGAGTACATGCATCGTAACATGTAGGGAGTACATGCATCGTAACATGTGGGGAGTACATGCATAGTAACATGTAGGGAGTACATGCATCGTAACATGTAGGGAGTACATGCATCGTAACATGTAGGGAGTACATGCATCGTAACATGTAGGGAGTACATGCATAGTAACATGTAGGGAGTACATGCATCGTAACATGTAGGGAGTACATGCATAGTAACATGTAGGGAGTACATGCATAGTAACATGTAGGGAGTACATGCATAGTAACATGTGGGGAGTACATGCATAGTAACATGTAGGGAGTACATGCATCGTAACATGTAGGGAGTACATGCATCGTAACATGTAGGGAGTACATGCATCGTAACATGTAGGGAGTACATGCATAGTAACATGTAGGGAGTACATGCATAGTAACATGTAGGGGGTACATGCATAGTAACATGTAGGGAGTACATGCATCGTAACATGTAGGGAGTACATGCATAGTAACATGTAGGGAGTACATGCATCGTAACATGTAGAGAGTACATGCATAGTAACATGTAGGGAGTACATGCATCGTAACATGTAGGGAGTACATGCATCGTAACATGTAGGGAGTACATGCATCGTAACATGTAGGGAGTACATGCATCGTAACATGTAGGGAGTACATGCATAGTAACATGTAGGGAGTACATGCATCGTAACATGTAGGAAGTACATGCATAGTAACATGTAGGGAGTACATGCATCGTAACATGTAGGGAGTACATGCATCGTAACATGTAGGGAGTACATGCATCGTAACATGTAGGGAGTACATGCATCGTAACATGTAGGGAGTACATGCATCGTAACATGTAGGGAGTACATGCATCGTAACATGTAGGGAGTACATGCATCGTAACATGTAGGGAGTACATGCATCGTAACATGTAGGGAGTACATGCATAGTAACATGTAGGGAGTACATGCATCGTAACATGTAGGAAGTACATGCATAGTAACATGTAGGGAGTACATGCATCGTAACATGTAGGGAGTACATGCATCATAAGGGAGTACATGCATCGTAACATGTAGGGAGTACATGCATCGTAACATGTAGGGAGTACATGCATCGTAACATGTAGGGAGTACATGCATAGTAACATGTAGGGAGTACATGCATCGTAACATGTAGGGGGTACATGCATCGTAACATGTAGGGAGTACATGCATAGTAACATGTAGGGAGTACATGCATCGTAACATGTAGGGAGTACATGCATAGTAACATGTAGGGAGTACATGCATCGTAACATGTAGGGGGTACTTGCATCGTAACATGTAGGGAGTACATGCATAGTAACATGTAGGGGGTACATGCATAGTAACATGTAGGGAGTACATGCATCGTAACATGTAGGGAGTACATGCATAGTAACATGTAGGGAGTACATGCATCGTAACATGTAGGGAGTACATGCATCGTAACATGTAGGGAGTACATGCATAGTAACATGTAGGGAGTACATGCATAGTAACATGTAGGGAGTACATGCATCGTAACATGTAGGGAGTACATGCATAGTAACATGTAGGGAGTACATGCATCGTAACATGTAGGGAGTACATGCATAGTAACATGTAGGGAGTACATGCATCGTAACATGTAGGAAGTACATGCATCGTAACATGTAGGGAGTACATGCATCGTAACATGTAGGGATTACATGCATCGTAACATGTAGGGAGTACATGCATCGTAACATGTAGGGAGTACATGCATAGTAACATGTAGGGAGTACATGCATCGTAACATGTAGGGAGTACATGCATAGTAACATGTAGGGAGTACATGCATCGTAACATGTAGGGAGTACATGCATCGTAACATGTAGGGGGTACATGCATAGTAACATGTAGGGAGTACATGCATCATAACATGTAGGGGGTACATGCATCGTAACATGTAGGGAGTACATGCATCGTAACATGTAGGGAGTACATGCATCGTAACATGTGGGGAGTACATGCATCGTAACATGTAGGGAGTACATGCATAGTAACATGTTGGAGTACATGCATCGTAACATGTAGGGAGTACATGCATCGTAACATGTAGGGAGTACATGCATAGTAACATGTAGGGAGTACATGCATCGTAACATGTAGGGAGTACATGCATAGTAACATGTAGGGAGTACATGCATCGTAACATGTAGGGAGTACATGCATCGTAACATGTAGGGGGTACATGCATCGTAACATGTAGGGAGTACATGCATCGTAACATGTAGGGGGTACATGCATAGTAACATGTAGGGAGTACATGCATCATAACATGTAGGGGGTACATGCATCGTAACATGTAGGGAGTACATGCATCGTAACATGTAGGGGGTACATGCATCGTAACATGTAGGGAGTACATGCATAGTAACATGTAGGGAGTACATGCATAGTAACATGTAGGGAGTACATGCATAGTAACATGTAGGGAGTACATGCATCGTAACATGTAGGGAGTACATGCATCGTAACATGTAGGGAGTACATGCATAGTAACATGTAGGGAGTACATGCATCGTAACATGTAGGGAGTACATGCATCGTAACATGTAGGGATGGGAAGGTTAAACGTTTAACCGTTTAAAAGTGGGTTAGAGGTTATTGAATTTATCACAGGCTAGCAACTGTTGTCAAATTTCAAATAAATGAAGAGGAATATAATAAAAATTGGGATTTTGACATCTGCTTGATCCATAAACTAGTATTGTTTACATTCATAATGTTGGTTGGGAGGGCATCTGAAGGGGGGTAAATGACCTTTCATCACAGCTAGTAAGTATCAACAATACTTCAAGTGTTTTCAAGTGTCATCTTTGCAGCTGTGAGGGAGTACAAGGGATCAGTTATGAAGTGTAGGGACTACTAAATCAGAATTTTAAACATTTTTTTTGTGGGGGAAGGGGGGGTTAACTGTTTAAATGTGATTAATTTATGGGTTTAAACGTTTAGGAAAATAGCTGGTGTTTCCTATCCCCAGTAATTACCATGAGCATTGTCAGATTTGTGAATAGCTTAAAAATTACGTCTATCTACATCAGGTTTGTGGATAACTTATAGATTAGGCCTATGTCTATCTACTTCAGGTTTGTGGATAACTTATATATTATGTCTATCTACATCAGATTTGTGGTTAACTTATAGATTATGTCTTTCTTCATTTGGTTTGTGGATAACTTATAGATTATGTCTATCTACATCAGGTTTGTGGATAACTTATAGTTTATGTCTATCTACATTAGGTTTGTGGATAACTTATAAATTATGTCTATCCACATCAGGTTTGTGGATAACTTATAAATTATACTATCCACATCAGGTTTGTGGATAACTTATAAATTATACTATCCACATCAGGTTTGTGGATAACTTATAGATAATGTCTATCCTCATCAGGTTTGTAGATAACTTATAGATTATGTCTATCCACATCAGGTTTGTAGAAAACTTATAGATTATGTCTATCCACATCAGGTTTGTGGATAACTTATAGATTATGTCTATCCACATCAGGTGTTCCACTAGTTCCGACCTTGTAAAACACACCCGGTCTCACTCTGGGGTCCGCCCTTACGTGTGTGACGTCGAGGAATGCGGCGCTGCGTTCTCCAGCAGTTCGAACCTGACTCGACACAAGATGGCGCACTACGGAGTGAGGTCTCACCGCTGCCAGCGCTGCCCTGCTGCGTTCTACACCCTGGCTAACCTGCGCAACCACGCGATCACCCACGTGATAGACAGGTCTCATCGCTGTGACCAGTGTCGCGCTGCCTTCGCGCTGCCGGGGGATCTCAAGAGACATCTCAGGTATCACTGCTTTACGTTGTGTGTTGGAGTCGTTGCACCCATGCTTTGGTCAGGCGAGGGGCTCGTAGGCAGCCAGCGAACAGCTCGGAACAAACCACCGCAATAGCGATCGCTGATTGGCTACGAGTGGGGTGTGTTTTTGCCCGTGACGAAAGCAAGAAGTGAACGAAGTGACGAAGGAAAGTAGTCTTGCGGCGAGTTCATATGTATAAACTGTGTATGTAGTCGCTGCTAAACTTAATATTTAGAATCATTAACTGGTGGTAAGGCACATTGTGTTAAAGTCACTCCTCTATAACTCGAAATCGTTGTCACGTTCTTCATATTTGGCTTACTTTACAATGAGACAGCGTTCTTTCACAATACATAAAAATGTAAGTACTTTTCCGATCTACTTCTTCCAAAATTTTGAAGTGAAAATTTTCAAAATCCCTATCCTTTAACATTGGAGAGAGAGAAATCACACATTTTATCACCTTCACATAGATATAAAGGAGCCAAAAAACGTTGCTGCGTAAACAAATTTAGTATCAAAATGAAGCTAAGTTCTCAATAAATACACACAAACCAGAAAAAATTAGTATATCCGTACTACTTTTTGCGTTATTTGAGCCTAAAGTTGCATGTACGCTCAGAAACGTGGCAACAATGCAGAGTCGACTGCTCCAACAGGTCACTCCCCCGCCGCCCGCGACATGCTAGACCCGGCTGTCCACACTTGCCTGACGCAGACCAACATTCATATTAACCGAATAACATTTTACTTTATGATTTGTATGAGTTCTTATGTCGTGATTGGTCTTTGAATACTTGTATTCTGCAACATGAGCCTTTTGTAGGCCAGTACTCAATTTTTTAAATCTAGAATTCTAAGCTTTTGATTCATTCAGTTCTTTATTTTGTTGGTACATAATACACAATATCTGTATTTGATCCTTGATGTTAACTGTGCTTTGTAATATTTTGTCTACGTTCTATTAATAATGTTGATAGCGGGAGCGGACATTGACGTGCCCCGGGCCAGCGCCTAGGCACTCGCGCTGCGCTTTGTTTACATTGAAAGATTTCGTTCTTTCGTCGTCAACAATGTCATGATTATCATCTAATATTAGGCCTACTTTGTATAGAATCCAAGGGCCAGCCTAGGACAACAGCCTTGGTCTAAGTACCATGAATGTTTATCTGGAATAAAGTCATTGTTCGCATTTCGCAATCGGTAGCTAGGGGGTATAGATGGTGATTGGCGTGGGCCAAGAATTTACTAAATTTAACAGTAGAGCCCTAGAAGCAAACTGCAGTGGGGCCTACCTCTAGGCCTCTATCGATTCATTTTTGTGAATGCCTGGTCTAGGCTAGGCTAGAGAGAGCCTAGATAACGTAGGCCTAGCCAATGTCAGCATTTTCTTCCGTATGAAATTGAGTCCTAGGCTAGCTAGGCCTACGCCTCACTCCAGACATTGGCTTTACGGCTCAAATGTTAAATTAATTACATTATTATGTGCACACACCACCTAATCTGCTAGCTACCTATGCCATCGCATTTTAGTTGTCATAGAGTTCTGTCCCACAAGACTTTCGTTTTCAACAGCCGTCACAAACAACACAAACAATGTGTTGTCAATTGTTTTTGTTTTGAATTTTGATATGCACTTTTTGCACACGCAACGCGCGATAAAGTTAAATCTGGCACAGCTAATCACACCAGATCGCGTCGCTACAAACTGATCATCTGATTTTAGCGTTTCAGTCGCGTCGCATCAAGCGTGTTTTAGTAAACGCAGCATGAAAACGTCCCTTTTTACTGCGCGCGAAAGAAGCTGACATCTTCACATGGCATGTGGTTGATTGTTGGGAAAGTTTCGATCACGTTGCGATGTTGCCAAGCGTATTTTAAGGTTGGCAATAGACTACATGACCAAATATTACGTGTTCCACTTCATATATCACTTCTAAATCAAAGCAGTGTTTATAATATGTTAATATCAATCTAATATACGGGACATTATTTCAATCAAACAGATATCAAATTAGTATTATTCTTGCTATTATTTTGTTTCCACTATATGGCTGCACTGATTTTGAGCGGCAACTACTGCGCCGTGTTTTAGTCAGTTGACGGACTAGCACTTCCGACAATGCAAATAAATTAACAGTTTAGTTAAAATAACATATTTATGTAGGGAAAGATTTACAAACAATGTTTAAAACCCACACTTCTATTTAAAAATTAAAAACATTTTGTTTTAATTGCATTGTTCAGCTGACCTTGATCATTAGTTATAGTTGACTCTGACTAGAGAGTACACTTAGAGGAGTGACTTTAAGGGGCCTTGCTCTACTCTTGCCACCAGCAATGTCTATGTTTTATGTAATTCAAACATTTTGTAAATAAATAATAATAAATAATAATGTGTATTTTTGTTGAATGTTTTTTGTATGAAATTTGCTCAAAAATGATCTTTTTTGAATTTGTTTTAAACTTAAGGCGGGACAACACTGAAAATCTCATTATTTAAAAAAAAAAAATTCAATCTACAATTTTTTTTATTTAATTGTTTAAACTATTAACAATCGATTCAAAACACAAAGTAAATTATATATTTCATATAAAATACTCATATCTATATTCTTGTGGGTGTATGCGCTGCGTGTTTGCCCTAAAATGCGAGCAAAGACAGGTTTTGTTGCGATTTTGCAGGAAGTATTTTTCCTACACAATACAGTATGGAGAAATTTATATCTTCTAAACTGGTCCCCTAAATCTTATACAGTAGAACCGCCTTTGTACGTTTCGCTTTTCTACGTTTTTTACGTTTGTGCGTTTTTTTTACAAGGTCCCGGCGAAGCCTTATGGCATTTATGCATAATTTATTTCTTTAATACGTTTCCCAATATTACGTTTTTTACGTTAATGCGTTTAAAAATCAGTCCGTCAAGGTAATTAGATCCTATGGTACGTTTTCTGTGTTCTCCTAATCGGTTTTTCCGGCCAGCCAGTGAGTCGAATTACAAGTTGTTATTGTTCAAGCCGACCACGTTAGTCATTCATTCATCCCAGTTCTGCGAAGCGTCCCCCCCCCCCTTCCCTCGCTCAACACAATGCAACCCAGCGGCCAGTGAGTGCCTTGACCTTGACCAGCCCAGCTGCATCTTGTTCCGCGTGGGGGGTGGGGGGGGGGGTCTCTGAAAGGGTCCTTTTATCTACGATCTCGGCTGCCGGCACTGAGGTTCTTTATCTGCTTACCATAAATAACAAACCCTCGTCCAGTGGTCCTCTTTACAAAAGGCTTTTGTCAAACTACAGAGATAATTACCATTGCCCTCGCACTTCGACTACTCCTATTGTCCTAAGTAAAGACATCAATATTTTTACCCACTCCAGTTTTTTATAATGCGTCATCACAGCCTAGTCTAGCTGCATGACCTTGGTCGCTAGGCCTCGCTTACGACCCTTCTTAGATAAGAATGAAGAATGGTGTCGGGGGGGGGGGGGGAGCTTTTACAAGATTATAAGTGTTAGGAATGTATGAAAAGACAAATTTGAAGCATTTCAATAGTGCGTTTTTCCCGTTACCACGTTTTTTTGTCTCGGGTCCCTCGAAAACGTACAAAGGAGGTTTTACTGTAATATTTTGTGTGTATGTTCTCCAATGCCATTAAGATAAAATGATGCATGGCCAAGTTTGTATCTATGTAAAAAGTACTTTTTTTCATTAAAACATTTTTATTTTTATTTTTTTATAAAAATGTTAAAAGTAAAAAATGTATAGCCTCCATAAAAAACACAGGTTCAAAGTGGTGATGCATAATTTCATTGCTTGTCTGCATAACTTCAAATAACACTTTACAAAAGTTGATTATCTCAATTGGTTCTCATGTAATCGTTTTCCCGGTGTGCATTGTTGTAATAACAACAACAATGTCAATAGCAATAGAAATGTAAATATTAAAAAAAAAAAAAAATTAAGAACTTTAGTTACGTAGGTAGCCTAAGTGTTTGGGTTGTTCAACAAGTTTCAGTTTAATTGTTGCCATAGAGCAGAAGTTAGGATTTTCAGTGTTGTCCCCCCTTAAATATTTGTTTTCGAATCCTATCTGACCATTTTATGTTCACGAAATTTCACGAAATTGATAAAACATTTTACCTTTCTAAGCGAAATTTCAATTTGGTGCTTCATCGCGAAATTAAACTTGACATTCTCATTTAAAAAAAAAAAAATTTCCTTGGTAATTTGTTTCAACAATTATTTGATTAGTTCATCAAAAAGTGCAATAAAATGATTGTTATACACTTCCTAATGCACATCTTTGTCGGTAATCATTTGGCTTGACTAGAGCGTTTGGCAGTAGGAGTTTTACAGATGTATTGGCTGTCAACCTATCACTCTTAAACTAATACATAGTAGGATTATTATAAATATTTATCTACTTGTAGAGGGATATCATATCTATGCATGGTATTAAGTACATTTGTCACCAACCTATTAAAAAATAATGTACCCATTTTTAAAAAGATTCTTCGTATTATTTCGCCGAACATTTTCGTCGAAAGTAATTTATTTGCATAATTTAAACATGAGTATATTATTTTTGAGCAGGCTTGTCACAAATGTACTTAATACCATGCGTAGATATGACACCCCTCTGCCAGTAGGTAAATTTTCATATTAATCCTATTATTTGTTTCAGAGAAATTAGTTGACTAAAAACGTCAAAACTACTTCCGAACGCTCTTAAGTTCCATCACAAAATTTCCCATGTTTTTGTGTTTTTCACTGTTTTAAGATACCGATGTATTTTTTTCCACCGTTTGATTTCCCCTTTGATTGTCCGTAGGTATCATGCCGAGGAGAAACCCTTTGTGTGCGAGCCGTGTGGCCGAGGCTTCGCCACCAGCCGCGATCTCACCACCCACCTCCGTATTCACACGGGGGAGAGACCGTTCTCCTGTCCCCGGTGTCCGGCCGCCTTCGGCAGCAGCTCCAACCTGTCCCGGCACACCAGGTAGGTTAGGAGTCTAGTAGTGGTTAACATCCCTGCTTCCAATCACCCACCTCCGTATTCACACCGGGGAGAGACCGTTCTCCTGTCCCCGGTGTCCGGCAGCAGCTCCAACCTGTCCCGGCACACCAGGTAGGTTAGGAGTCCAGTAGTGGTTAACATCCCTGCTTCCAATCACCCACCTCCGTATTCACACGGGTGAGAGACCGTTCTCCTGTCCCCGGTGTCCGGCAGCCTTGGGCAGCAGCTCCAACCTGTCCCGGCACACCAGGTAGGTTAGGAGTCCAGTAGTGGTTAACATCCCTGCTTCCAATCACCCACCTCCGTATTCACACGGGTGAGAGACCGTTCTCCTGTCCCCGGTGTCCGGCAGCCTTGGGCAGCAGCTCCAACCTGTCCCGGCACACCAGGTAGGTTAGGAGTCCAGTAGTGGTTAACATCCCTGCTTCCAATCACCCACCTCCGTATTCACACCGGGGAGAGACCGTTCTCCTGTCCCCGGTGTCCGGCAGCAGCTCCAACCTGTCCCGGCACACCAGGTAGGTTAGGAGTCCAGTAGTGGTTAACATCCCTGCTTCCAATCACCCACCTCCGTATTCACACCGGGGAGAGACCGTTCTCCTGTCCCCGGTGTCCGGCAGCCTTGGGCAGCAGCTCCAACCTGTCCCGGCACACCAGGTAGGTTAGGAGTCCAGTAGTGGTTAACATCCCTGCTTCCAATCACCCACCTCCGTATTCACACCGGGGAGAGACCGTTCTCCTGCCCCCGGTGTCCGGCAGCCTTGGGCAGCAGCTCCAACCTGTCCCGGCACACCAGGTAGGTTAGGAGTCCAGTAGTGGTTAACATCCCTGCTTCCAATGCAGAAGGTCCGGTTCAAATCCCACTTCAGGCAAAAGTTTTCTAAATCTCTAATATGGATTCAGTTCCATCACTTCTAGTCCTAGGAATAAGTAAACGGTGACTTTGGAGCCGTCCTAGCAACGACAAACTCGATAAATTCAAAGTTGTTCTGAATCGGCCTTGTTGATTCTGGCATTTGTCTGCGGGTGTTGGCACCATCCAATCACTGATTCGCATGTTCCATATTTAAAATATCGATCTTTGATTGGGTATCGCTCACCTGTCGACAATCGTCGGAGCCTTTAGGGTTGGCTTAGGCCCTGTCTTATGAGTCTCCTCTAAGTCCTCCAACTAGCTGGGTGTCAACCAAAGTTTAGATACCGTTTAAACTAACATTGCGTCTTACGAAAAAATGTAGGTGGCCTCCAGCTAGATGTAGGATTTTTCTCTTAAAAATACGGTCGGTACCACATTTTCGACTTTTCCTTGGGATATATCGCTAGTGTTGACTTGTCTTGTACAATGGTTACCTTTTCAACAAGTGGCATTTAATATTATTCTGTATGAGATTAATGTCAATTAGTTGAAACAATAATGAAATAATTCCAAAAAGTAAACAAATAGTTCTTATGAACAGAGAAAAACACCAGGAATTAAATTAATTACCTATTACAGAACGTTTTAATGCGATAAATGACCAACCTAACCTCACATTTGGCATCTACCACAGTCCCCAGTGGGACCAGCTAGGCCATTATGTAGCGTACTAGGGTCTAGAAATTTGTAAGACTAGCCCTACTTACAGTGTGAACATAAAATGGGTATGTTGTAGGGGTGGGCAAACCCAGGATTTTTAGGGTCGAACTCGAACTTCATTACAAAAATATTCCAACTTCGAAGGGACAAAAATGAAAAATTGCCACATGACTAAGAATGTAAATCAAATTCTAAATTTGATTTGAGAAGTAGGATACAAAGACAATAAGGCACTTGGGCATTTTTTGACATTTTTTCACCATTTTCTTTTTCAAATTCTGCATATTTTACAGGGTGTGATGTTTTCACTTGTGCCTTTGCAGAGTGGAAGTTGTGCCACTAGGGGTTTTTAGAGATGAAGAGCAGTAGTTACATTTAGCTGTTTGGTTTGTCTTGTTTTTTATAAAATGTTTCCAAATAAAGGCGGTTAAACCTAAGCCCAAAGCTTTGGTAGGCCTAGGCCTTGACCACTGGGTCCTGGAACTGGATCACCAACAGCTTCTTCACGTACCTGTTCATTATTATTATTATTATCTTTATTCACCAAAATGAGCTTGCGCTCTTTACAATGGTAGTAAGACATGACATGGTAACATAATGCAGTGTTGGAAAAGTCTATATCTAGGTTACATAAGAATTGGCATAGGGCCCCCTGCAACTATAGTTAATACAATTCAATTCTGCATACAGCCTTGCAGGACATATCTTATGGAATCGATTAGTAGATATATAGACTTGTTAATGTAGGCCTATAGAAAGTAGACATTGAACATATAAAAACAAGATTAAACGACAAGGTTAGAATATTATGAGGTAAAGACTATGATGACTATCAACTTCATGATAAAATAGAAATTATAAATTAGATTTAAACTTAAAAGTAACAAGATTAAAAATAGCAGACAACATTAGAAATAGCAAGTTCTTACGTAAAGCAGATATAAGTACCCAGCAAATCCAGATTTGCTGGGTACTCCATCCCTGGGTAAGATCCATAGGCTAAGCCAAACACAATTCTGATGTAGATAGAGATAGATGATAATGTAGATAGACCCTTAAGTGACAACGCGATGAGAAAATGAAAAAGCTAGGCGTCGCTGAGATAAAGTGACTAAGCAAGGAATGGTATAAAAAAGAAAATAGTTGAATTTTTTTTTGCTTTTGGTGCGTCTTCAGACTTCAGGAAGACTGTTCCTTGTCATGATCGCCTACATCATGTCGTTAATTTTTTCGTGCCCCTTGCAAATTTCGTACGTGAATGTAATCATGAATGTAATTAATATTTAACGGAATCATTTACTAGTTTTAAATCATCATCATCATCATCATCATCATCATCATCTGTTGCCACGTCCAACTCTGCGTTAGGTCGGCATTGAAGATAAGCCTCTCCATCTTCTTCTATCCTGCCACCACTCTTCCCCCTCAACTACATTCCAGTCCCCTCCTCGCATTTCCACATCCTTCCTCACTTTGTCGTGGTCTTCCTCTCGTTCTTCTACCTGGAATCTCCAATTCTAATATAATAATAATAATGCTCATTAATAATATTATCCTTGCTATACAGGCCTAGTTTCGCTGAATTTCCATGAATAAATTAAGAAACTCATGCTCGAAAATTGTTGTTAATTAAGCGTTGTAGTGTTGGCGACATTGGTTTGTACTTTTCATACATGAGCACCATCTTGCAGAAATTTAAGGAACTCCTTGGATAAAGAACGCACGGCGGTATTACTACTTTACCGATCTTACGTCACACGAACGACATGAACGTGAGTGCAATCTTGCGGGAAGTGAGTGAACTTATTCCCAGTTTTGACTTTTTCGTGCATGTAATCTGGCGGAAAAAGCGGGAACTCGTTGGACGAAGATTGCGCGGCGCCCGTTTTGAATAACGAACTCGGCAAAATGTCGAACTTGAACTTGAATTTTCGAACCCGAACTCGGTTTGGAACTTAATTCAAGTACGGTTCGAGTTCGAAAATTCGAACGTTCGCCCACCCCTGCTATGTTGTGAAACAAGTGATCTGTTATTTTGCAATCCTTCACAAACTATTGCATGATATTCATGCCGTCGTATATTTGTAGTTGTAGTGTAGGCCCCAGAACTAGCCTAGCCTAGACATAGTCTTGCAAGGCGATCAATTAATTAAGTTTTGCTTTGAATGACTAGATCCTCGCAGAGTGTGCATACATTAGTAAGTAACTGTCCTCCTGGCTAAAACGGTATGAATGGGAGTCCTATTTGTACTGTATTGTTGCGTTGTAGGATGCACCTGCAGAGGAAGGGGGAGCCGCTGAAGTGTGAAGTGTGCCCAGCAGAGTTCTATGACCCGTCTCGGCTGTGGTCCCACTCCAGGACCGCCCACTCGGAGCGACCCTGGACATGCTTGATCTGCAAGGCCGTCCTCTCGTCGGGACAGCAGCTCCGCAAGCACGAGCGCTGTCACGCCGGCGCGACCAGCCACGTGTGTGACGAGTGCAACGTCCCGTTCGTAACGCAGTCCCAGCTGGCACGACACGCGCGCACGCACACGCGTGACAGGCCGCACGTGTGTGACCAGTGTTGCACCAGCTTTGCGTCCAACGGGAACCTGTTGAAGCACAAGAGGACCCAACACGTGCGTGACGGGGGGCAGCTCTACGAGTGTGACACCTGCGGGGGCCGGTTCAAGGACAAGGAAGTGCTGGAGCGGCACGTGTTGTCACACATCACGCACACACGTAGCACGTGAGGGCGCGACACGTGCGCGACAGGGGGCAGCACTTTAAATGTGACACGTCACGCCTCGTACACAAGTCCAGAGTCGAGAGATTATCGACGTTATTGGGGGTCTCAAAACGTGTTTTTCTTGGTTAAGCTAGGAAGTTGTCAAATTCTACCAAAACTCTGTTAATTCTTGGTCTAGGTCTCGAGTTAACGTCGTCAATCATCACGTATCAAGTGATGTCCGAGTAGTCTCGCGCGACTTGACCCTGGCGCCTAGAAGAAGATCTAGACCGAGAATTAAAGTGCACACTTGTTCTTGGCAAGAAGGAAATATGTGGCAAACCTTTATTGGGCAACTAGGCAGAGAATGGTTTAAGTTCCAACTCTGGGTGTTTGAAAGAAGAAGAAGAAGAAGTTTTGATTGGTCCATTAGTGCTGAGAACGACAGCTAACCTTGAGTTTATATCATAAAGACCAGTACAAATATTCATGACTAGCACTTGATTCGAACCACAAAACGTGGACGTCTTAAACCGACGTCACCATCAGTTTCAAGACTTGGGACCCAGGGTTCAACGTTGGAACGCAAGGCCGACCGAACAGATGCCCAGTCCCGTTGCTTCTAGGCTGGCGTGCAGCCTTACAGGCGTGGAGATTTTCAGTTTGTTAGTAAAATGCATTAGGTTTGTTTGTTTTACATGCATAGTGTAGTGTAACGTGTAAGTGAGTGTAGGCCAATTGTAGGCTTTTACACTTGATTTTGCTTCGCGTCACCCAGAGTAAGAAAACACTTTTTGTCTACACTTTACACTAAGCTTTACACTGACCTACTTACGTTTTGAGGTTATGGTGTGCATGCTCACATTATTTACGTATATAGTCCAAAAGAACCCTAATATCCTTATACTGTCAATTTTAAATGCATAAATTTATTATGAAAGTGCTGCAGTTTTACCATCGGTGGAAATAGAATGCGTTTTTCATGATAAGTAATCTCCTTATTTTCAACTGACATATTTGTTTGGCACCTTTTAATTACACTACACTAGCTGCATGAGCCGAAAAGCAGTTGTAGAAAGTGCTACACTGTGTGTAGCACTGTGGTAAAACAAACGCCTTACACTTGGTTACACTTAATACCCAAATGCCTTTTACAGAGATTGAGCCTACACTAGTGTAAAGTGTAGGTTTGTAGAGGTAAAACAAATGAACCTATTAGTGGGCAAAATAAAACCCTCATGACTATAATATTATAAATAATTTTCAAACAGTCTGTAGTGCATACATGAAAACATACAATTAGTCTGTAGTTTGTGTGAAACACCATCGCTACGTGTTCCTACATTAATGATGTGGTATAGGACTCTTGAGAAGGGACAGACAGAAAATTCTAATTTCCCCCCATTTTAAGGGAGGACACTTGTAAAAAGACGCGATGCTTAGCAACTTTTTCTTTTAATCTACATTTTTTAATGTTAGTGTAGAGGCTAGATGTTTTGTCATTAAAATGGCAATGATAACATAAATTGTTTTAATCAGTCAACTATTAGCATGCATCACTAATATCAATTAGGGCCTAAGTAGCCTAATTTAAAAAATGTGTTTCATTTTTTAAAAAAATGTTAAAAGTTTTTATTTAACTGTAGATGATTCTCTTTTAAGTGGAATAGGTTTGTTTGGATTGTCATTGTCCTATATAATGGTGCAAATGAAATGTACAAACAAAAAACTATCGAATTGGTTCTGTTTATCAACAAATGTTCAAATCATATCGTTTTCTGAGTAATTACCGAGGGAAAAACTTGGGTTATAATGTAGATTAGGTTGGGTTATAATGTAGATTAGGTTAGTTTTTTTTGTTGGTTTGTGAAATTTGTTAATCTTATTTGAGGTATTTTATAGTAGTCTACATAATATTGTATGTATCTTGTGATTGCAATTCAAGAAGGATCTAACAGCTTGCCTTGAAATAGTGCCTTGGTCTTTTTAAAGCTACGATTATCGATATGACTTTTTTTATCATACCGCATCCCTACTTAAAACGTTACCGTCCCACAAAGATCCACCAGACAGGTGTAAAATGTACAAGCAATTAATTGTTGAGACCAATTTAATGTTGCCATATTTTATGTGACCTGAACTGTACTATTAAGGAATGCTTAAAAGAAAAATATCATGTTTATCATCAGAGGTATATTACATATTATCTGTTACCTATTAAGTTGACACGCTGTAATACAGTTTTTAATCAATTATGAGCGTTCGGATGTAGTCATTTTACTGCTAAAACATGCGCCTAAACTTACACTCCTCACGCTTAACCGATACTGTAATAGGATTTCTCTCTAATTTTACGTCCTAGTATAAAAGTATCAAATTTATTGATATTAAGAGCAAAGGGTAGTCTCTACGTCAAAAACCGCAGAAAATGTCCATTATTAAATTATATCTCAAGATTGCAATAAGAAATCGAAAATCTAAATCAGCAGCGCACTGTGCTTTGGTAATCTCTACATACTGAATAAAATATTGTAACCATTAGCATAGTATTTTGATTATAATTCAATAATTAGTAATAAAATGAATTATTTATAAAAAAACATACTGATTATAATATAAGTCACGACTTAGAGCATTCAATGTGTAGAGCTTACTAAACCACAGTGCACTGTTGATTCAGATTTTCGATTTCGAAGCCCATTCTTGTGATATAATTTAAAAATGAAAATTTTGTGTGGTTTTTGACGTAGAGATATCCTTCCCTTCTTGAAAGAGTATAATATACAGAATGATAAAATATATAAATTTGCACACATTAAAACTACATTGTGTACAAATTTACATATTTTATCATTTTTCATATTCCCTTTCAAGGTTAATATCTTGTGTTTTCATAATAAAAGTCATCAATTTGATACTTTCATACTAGGACGTAAAATTAGAGAGAAATCCCATGATCGGTTTAGGCGTGAGGGGTGTAAGTTTAGACGCATGTTTTAGCGGTAAAATGACTACTTTCGAACACTCTTAATAAATGAAAGGAAGTTATTCCGCTTATTACTGAGGCAATGGCTATATGAACTATGAATCTTGTATGATGTCTTGTTATTGATGGATATTTCAATTGTCTTTAGTGAAACTCTAATATTGATTATTGATTATTCATGTGAATTCCTAATTAATATAATCAATCATGTTATTCAGGTTACAGTTTGATCTATAAATGAAAGACAGTATGTGTGAATAATTGCAAGCGTTGAAAGATAAATATTACATGCAGTATTTATCTACTACGTATTCTATAATCATATTACTATTACGGTATGTGCCTTGTTATGACGAATTATTGTGTACAAGTAGGTCCTTTGCCTATACGTAACAAATTATCTACATATTGATTGTCATCACTAGAGCCCCGTAAAATTCGCATTAACTTTATCAGCAAGAAGTGAAACATTTAATTTTTTACTGAAGTTCTCGAACTTTGGTAGGGTTATGCACTTAATAAAAGTCTTTTTTCTTGCGAATTCAAGCGAAAAACTCCATTTCGTGTGATAAGCGCAAAATGTACTAACTCACGCTAATTACGGCGAATTTTCTCAAGTTTAAGCAACAATCGTAAAAAATGCGAAAATAATACAATTTTTGTCAATTTCCTGAACATTCCATTTGCACTAATTCCATTTGATAACCAGGCTAATTTTTTATTTTTTTATTGTAGGCCTATCCATGGTGTCAATTAGGGATGTCAATACCCGGAAATAGTTGTACCCGGGTACCTTTGCGCCGTACCCGGACTACCCGGGTAGTAAATAACATTAAATACGCGTTTTACCGTCATGGGTGTCAAATGATTTGCAAAATTGTGGCGAGACATTATATTGTTAAACGGTATCAGGTTGCATTGTCTTCGATGCAAAACGATCGCGGAAGTATTTAACAAAGCTTCGAAGCTTGCGTCTCCGCTTAGCGTAGGCCTTCGCTGGCACAAAGATGGCAGTAGGGAAATATGGCAATGTTGAATTAATTTCGTTTTGAACAGAAGAAGGGAAAGGGTAGTACCCGGTAACGGGTATTGAAAAGTTGGAACCGTAACCGTGTGTACCAGGCGGGTAACGGGTGCCCGTTGACATCCCTAGTGTCAATAAACAATCTCAATAAAAAAAAATTTTTTGATTACAATTTTTGGTCCACGTCTAATATTTTGTTGCTAAAACCCCGATTTCAGATAAAAACTAATTATTACTAAAATGTTTACTTTTTTCAATTATTTAATGCTAAATTTTTGAGAATACATGCTAAACAAAACAAACTTGATGCTAATTTCACGGGGCTCTAGGAATCACACTCACGTTTATACGAACTGATACTGTTTGCTATTAGTATGTGCCTTACTGTTATGATGGAGCCAGTTATTGTGTTCAAGTAGGCCTTGTGCTTATATCATAAAATGATAAAAAGTCAGTTCTAGACACAAAGCAAATACCATCCCGAAACGGGAGTCAACCCATGAACCTCCCGAATTGAAAGTGGGAATAAAGCTTATGAGCTTATATAAAGCTTATAAAGCTAAGTAATGAGCCATTAAAAAATGCCTTGTTTACTACTACTAGGCTATATTTGCCCCAACGAAAGTATTCTGATGCTTACGACACAGCCACGTCCAAGGTAACAACTTAATTTTCTACTTTGCTAATTCCTACCATCTAATCTAAACAGGTCCATTGGGGAGAAGTTGGTTACCTGTAACGGTGGGTGTGGCCAAACCGCCCGTGCACTCGACTAAGCCGAATTATGCATTTACGAATGTGTGAAAGAACGCCAGGTATCTGTTGATATTCTTTCAATTGATGGGTTTAAAGAGGCAGCAGACAATGACCTGGGATCGGTATTAGAATACTTTTGTTGGGACTACTTGAGACAGTACGGATAAATGAAAACATGATAAAAATGAAAATAAAAGAAAACAAACCCTCGGCTAGCTCAACTTTGGGTTGTTGGTAGAGCACAAAAAAAATATATGAAAAGTTGTTGTTGCTTAAATAAAAAGATGAATTAGTGGTTGTAGGATATGGAAATTAAAAAATAGAATAGTATAAAATATAATCTTAATGTTTAATTAATTGACACAAATGACACAAAACGTTACACATACAAGGATACACAAAAAAAATGAAATACATAAACAAAAAAAAGTGAATGAATAACAAAATCTGGAATAAATATCGTTATTACTATTCTACCTCCCTATGGCCATAGTATAGGTAAAAAAAGTATAACGATACCTGTACTGTTGTTGGCTGGAGATGGCTTGGTTGACGGCGATTGTGATGGTGATGATGATGATCGATGACGATTAGGTAGATGCAGCCGGAGAGCGTGGTTGGTTAATTGTCTTTGGTGTTGTCGTCTATTGTTGCCGATAGTTCTATAATTGCGTGATTGTTGTATTATTGGGTATTATTTGTTGTTAGTTGCTGATTCTTATTATTAGACTAATTTTTATTTTAACTTAAACAACACGTCCGCACACTCACACGCACTCGGCTCACCGGCCATTGTCTCGGTATTATTCCTCGGCCAGCGGCCGTCTTCGTTCTCACAAACCGACTTATTCGGCCCGCGGCCGTCTTCGTTCTCACAAACCGACTTATTCGGCCCGCGGCCGTCTTCGTTCTCCAAAACCGACTCTCAGGACTCCGGCTACAAACTTGCCCCTGTGTTCTTAGGTCGACCAATCAGAAGGCTCATAATTAGTGACGTCATGGAAGATTTTGAATTTGGTTTACCCTAACTAGGGGGGTGTAGTGGCCTAAAAATGGACTAGCCTGGAACTTAGCCTTGAAGTGGAAGTTCTCACCCTCGGCGTGGTAACAACCTCTGACCTCCCCTCCAAGACAAATACCAGACCGTCGTTAAAAATGTCAAATAATTTAGAAAACTGATACCCTTCTGAGAGGTTTCCCTTGACTTGGAGCACATGTGGCTTTTTAGAACACCCAAGCCGTGTGGGACAAGCCTGTACCGTCTCATACTGTAATGGCGTACTCGACCATTAGGCCATCTCTTTTCCTTACAAGAAGCTACCCGGACATAGTCTATCCTAGGTCAAAACGGGGGTACAAAAAGGAGTAGGATGTTTTGTTTAACATATCACTGTTCTCCCTACATCGACAAGTAAACGAACATATTGTTGATCTGTCTCCGTAAAA
Organism: Isoperla grammatica; assembly: GCA_945910005.1. Classification (NCBI taxonomy): domain Eukaryota; kingdom Metazoa; phylum Arthropoda; class Insecta; order Plecoptera; family Perlodidae; genus Isoperla; species Isoperla grammatica. Next base: position 19,121,912 of record OX246749.1, on the reverse strand, counting down.
ATATACTAAATGTATTAAAAGCGTGCCTTTAAAGCCTTCTAATGAAATGCTAAGTACCCTATCACCTGTTGCCTTATGATCGTTGCGCTATTATTAAGACACAACCTGTTTATTGGGTGTATGTGTGTAAATATTGTTCCTCTCTGTTGTGTGTTTACAGTCGAACTTAATTTTTTATACTTTACGGGACATCTTTGAATTAAAATGTTAAACCCTAATTTTTGAAACCATACCTAATGGAATGAATCCAGTACAAAGTCTTAGTGCGGGATCATGAATACTTCAGGCAAATTGTGTTCACGTACTTTGCAAGTAAATAAAGTTCTGCTGCTGCTACGTACGAAAGTGTTTTTCCATTTTATGTAGGAATCGATAACCAAGTAAAATTCGTAATCGATTTCTAAGCCACATTACGAATTTTAGAATTGATGTGCATAATTTGTACATTTATCAGTTGTAAATTTTCTCATTTACAGAATTATTGATTGTAGCCCGTTGTTCAATTTTTACATGCAATTTGTGTTTCAAATTGGTCACATTTTTTCCACTAGACATTTTTAAAAGAGAAGCATTTGAGTAAGGTCCACATATTATATTGAATGTTTTAATAGCTTGTGTTGGCAATATATGCCTCGCTGGTTTTGATTAGTATTGTATTGAATGTTTTAATAGCTTGTGTTGGCAACATATGCCTCGCTGGTTTTCATTAGTATTGTATTGAATGTTTTAATAGCTTGTGTTGGCAATATATGCCTCGCTGGTTTTGATTAGTATTGTATTGAATGTTTTAATAGCTTGTGTTGGCAATATATGCCTCGCTGGTTTTGATTAGTATTGTATTATTTTATCATTATAATAGTGTATGAATTCTTCCTCTCCCAATATAAATTTTCTTGTTGATATAAATAAAAACAAAATGAATAAAATAAAATGTTAGTTATTAACATTTATTTAGGGTCGATTTATACACTTTCCTAAGATGTAAGATTGTATGTTCCTAAAGCCCGGTGGGTGTACACATAGTCATAAGAATGTCACAAGGTATGGGTATAATAATAGCCGTGTTGGACTATAGGGATTACGTACAAGGGTTCACACACACGCGTCATTGCAAAGCAATAGCAATTGCAGTAAGACTGGTACACGAGAGTTCAGATATTTAAACTTCTTATTGCAATACCATAAACCTTACGACGGACAAATCATGCGTTGAAACGTCACTTACAACACGCCAATGAAATGCTAGCAACGTGAGTCAAGACATCCTAGTCAAAACAACTATGACACTAGTCAGGGATGTGACATACGGAAACAGAGGCAAAGCCCTCAACAAAACCCTAGTCACAAATGCCACGTCTTCTTTGTAGGTTCTTTGACGACTTTGATCTTATAACAAATCCTTATAACTATTGCTATACGTTATGACTATTGCAATACCTTGTGACTTTGTGTGCACCCCGCTTAACTGTTTTACGTGAGATTGCTTATGCTACCATTTGCCAGATTTATAAAACCTCGCCTCTCATTGGCTGGGCTAAGAATTTTAGGTATAAGAGTTAATGTTGCTATGGTTTCCTTATATCTTAAATCATATAGACAATTGTGTAAATACTAGGGATGACATCGGGTAATAAAATTCGGAACCGGTTCCAGTTCTCATATTACCCGGGTCCGGATCCTGAAAACGTATTTTTCGATGTATAGGCTTGATTTGAAGGTCGTCGCTAGGCCTTGTGAAGTGCGCGGGGCGCGAAGACGAGGGACGAATGACATGCATGCCGCCTGCTCGAATAGCCCCTTGGAATACGCCTGCAGTAATCACGTCAAGTAAAAAAAAACTTTTCGCAATACACAACTGAAGCACGTACATAAAACATGATATTTCAAGTAAAATAAATAGTGATAGAACAAGTGTTAGCCAGAATGTTCACCAGAATGTTAAACATTGAACAAACAGTAACGAATGCAAGTCGGTTCGCGTCTGTTCTGTTCCCGAGTCACGTGTTGTGGAAGGGTAGGCTCGCGCCGTACCTGCTGGCTCCATCGAAATCAACCGCAGCAATACTGGCCCGTAAATAGAAGGCCTAGAAACGGACTTTAAAACCTGGACCCGAAAAACAGCTCCGGGCAGAGGCGGACTGGGGGGGTAAGGGCCCCGTACGGAAAAGGATTTTAGGGGCCCCGGAACCTGGCGAAGCTGAAAGGGGTCTGGGGCAAAGCCCCAGCCGCCGGAGGCGAAAATTTTGCAGCCTATTATTTTGTGTAGAACGCATATAAACACGTTTAAAAATCGATAAATGAGGACAGTTATGTGGAACAACATGTTGAACTGTGAACACTGATCAGTACTTTATAAAACGAAATTGAAGAAACAACTTTCCCATTACTGGCAGTTAGTACTCGCAACGAGGGAGCGGGATGTAGGTGGGGTCTGGGGCGAAGCGAGGGCCTCGGGCGAAGCCCCTGCCGCCGGAGGCAACTTCGCCGAAGGCGAAACAATTTTCGGTCCTGCATGATGCTTAGTGGCCTAAAACGCGTTTTGAGGCGATATCCTATCATGGAAAACAATGAAACTAAAGTCAATATTGCATTTATAATTCCTTACTTAGGATAGAAGTTCGATCCTGTCATTTGAGAAAGGCATGGCTAGTGCTGCGCGGGATCGGATTTCAGTAGGCGCCGATATAGATATATTTTTGCCAAAATATTCACTTTTGAAAATTTTGAACACTTCAAGCTCGAGCTTAAACACGCGATCAGCCCGATTTGTCTTTTTTCTGATATAACAAAGTTTACTCGCAAACTGTCAAAAGTCACTCAAGTTGCAAGCTAGCGAGCAGTAATTTGGAGGACTGTTGTTTCCTATTAATTTGTTTAGAATGCATTTAAACACGTTTAAAAATCGATACACGACGATAAATATGTGGAACACATGGTGGACTGTGAACCACCTTGAAAACTAAATTAAAGAAATAACTTGGCCAACAATGGCATGTTATATATTTAAAAAAAAAAACTAGACGAGGAAAGCGGAAATCTTTGTAGAACTTGTAGATGGTTTATTTGATACGTTATGCCCCTTTCTGCACTGACATGAGCTGACATATTATCCTCTTCTTACCATTTAGTTTCATAATCTATATAGCGTCAGATATTTATTTTCGGGGGGTAGGTTGGTGGTCCCCAAGGGGGCCCCCACCCGGGGGGGCCCCGTACGGGTTTCCGTAGTTCCGTACCTGCCAGTCCGCCCCTGGCTCCGGGTAATATTTGGAGCTGGGTACCCGATGTCATCCCTAGTAAATACCATAATGCTTTTAGCTTGATTTGATTGTGTTAACAGTTAACTCTTAATTGTAAACCGACCTTTACCAGAACTGATTTTCATTGGGCGATGTTATGTTTCTTCTAATCCATGTAACCCTAAGTAGAAACATTACAAATTTACATATATATACATACATACAAAATTTTCCTGCTTTGTTACACCTCGGCATTTTAAAAATGTCCGTGAAGACGTCGACTGCGAGTGTGGAGCCAGACAAGACCCCTCTCAGGTGATGGGGGGTTGCTGCAGCCTAGACGACTTGATCCAGGCATTTTAATATAGTTCAACATATAAAGCATAAAATATCTCTATGTATAATTTTGTATAGCATAAGGAAAAAGGTCAAATAAAAATCTACATAATTTTATTTATTGTATGGCTCGTTGTTATAAGCTCCAAAGTCCCTGGCTCATACATAAATAAAAATATATAATCTATAATATTATGCTGAATGATGATAATGACTATGTAGGAGGCCAAGCTATACTATTGTTATTTATTTTATGTATGTTCTTACCTTTTAACTTGTGTAATTAATATGACATTAGTGCATTGATATGACATGGTGTAGATATTAGTATATATTGTTTAGTTTCAAAATCTGACAATTTCTAATACTTGCATACTTGTGATATGCATATGGTTGTATTAAAGAAAGCTAAATAAATGAAATGAAATATCATGCAAGCTTAATGCGCATACAATGAAGGCGCCTTGATTCCAATCGCTTTTTTTTATACACGTTGAATTTACCTCAAGGCGGCTTCAATCCAATAAGCTTTGGCAAACTAGTTGGAGGATAGAATTCACTTTGATTTAAGTGATAAACACGTCAAAGCGGCTCTGCAATGCGCACGCAGCCACGGCCTGTGATGTGACTGGCTGAATTCGTAGTCGACTTAGATGAGGGCGCTTCAGATTGACGTGATATGCGGAGCGGATACCACACTTACCAAGGCACCTTCAGACAATTCGCATTTAACTTGCGTGATATAAGTAGTCCATGATGATGCATAGTATCACCTTTAGGTTGCATGTACATACATTTCAATTGCTAAACAAAGAATCAAACAGGATATAAAACCAGAACCTTCTGCATTGGAATCAAGAATCCCCTTCAGGGCTAATGAGCATATTACGGATCATTAAATGAAATTCGCCAAAGGCAAAAACGCTGCCCCTCTCTACCCCCATTGTGAATTTCTGGATATGCACTTGCTAGTTGCTACCCACACATATATGCACCTTCTACCCACACATTGCACCTGCTACCCACATATATACACCTGCTACCCACACAGATATGCACCTGATACCCACACAACTATGCACCTTCTACCCACACATTGCACCTGCTACCCACGTATATACACCTGCTACCCACACAGATATGCACCTGCTACCCACGTATATACACCTGCTACCCACACAACTATGCACCTTCTACCCACACATTGCACCTGCTACCCACGTATATACACCTGCTACCCACACAGATATGCACCTGCTACCCACACATTATGCACCTGTTACCCACACAACTATGCACCTGCTACTCACACATATGCACCTGCTACCCACACAACTATGCACCTGCTACCCACACAACTATGCACCTGCTACCCACACAACTATGCACCTGCTACCCACACATTATGCACCTGCTACTCACACATATATGCACCTGCTACCCACACATATGCACCTGCTACTCACACATATATGCACCTGCTACCCACACATATGCACCTGCTCACTCTGCCATTTTTACAAAGGTATTTTTACAAATCGCTGCCCCAGGATCTCAGGGGCCATTTACAACCACAGTCCAACCCACCTCTGCAGTAAAATTTATAACAAACTTTCCCAATCAGTAAAAAACTGTAAATCTCTTCTACTTTTTAAATACCGACTAACAACTTTCCTCTTGGCAAAACCATTCTACACGTTGAAAGAATTCTTTGATAACTATAACAAGCTTAAATTCCCGTCTCGCTGACCCATTGTTATATATTTCTAATATATGTATACTTTTGTAGTTTTGTATGTATATTTTATTGTGTATTTATAGTATTTGTATTTGTAGGACAATCAATATTTTGTACCCTGTTCAAGTCACATGGTAAATAAATAAATAGGGAAGTCTCATCAAAAATAAATATTCCTCAAAGTACCCAAAAATTGAAGATCATTATCTAAAAAATACGGGCGGTATAATTTTTATATCTGAGAAGCGTATATTTCCAATTCTATTAGCATTTTAAGTTTGAAATCTGGAACTTAACGGCTCTTGACGTCATATCTCATGTAAACAATCTTCATAATATCAACGATATTAAGTTGGATATTTTACAATATTCTTCATAATATCAACGATATTAAGTTGGATATTTTACAATATCTAGGATGCAGTGACTTTACAACAATGCCTTTTATACCACTGTTTTCTTCAGAAAATACATTTTGATACAGTATTTACCGAAACGTGTTTAAAATAATGCAATTATTTAACATATTGTTGTGAATTAATGTTGAGAAGTGTTCATTTACTAACTAGAAATAAACGTTGGTTCAGTTAAAGTCTTATGAGAGCAATAATCTACTAAAGGGTGGGATTTCAGTACTATTTGTATGATATAAAATTATTGTTTACTGACATATGACGTCAGAACCTTTTAATCACGAGCAAGATGGCGCAGGTTCGTTTCTGAGCGTGTTTTGACAGCAATATCTTTGACTTGCTGTTAAAGCGATGTTAATGCACCTTTTGAGCCGAAACCAATTAGTTCCCGTTTATTTTAACTTGAGGTAACCAGTAAGCAAATAAAAAAAAATGCGTGAGACTTCCCTATTCCGTGTAGGAGTCCAATCTGTACGATAATAATAATCTTAGGTCCAGTCTACAATGTGTCCCAAGCCAATAACTACTTATTCGTCGAATAGCTTGTTTTCTCCATGGCAACCACCAATCAAAACCCTTGAAATTCAAATAACAACATGTTAAACTGTGAACACCACTGTTAAAAATTAAATTAAAGACAGAACTTTCCCAAAACTGGCAGTTGGATATTTCAAACTATATTGTTTCCTATAATTTGTTTGAATTGAAAACGCATAAAAAAAAAGTAAGCTCTGACTGGCTCTGAGGAGGAAAGCGATCTCAGTAGCACATTTAGATGGTCTATGTAGCCCTTTTCAGTGACATAAGATAGGCTATATATTAGGCTCCTCTTACTATTGTTTCATAATCTATATAGCGTAAGATATTTTCGTTTGCGTTGCGTTTTTTATTTTATTTTGGTTGGTGGCCCTCAAGGGCCACGCAAGGTACGGGTTTCCGTAGTTCCGTACCTGCCAGTCCGCCCCTGCATCTGGTTCTAGTCCGCGAAATGTATATGTATTTTATGATTTTAATCGAAGAAGAATAAATGCACATTAATCATTCAACAGCGTTTTGTTTCAAGCAAATATAAAAATAATATAGCAAAAGCCTCGATTACAAAAATAGCCATGTTGAGCAGGATTTTGTTTCGGACAAACATTGCGCTTTCACCAATAAAAGAAAAATACAACAATCGAGTTGGCTAGCAACAAAGAAATATGTGCGAATAACAATGAAATTACCAGGCAACCGGTCGTTTGTCTTCTATGGTTTGTCCATGGGTTTGTCCATGGTAATAATAACTCCATGGTTTGTCTCATAGAGTTAGTAAGGGGGTTAGTAAGGGGGTGGAGTGAGCGTTCGGACTTTTCCGTGCAGCCAACCTCGGGCGAATTCCTGGAACTCGATGGCGGCACTGATCATGCGCATTACGTAGGGAACCGCGTGGCGGTAAAGTTAACATGGTGAGATCGTGTTCCGCGCTCAATTGTACAGCAAGAGAAGGGAAAATAAAAGGAATTTCGTTTCATCGGTAAGTTATAAGCAATAATCCTTCTTCTTATTTTGCATGTGTTATAATTCCCGAGAAAGATTATCTAAAAAAAATCCCCAAGAAAGATTATCTACAAAAAAAGTTTATTCCTTTATATTATTAACAACATTCTCCAATGTCGATGAGTTGCGCTTATCTCTATAAATAATTTCATAAATTAATCAATCTAAACAGTTTATGTTACTGCGACAAGAATTTCCCTGTCTGTTCATCGCACGCCGCAGACAATAGACATACGCGCATGCATCGAACCACTACATTCGCGTATGACAGCTCATACAATAAACGCTCCGGAATGTCCTCTTAAATTTCTCAGACACCGCTGCACTAGAGCGCGTACAAAGAAAGCTGGTTACCTGCGCTGGCTACCAGCGCTGGCTACCTGCACTGGTTGCCAGCGGTGAACTATGTCATGAATGTTACCATGCTTCCATGCTTTCAAGTGCAGCTATACACAATAGAAGCAGGTTCCAATTTGCCAGCGTTCCGTTTTCCTCAATTAAATAAACCGTTTTCCTGCGCCGGTTGCTAATAACCCGGTAACCAGCTTTCTTTGTGCGCGCACCAATTATGAATGAATACCGATAGAGGTGGCCGGTTTGATTCCGGCCACCGGCAATCCTAACTATAAAGAGTGTTATTAAGGGTTTCCTCACTCGTAAAAGCGAATGGTTGGATTGAGTCCTATTAAGTGCCATCGGAAATTCCTTCACCTAAAGAGATGCACATCCGGTGACGGTGGTGCAGATTTTTCTTCTAAAAATTATTAATTACTATGAAGGAATAAACTTTAGCTGTGAGAATGTAATGTCAAGTTTTTGTGTGAAGTATAGGCATTTAAGTTAGAAAGAAGGCTTACAGCTAGGGCGACGATTAATATGCTCTAAAATTGTTCCAAATATAAAGCATGCGCTACAAAACCTTAAATATGCAATAACAAATGTCGTAAAAAGTTTGAGATGTTTAGTTTGTTACTTTATTTCCCTAAGGTTCGATCTCATTTTTATTACTTTCTAATTAGATACATAAACATACGCGCACAATGCCTAGATTGAAATATTTATACACTCATGTTAATGATTTAGTTGTGGTACCGCATAGAAAGCACTTATACTAATATAATATTGCAATTTAAATTATTAAATTAATGTTCTTACTCTGAAATAACTCAAACAAAATAAAAGTAATTGACCAAGATCTTAATTTCAACTGAAGACAAGTTTACTGTTATGCTATTTTCATAGCATTTAGAACAGCATACTTCAAAATATACAATCTAGGCCTATAGCAGTTGTTTGTATAGGAAATGTTCAATATAGAAATATGCCCTTAAAATAGAAGAATATGCATGTAAAACAAAATGTGCAACAAACAAATTCACTTCATGCGCGTAAAATATACATTTTTACTTTCAGGGAGCGTTTATACAAATTTATTTACCAACAAAAATGGATTATACCCTCAAATAAACAATATGATATTTCATTAAAATCTTAGCCCTACTTATAACTGTTTATAGGGCTATAATAAATATTGTTTAAGCCTGCATACACGTGTGTTAAATTTCTAGACTAATATAGTTGAATATAAAATGATTATACATTTTTTATGGCTGGACGTACAGTCCAGTGTACACTGTACAAGGATGAAGCAGTGGTAAATTATGTGTGCTAGGCGTGCAATGAATGGTCTTAATTAATTAAAAATTATTAATCACAGGTTCCCAAAAAATGAAAACCAACGCAAAAAGTGGATCCTGGCTACTAAAAGGGCACAGTTTCAACCGTCTACCTTTTCAGTCCTTTGCTCTCTTCATTTTAAAGAAGAAGACTACAACAGTTACAGGAAGGGTACAAGACGTACCTTAAAGATTGATGCTGTACCATCGATATTTAACCTTCACAGCCACCTCAGCAAGCCACTAGCAAAACATAAGCCTCATATAGAACGACCGTCATCTCTCGATAGTCCAGTACCGTCCACTTCTACAACGCAGTCAGCTTTTTCAGGCGGATTTATGTTGCCATCAATGATTAATGAACCTGCAACTACTCCAATTGCGCCCACTAGCCCCCCAACATCTGAAGTTAAGCCTGCACAAAGTTACAGGTCAAGACGTAAGCACATTGGCCAATGCAGAGAAGAAGACTTAAATTCCCCTAGTAAGGCAAAACATAATTGGAGTATAGCTATGAACACGATAAAATCACAAAAAAGGAAAATCAAGTTATTACAACAGAAAAATCGGTCATTTAAAAAAAAGATTTTGAGTTTGGATCAGCTTATGAACCACTTAAAAAAAGAAAATCTCATAGGAAATGATGCAGCTACTCTTTTGTTAAGTACCCTGCCAGATGCATCAGCTGAGCTTCTAAAACGGCAGTCAAATATTGACAAAAGTAAAAAGTATCCACCTAAACTTCGCAGTTTTGCATTAACATTAAACTTTTACTCTTCCAAAGCCTATAACTATGTGCGAAAAACATTTTCATGCTGTTTGCCACATCCGTCAACATTGCGAAAATGGTTTGCGAGTGTTGACGGCAAACCAGGATTCACAACGGAATCATTGAACGCACTAAAAGTAAAAGTAAAAGAAAACTCTCTTATAAATAAACCTGTTCACTCCTCATCGATGAAATGTCAATAAGAAAAAAGGTTGAGTGGGATGGCAAAAAATACGTCGGATTTGTTGACTATGGCACTGCGTTCAATGATGATGACAGTTTACCAGAGGCTAAAGACGCTATCGTATTTATGCTAAACGCAGTTAATAGCTATTGGAAGCTTCCTGTAGGCTACTTTTTAGTCAATGGTCTTAATGGGACGGAGCGTGCCAATCTTGTTAAAGAATGCCTCACTTTTGTTCACGATGCAGGTGTGAAAGTTGTCTCATTAACCTGTGATGGACCTAGTTCCAACTTGAGTATGGCACAATTTCTTGGATGTGATTTGTTTTATGGACCCCACATGGGTACATCATTTAAACATCCATGCACCAACGAACCGGTTCACTTTTTCTTAGATGCATGTCACATGTTAAAATTAATCCGAAACACATTGGCAAGTAAGGGTACACTTGTTGATGGTGATGGAAATGTTGTTAATTGGCAATTCATTAAAAATTTAGAGGAGTTACAGCGGAAAGAAGGCTTGCATGCTGGCTGTAAGCTGTCGAAAAGACATGTGGAATGGCACAATGAAAAAATGAAGGTGAGATTAGCTGCTCAAACTCTGAGTAGTAGCGTTGCTGATGCCATTGACTACTGTCGCGGTACATTGAAATTGACCCAATTTGAAGGCTCGGAAGCAACTTCGAAGTTTTGTAGATTGTTCAATGACCTCTTTGACATCCACAATTCTAGAAATTATCTGGCCAAAACGTACTACAAGAAGCCTCTTTCCAACAAAAACGGGGATAAAATTTTGGATTTTCTTAATGAAGCAGAAAAGTATATAACTTCTTTATAAAGACTGGCGGTGCTAATGCTCAACCCATTATACACAGTAACAGACGTACAGGGTTTCTTGGCTTTATTGTAAGCTCTAGAAGTTTAAAGAACATGTATAAAATGTATATATTGGGTGATGAGCCACTGCTCAAATACATCTTGTCGTACAAACTCAGCCAGGATCACCTGGAGATGTTTTTTAGTGCAATACGTAGCAGAGGTGGTTTCAATAACAATCCCAGTGCCCGCCAATTTGAGAGTGCTTACAAACGGCTATTGGTTCACCATGAAGTGCGAGGCACTGAAAACAGCACTGGTAACTGTATTGCACTGGATGAAACTTCCATTCTACATGTATCTAGCACAAAGGAGAGAGGTACAACTAATTTGTCAATTATATTGTCATCTATCAACAACAAAGACAATATTCTCTATGAAAATGATGGTCAGAATACAGAAAATCAATCCGACAAAGACGCAGATGCATTGAAGTTTAATGATCACACATATGCAACGTTAAGAAGTTCAGGTTTGCGTCCTCTATCACAATATACTGATGACGTGGTTGCGTACATTTCCGGGTACATTGTTAGAAAATTGAAACAGAAAATTTCTTGTTACCAGTGCGAGGCAGCTTTGACCGACATTCATTTATCCTCAAGTCTATTGCGGCACAAGAACAGAGGAGGACTGACTCATCCGTCAAGAGATGTAATTTCTATCTGTCAAGTGACAGAGAAGGTCTTCCGAGAGTCACTTAAAAACGACACCTTTTTCAAGTGCAAGAACATAAAATCAAAACTGGAGCTACGCAGTATGCAAAATGCCCCTCGTAAAACCTTCTCAGCGCTTGATGTTCACATTCTGGATCAAGATCCGTTTAACAACCATGCCATACAGCTAATGCGAGCAGTAATAGACATTTATTTAACGATTCGTTTGCATTACGAAGGTAGATTAATGGAGGAAAATGGCCGTGTGAGAAGTAAGCTAACGAAATTGATCCTTTTCAAAAGTCAATAGGTAGCATGACCGCGTGACATTCAATTGAATTGCATTTAATTAAGATAAAGTATTGTAAATACACTGTACGCATTCTGGTGTCTATAGAAAATGAACGAAAACAAAATCTGATGGCTAGGTTTTGTTTACACACTTTCCTAAGATTCAAGGTTTTCGTTATTCCTAGACACGCATTTCATCTTACTGTTTTACTAAGATCGCTACCATTGGCCGGATTTATGAAAAGCCACCTGTCATTGCCTGGGCTAAGAAATTAAGGGATACAAGCTAACAAGTTGAAATAGTAACAACTTTCGTCCTAGCTCTTAAATAAGGGAACTTATGTGTCCTTTAAAATGCTAAACCTTAGGAAAATAATATTTAAACCGACATTTAGCTGTCAATTTTTGACGCAGCCAATGGTACAGCTTAGTAGCGCTATCTCCTTACAGTTTGAGTGGCTTTTACCTTACTTTCGTATTAGGTAACTCTACCACTTTCATTTCATAAACACATTTTAGTTTTGTGATAAAGCTGAGTGTGTATGTGTGTTACTTCTCATTATTTATGTAGTCTATGAAAAAGAGTATTATTTTGTTTTCCGTTACAATATCATATGATATGTGGTTTTGTTACTCTCTTACTAGTCACCTTGTTTTGTGATAAAGGTGTGATATGTATTATTATTTACGTAATCTATCAAAAAGAGTATTATTTTGTTTTTCGTTACAATATCATATGATTTATGTGGTTTTGTTACTCTCTTACTAGTCACCTTGTTTGGTGATAAAGGTGCGGTATGTATTATTAATTTATTATTTATGTAATCTATCAAAGAGTATTATTTTGTTTTCCGTTACAATATCATATGATTTATGTGGTTTTGTTACTCTCTTACTAGTCACCTTGTTTTGTGATAAAGGTGTGATATGTGTTATTATTTATGTAATCTATCAAAAAGAGTATTATTTTGTTTTCCGTTACAATATCATATGACTTATGTGGTTTTGTTACTTTACTAGTAGTCACCTTGTGGGAAGTAAGTTCCGAGTAGTTTCTTTCATTTACAAGGAATAATAGTATCCTATTCCTATTATCGTTAATCGGTAACGAGTATTTTTATTTTTTAGTTAAACAATGTTTTTCAAAGTTTATGTAAAAACATTCGTATTGGTTTTTGTATAATCAAAATATCGTATTGTACTTTTGTTATATTGAAATGAAGAACAGTTTAATCACCTAAATTGTTATAGATATTTTATTGTCATTACAGTGATCTTATTAATTCTCCTAGCGAATTTCCCTATTATTGCCGAAATGTATTTAAGATGCTTTAATACCCCCCCCCCCTCATCATCATCATCATCAACAGCAACATCATCATCATCATCATTATGATTATTATTATTATTATTTTATTGAATGTATCACAATCATACAATCTCGGTCAAAACCGGCGTTAACATGATATACGGACGTAATGTCAAGTATTGCCATGTGTCTACCTTATTTAACTTCACTTATCACATGTCACTAGTTTAAACAGTCATCAATCTCGGTCAAAGCCGGTCTTTACATGTTATACGGACAATACAGATGTAATGTCAAGTATTTCCATGAGGTACCTTGTTCAACTTCAGTCGTTACTGTCTTATTAGTACTTATTATTATTATTATTATTATTATTATTATTATTATTATTATTATTATTATTATTATTATTATTATTATTATTATTATTATTATTATTATTACTATTATTATTATTATTATTATTATTATTATTATTATTATTATTATTATTATTATTATTATTATTATTATTATTATTATTATTATTATTATTATTATTATTATTATTATTATGCCTTTATTTACACAGAATTAAAACAATTCCACAATGGTAAATATAATAAAGACAACAAAGGACAAAAACATACACAGTGAAACTTAACAAGAAAACAGGTTAGTCGTACACACAGGTAGTACAACAGGTAGTATTATTATTATTATTATTATTATTATTATTATTATTATTATTATTATTATTATTATTATTATTATTATTATTATATTATTATTATTATTATTATTATTATTATTATTATTATTATTATTATTATTATTATTATTATTATTATTATTATTATTATTATTATTATTATTATTATTATTAAATACTGTTAAAAATATACAATCTCAGGAAAGTATATTTTTAAAGATTCAATATTCATGTGCTATATAATTTAGAAATTAAATTGCCATTGCGTTCCTTCCAAATAGCTGAAATAAATAACGGAGGCGTGATGTGTTTTCTACACGATATTATGGGATCTTTTCCCGAGTCTTGACGTACAGTTGTGTGCGGAATACGAGCTCAAATCCTACCGCCACGCGGTACGCTGCGCAATGCGCATGCTCAGTGCCGCCATCGAGTTCCGAGAAATGTTCGCTGCTTGGCTGCAAAGGTTAGCCCGGCAGGTATAGGTATCACAGCCCTCTTATTCGTTATTAACATATTTGAATCCCGCGCGATATAGTAAATAATAGGCCTACTCTGGGCGCGTTTGATAATGAAATCCCGCAGAGAGACAGAGTCCGCGCGGTCACGTGACTAGAAAGAACAGACAACGCTCCGAAAGCTGGCTTTGAAGTAGCTACGCGGCATTTTTAAAAGTAACACAACCTTAAACAAGGCTGCAACAACAATATGGAAGAAGAAACGATTGCACGCGTACGACAAGCATTACTAGGCGCTAGGGCTAGGCCTAGCCTAGGGCTATACATGCTCCATGTGACCCAGCCCAACAAAAGTGATATTAATTTGCACACAAGCTTATTAAAGGTATTGAAAAATTAACACTCAAACTTACGAGCAGCTTCGTTGTGCTCGAACTCAAAGTGATGTATCACTTCCTCCTCAATTGCGGAAGTGTAGGCACACATTGGGCATCCGTAAAGCACTTGGTCTTTTGACAGCGCAGCTATTTTTAAGATTCATTATTTGAATTTCGTTCCTTGAACAGAGAGGACTCTGTCGTTCGCTCGATTTCCACCGTGCGATTAGAGCGCTCTCCGCGCGAAGCTCTCCGAGATATCAAACAGAACTGAGAGCGCTCAGATTACATTATCAAACACGCTAGAGGCTCGGCGGAGCGTTCGGAGAGAACAGAATTGCATTATCAAATGCCCCCTTAAGCTGGCCTGGCTGTGGACTGCTGCACGTTCAACTTCAATCGCGTGACGCGTCCAATGCTTTCGTCGCCGGGCTGTCGGGGTTTGTGTACTGGCTTTACGACATAAACTAACATTATTTTGTACCTAATGGTTACTCGTGTTTGTGTTTAATACTTGTGATGTCATTTAAGGTAAATCGAGCATTTTTTAGTTAATAATTGTGTGATTTATTACTTGGTTGGCCTAGGCCAAGCACAGAATGTGAGGTTAGATTACTGCTTCGTCTTCACCTTATTCCACATAGGCCTATCCCAGGCCTAGGCCTAGGCCTAGGCCTAATGTCCAAAACTAATGGTCTGTGTTATTAGTTAATTGTGTGTGATGTGAGTATAGAGTTAAGCTGACACAACCGAAGTGTTAAATAGAGAATAGCTAAAAAGTCAATGGCCGAATGCGGAGCCACGCGGTTGGGCTAGGCCCTAGGCTAGTGCCTCTGGGTACGCTAGGCCTAGGCCTAGGCCTAGTCAATTGGAAATAAAGCATTAGTTCATTCTAGGCCCTAAGCTAAGCTTATGGTAGCGACATCCCTCGGTAGTTACTGTAGGCCTAGCCTAGCATCCTGCTGTATGGGGAACAATAAAATACTCTACATTGTATTGCTTGCGTAGGCTTAGGCCAAAGATAGTAAGATATACGGTGGCGTAGGCCCTAGGCCTAGGCCTACTGTAGCACACTATCTCAGCCATTTGTCACCCACCCCATACCCACCCAGCCCAGGTATGGATTTACAGCTTATTCTAGGGCTAGCCTAACTTAGGTATGTCAGGACCCCTATTCGGTAACTGTTTTATGAAACTCCCGATACCGATTCGGGCCGCTATGGGTCGAAAGCGGGCGAGAGCGATTATGTAACTTTTTTTATGCCCGATACCGCCAAATTTAACCCGGAATGGAAGCGTAAATCCTGATACGGATTCGGCACCTCTTTCTAGGCCGATATGAGTGTTAAACGTTGTTTTTAGCTTATTAACATTTGTTTTCAGCGAAAATTAGGAGACGATTTAGATTCTAACGAAGAAATATTGTACGTCGTAAGTTGAAATTCTTTTCTATACCGTATTAAATATTATTTTGTTGAGGTTATGTCAAACTATACACGTATTTACTGACTTAGCTTTAAATTAATATTCAATGCAGGTCTAGGCCTAAATATCCCCTCCCCCTAAAGGTCGTATGTCTAGGCCTAGACCTTCACAGCGTTAGCCCTACTCATATGTACACATAGTGGCAGCAGACTGCTAGGCCAAGTATGTTTTAAACAACACTGAACAACGTTTTCGGTCGATGGCATTTTGAGGTTATAAACAAAAACAAAAGACGATCACAACATGACTTGTGCGAACTGCACATCATGACTTGTGCGAACTGCGAAGCACTCGGAAAAGCTGAGTTTCTGATTGGTTACGACTTCGGCAGCACCGTCTCTGTGTGATTTCCTCGGCTCGGCACGGCACGGCAGTCCCATATCGGCCTACCCATATCGGACTACGCTATAGAATAGCTATTTTTTTATTTTCGCGCTAGACCCGCTATGGGAACGACTAATATACACGCTTTGGAATCGGCACGGATCCATATCGGGAAATTACAGAATAGGGGTCCAGTACCGTCAAATGGGGTTACTTTGCCTACTATTTCATGTTTCTTCTGAATGGCAGCCACATTTTTTTTTTAGAGCATTTTTCTGCACATACGTTATAGATACAGATGTAATACATACAATTAAGGTGTTTTAGGATTTTACTCCCAAGTACTTTTAATTTTTTTTTAAAGTTAAAAAGCAGGCAAAGTTAGTCCTACCCCTTGATTGGGGTAACTTTGCCTACAGTTGAAATTACCACTATAATTCCCTATAAGAGTTGTGAAGGCAAAGTTACCCCTTATTGTGGTAACTTTGCCTTTTGATGAAATTTTGCACCTCAAACTTGCATAGATGGAAATTAATTGAAAGTATTTAACTCATTTTTAGGAATTTGATTTACTAACGAAAGACATTCACTTTACATTTGTTGACTATTTAAGCCTAGTCCCTCAATTAGATCTATAAAGATGACTAGGCCTATCAGATTAGCCTTCCCTCTAAAAAAATTGAGTCTAAAGGCGCGTCCACACTGCTGCAACAAGCTGCGCGGAATGTTCAAACGTTCGTAAACCCATAAAATTTGTCAGTGTGGACGGCAAACCGCGCACGCGCGCGCTGCGCTGCGCGTTCGCAAACGTTTTCCACTCCGAGTCGGTACATCAAAGGTGTTTGCGTGTTCGTGCGCGCTTGGTGTGGACGCTTTCTGCGCACTTCCCTGTTCGTAGGCTACCGCGCGCGCGTAAATCGACCAATATCGTCTCTTCTCAAGTCAGTTAACAAATTAGAACCTCTGTAGATGTCTCTGCTTTTAAATAGAGACGACATCCAGAATCGACGTTGACGCTTTTTATTCTTTTTTTTTAACGCGTCGCAAAGTATAATGAACGCAGCACTCGCAACCGCGGTTGTCTCCTCCATGGTGCGCGTTGTAGCTGGAACATCGACAAACACTGACGAACCTCGCAAATGTTGCACCGGTTTGGACGTAAGTTGCGCGCGCGCACTAATTGGTTCACAAACGTTTGCGAACGTTTTGCGCAGCTTGTTGCAGCAGTGTGTACGCGCCTTAAGGAGTATGCCCTTATTCATTCAGGCCTATTTTTAGACAGGTTTACTCCTCTTGTAAAAGAGGGAGTGAATACTATAAAACCTAAAATTAAGGCTAAAATTATAGTTGAATTGAATGCAAACAATGATGCATGGGCAGTAGGCCTACAATACTGGTAGCCGACATATGTGTACTGCCACACAAAACAAGTGTCAAGTAGCTAAATCACTAAGCCTATCCTGATATAAAAACTACATCTTTGTACTTTTTTAAATGTTTGTACATTTCAGAAATGACTCCCAAGTTTCTCTACAGAAAATGGTCCATGCCCTTTTAGTTGTAGAGGGCCCATGAATACAAACTGGAACGAAACTTTTGCTACGTCGTCTGCCCGAGGCCATTCAAAACTATTTTCCGCATAAGTCTTTCACTTTAAAAACATCATCGTGACTAATTTGTTTTTCGAGATTTCAAGCACACGGCCTATGTGCATCCCTGTGTCGTAGTATACAGCATAGTAATTGTCTTTTGAAATAGACTGATGCACACTCATGCGGTGTTGATCTAATTTCACTATTCGCAAACGATCATTTTCTTCTAGGGTTTCTCGCACGGTTCAGGATTTTCGTCTTCACTTGCAGATGTGTCTATAATAGTTGGCTCGTCTTCATCTTCATCTGCTTCACTGTCATCATACAGCTTACGACGTACTTTCGACCTCCTGGCCGTTTTACGGGGCTTCTGTGGCACAGTAGGCCTACTAGGTCCTGCAACGGCCTCACATTCTTCGTCATCCTCTTTGTCATCCTCTTCATCCACTGGATGCAAACCGATGCTCCTGGGGAAACCTTAAGCCTCTTCTTCCTACCTCTAGCAGTAGGTGCCACAGCTGGTGTTCTAGAATCTTTTAGGTACTGTAGCAATGTTTCGTCTATTTGCCGATGTGGATTTTCTACAGCTGTACCGGCGTTACCATTCTTGTACCGGTATCCTGGAAGGCGTTTTAGCACTTGAGTTGGATCGAATGGGTATATTCCCGTGGCTCGAAAGCCTGATTTGAGATTATTCTCTTCCTTTAATTTAATATTTGCCATTAGGTCTTTGAGTAAGTTTGGGAAGCTGGCTTTGTTGAGAGCAACAAGTGTTGGGTATTTAACCTTGTAGTCCGTTAATATTTGACGCCACTCTGCCTTAAGTGCTCTGAAAAATGCAACGTCAAGGGGTTGCGTAAGTTGAGTAGAATTAGGTGGCAAGAAAACAAATCGAATGTCATATTTCTTGCATGTTTTCAGAACATTTGGGCTGAGATGGCCACCATACCGTCATGAATCCAAAATGTCCTCGATTACACCTGGAACCCAATCATTGTCGTATATGACAGCTACCCACTGATGAATATTTGGTTGTTCAATAGGTACGAGCGATTCATCTGAATGTGGAGTTTTTTGATTTGAAATGATTTTGTTTATTTCCGCGTTGTCAGTAGGGTGCATGTATATTGATTTCGAGGTATCTATGTTTGTGTTTAGGAGGTATTGACGGTAAGCATTTTCATCTGTTTGTTGCTTGTTTTGAAGGCCTATTTTTTTATTAGCTACCGTAGCAAATTCATTGTTGAATAGGTTTGAAATTTGTGGTTGATCTGTGATAGTCGAGTTGTTGACTTTTAGTGTTAAGATTTATGTTTCTGTTTTTTTGTTCTTATTTGTACATGTCTGTTAATTATTTGCCAGATCTTTTTTGTTTTGTCCCCATTTTTGCTGTTTAGAATTTGAGTAGAATATTCTTGTGCTTTAGCTGCCTTTATTGTTTTATTGTAAATCATTTAAAAATTTAGATAGTAAGTTTTACTAAAGTATTATGGAAGTGTTTGTTTATCCAGTAAAGGCGTGCTTTAAGTTTGTTCTAGGCCTAGATGTTTTTATTCCTATAGTTAGCCATGTTTGTTTTCTGAAGTTAGTATTTATTTTGGTTAATGTTTTCAGAAAGCACATATTAAAATTCTGTAGGAATATTTCCTCAAACTTGTTGCATTTCTTGTTGGGGTTAAGTTCATTGTAAACTGGAGTCCAATTTGTATCCTCTAGCAGAGAGTTTAGTTTGGAGATATTTTCATCGCTGAACTTTCTTTTTTTCATTGTTTTTTTGCTGATGAGGTCACAGGGGCTACTCATGGATATTTGTTGGGCATATTGGTCAGAGATACAATGGTTAGATACTTTTGTAGTGAATGTAGAGGATTTGGCATTTGTGGCTATATTATCAATATTTGATAGAGTATTAAAGAAGGGGTCAGCCCTTGTTGACTCATCTATTGAGAATTTTAAGTTAAAAGATAGCGTGATATTTATTAATTTATCCCTGATGATTCTATGGTTTTCTTTTTTAAAGTCAATAAAATCGCCTAGCAATATTATGTCATTTCCTTGCTTAGGCCTAGAAATTTTAGAAAGTGTTCCTTCTAGTATTTCAAAGAATGTGTTTGTTTGCATTACCCGCTGGTGATCAATAGACCGTTATGATGAGCAAGTTGTTTTTTAGTTTATTGCTGGTTATCACTGCAATCCCCGTCATCTCTATGTGCTTTTCTGTACTGTTCAGCTCTATTTTCTTTGTTCGGCCCGTTTAGCTATTTTCTTTGTTTGGCCTATCCACTTATGATTGCCAAATATGGCGACACCCCCCCCTTAGAAATTCTGATCTACCAAAAGAATTTAAGAGTGAGTATGTAGTTGCTTATGTAGCTGGATTTAATGTCTTGGTTGTAAAGTCAACAGGCTTTCCAAGGTTATTTCCAAATTGGTGATTGAGTTGGTTAGACACAAACCACAATATAGGAGATTTGAATTGATTTGTTTGGAATCAGATTTAAACAAAATAATTTTAAGAATTAAAATAATTGATTAAAATAAAAAGTAAACGATGTGGTTTAAATTAAGGTTGCCCATCGACATCGATTAATCGATTAATAATCGATGTCGATGCAAATTTCCGACATCGATTTGTTTTTTCATAAATCGAATCGTTTTTTACACAAAATAATAATAATAAAAACAAAATCTGTACTCCGCTCGTCGACAAGGTTACAACACAATATCAACTTACAAGAAGATTTTGCAGTTTTGATACTTTTTCTTTTTAATTTTTACATTGTTCAAGGAACTTTTTTTCCCGATGTCGATTATTTCACGTTTGATGTCGATGTCGAAAAATTTCCGACATCGCGATGTGACATCGATGTTTTGATTTCGATGTCGATGTTGTAATTTAACATCGATGGGCAACCTTAGTTTAAATGCATTTTAATCAATTTTTTTTCATTAAAAGAATTACAAGAATGCGGTTTGAAGATTGCGGTACAAGTATTTTTCATTGGCTAAAATACATAACTTTGATCTGAATCTGTGGAAATCGGAATCTGATTTAGGTAATTTAAGAGTAATAGGACAAATACATCTAGGCTATAATTATTTACATAATAGTTAATTAATTAATAATCATCAATCAATAATGAAATCTGATTTTTATAAATGAAAAATAGCCTAAATCTTACATTACACAAACAAGAAACCATTGTTGGAAAAGTTATGTGTCACTAATATGGTGTGTGAACATAAGTGCAGACCTAACAAAGAATGCTAATAAAGCAAAATAATACTAAATAATAATAATAATAATAATAATAATAATAATAATAATAATAATAATAATAATAATAATAATAATAATAATAAAACTAAAAACTAAAGTTAATGTAAACCTAATTGGCCCTAGTCCTTGTGGTATGCCAAAAAGCAATTCTTTGATTTGTTCAGGCACAGGGCCATGCCACATTTGCGGCACTGAACAAATGATTTGCCGTCACAGTTGGGGTGTTTACAGCGTTGAAGTGTCCCAACTCCTCCTGCCGGACATCTCTGGGCAGAGGAGTTATTGTCCATTTTTTTTGTTTCCTCTGCGCCAGCAATGCTTGCAAAGCTGAACTCGGGCGGCCTCGGGTCACAGTTATGTCCTTGCCCATTTTGCAGAGGGTAACCGCCAGCTCAGTTCGAAAGTCGGCCAGAGACATGTACTTGTCAATGCCCCTTTGACTTTGTACTCTTCGGTACAATAACCATGAGTTGACAATGGTTACGTCAACAAAGTGATAAAACAGGCGAAAGTACCATTTTCTGGTGCGCATTTTAATTTTGTACCTGCCAATGATACTGTCTAGTAGGTCCACTCCCTCCATGTGGTGGTTGTAGGTAGTGATGATTTGTGGACATTCCACATCATCTTTTTCACGGGTTTTCTTGTTGAATCGCTTGACGATCACAGTAGGTTCTTTTCCAACAAACGTGGAAAGTAACGTTACAACTTTATTGTCCATCCACGCTACAGTCGTAACATCAACACCTTCTGCAGTAGCAATGCACTCCTCAGAAGTTCCACGTCCCTTCTTTCGCAGGTCAGCTTCTGAAGATAGCTTGAGGCCTGGAACGCGGTCCCTGCGTAGTGTTCCCAAAGACTCGATCCCACGTTTGTGTAGATACACCACCAATGGTAGGGACGTATAATAATTGTCAAAGTACAATTGGTAGTTTTGACTTTGGGGAACTTTGCGACAGAGACGCACAACCACATTAGCGCTTGCTCCTAGATCAGGCTCCTCAGAAAGACGGTACGTAGGGTTGCCAACTCTCCCGTATTTCCCGGGAAATCCCGTTTTCCACTGTAAATTCCCGCTTCCCGTATCAACTCTACACGGGAATCAGTTTTCCCGTATTTTCACAATTTGTTTTAAAATACACATTTCGTAAACTTCCGCCTACTAACAGTACACAGTTTTCAGCATTTGAGCATTTTGAACTTAAAGTCTAATGTTGAGACGATTGTTTCATTATATTTAGTACATGATGGTACATAAATGGCTAAACAATAGAAACAGATCAACCAGCTGAGTTATAAGTTGTTGGTATTTATTCTTTTTCGTGTTAAAATTTTTATAATTATTTAAAACGGGATATAAAGGTTCTACGTGATGCAAAATAGCTTGACAAAATGTAAAAGGTAACCAGCTTAAACTACTATACATATTAATTCAATTTACCCTCCCAAATTAAACATTTATTGAATAGGAAATTACACCTGCAAAGTTAATATCAAATCCCTAAACTCATTTTGATTTTTCTGGGACCTAACGTCTATTATAAGAAAACATTTTTTGCGCCTACGGCGATTTGGCCTCCGGAAACTGGGACATCGCCATCCTCTTTCCCTCTACATTTCACATCAATTTTAAAATTCCCGTATTTTCATATTCAATAGTTGGCAACCCTAACGGTACGCCTCATCGTTTTCTTGGCCGGTGTATACCTCGAAGTCATATGCATACCCAGACACACCACAAATCACAAAGATTTTATATCCCCACTTATGGGGCTTGTTGGGCATATACTGTTTCATATAGTGTCGAGCCTTGGTTGCGCACATTTGTTCATCTGCCGACAAGGACTGCTCTACTGAAACTGAAATAAATCGTTCTCGCAGAGAGTCGACAACAGGTCGGAGCTTGTACAGGCGGTCGTGGCCAGGTTGGCCCTTTGCAATTGCTTTGTCGCTGTCGCTAAAATGAACAAACCTGCGGATGTTCTCAAATACATTGACTGGCATTGTATCTCGTATTATATGATTACCAATTACATCGTTCCAGTACGATCGAACGTTTGGAAGATGAACTACTGACATAACAATGCAAATCCCCAAGTACCTCTTGAACTCATTGTTTGAGAATTCAAATGGTTTTGAAGGATTAAGCTGTACACTATATCCTACAGATTCTTCAACTATCTTCTCGATCAGTTGGTCTGTGAAAAAGTAGTTGAAAAAATCATACGGTTCTTTCAGTTCGAGGAATGTGTTAGGAAGCATTTCATGGGGAAATGAAAGAACTATAATGTCCTCCACGTGTTACATATTTTGTTGATACAATACAACAACTATTAGAGCCAAAGAAGTGTCATTTAAATATCCCCATGCAATGCATAGGAAGGGGGCGTGCACGCAAATCGTACAGCCAATGCATTATGTGCCATAACTGGCACATCGAAGTTTTACCCCGTTTTCAGGCATAAATTAATATTTACTTATAATTCAAAGTAACAGTATCAAAGTGTACACTTACCTCAGCTAGTATATTATTTTGGTTGGCTTTTTTATCTATAACAATGCCTTTTAAATGTTAATAAATGATGGCAAACAAAACAAGGCGTCTGCTGTCACATCAGAGGTGCATTTAAATACGATGCTGCCATCTAGCAGCCACCCAGGAACTTCGAAAGTTACAGCAGACGATATGGAAGAGCACTGTATACTCGATAGCATTTTCTATAGTAACGCCAATCTTAAAATCGATTATTTAATTTCCGTGCCATATATGGCACATCATGCACTGTAGGGTTAAGTACTGAAACTTTTTTATAATGCATTTCAGACTTTCCTGTTTCATTCTGAAAAATGCTGCTCATAAAATGATAAAGCTATACACTATAAATGTATGATTAAAAAAAAAGTGGAAAATGTACCAATGTGCCCCATGCGTGGGGAGATGTCTTCAACATCTGCACTAAATACTTTTTTAGACTTATCAAGACATTGCAATGCCATGACGCTAACATCTATGTTGTCCTCGTCTTGTTCAGGGGGACGCTGCACGATACACACATATGTGTATGTCATGGTAGGCCTATTTCGGTTACCACCTTTAAATTCAACTAATACGAATGCCCCTTGCGTAATATTCTTCTCAGACACTTACAAACAATTGTCATCCGAGTCACTACTGATACACGCCATATCATCATCTATGTCCATGTCCGAGTCGCTCGTTTCATCATGTTTGGGTTTTGATTTCGATTTCTTCGATGGGATTAGCTTCCGAGCGATCTGACGCTCTTGACGATTTTCTTTTCGAAGCTTCTCGAGCTTTTGTTTCTTGCTCGATTCGATCTTTCTCTGGAGTTTCTGTAAGAATTCTTGATTTTCCCTTCTTGCATCCCTTCCTTCCTGCCTGACGAGGCTGGGCTCTCTGGAACGGTCTCACGGACTCGGGTGTTGTCGATGGCACAGCAACATCCGGCGATTGTGCTTCTATGTTGAGCTCCGATTGTGGAAGTGGAGCCGGGTCAACAGCGACGATGGACTGCATCTCAGCAACTGGGACAGGTCGATCGGTGACAAATGACGACATGAAGTCTTCTTCAGTGAAAATAAGGCGATTGATAGGCCAAATCCCCTTGTCTTCTCAAACAAGCTCAAAATGTTTTTTAGGCTGAATGCGGACGTGAATGCCTGGGACGCCAGTTTGCAGACATCGTATATTGAAATAGTTTTCCCAGCGTTAGCCGCCATTGCCAACCAGCTGTTGTACTGCCTCTTGCAGTAACCTTTGAATGGGCCATACAGCCCAACATCCAATGGTTACAATCTGAGGGTGCAATGGGGAGGGAAAGTTACAAAGACAAGCCCATTCTCCCTGCAGTACAGGATGACTTCCAGAGTTGCATGCGACTCATGGTTGTCGAGCAATATCATGATCGGAGACTGTTTTGTACATTTGGTATGCTTGTGAATGTGCTTCACAGTCTCCAAATATGTGGTCCCATTCATCCAACCACTTGGATTAGCCAAGCCACAGATTCCTGCAATCGCTCCATTTATCAGCGCTTGTTTGAACCGCTTACGCGGGAACACATACAGGAGGTAATGCTATACCTGTGGCGCTCACAATGGCACACATACTGACAAGTTCACCACGCTCTGCGGAAACAGCTTGGCCCACTTGTTTGGCTCCCTTCTTCGCGACGACATTAGGGGCTTGCATGACTGTCGTCACACCAGTTTCGTCCAGATTAAAAATCCTCTCTGGAAGAATCTTGTATTTCGTCACAGCATTTTCATAATTGTCAAAGAATGCTTTGACATTAGCAGCATTAAAACTAGTTGCTCGGGACAAGCTAGTGTTTTCCAGCTTACGCAAGCTTAATTCAGGGTGCCGTTTCATATAGCACTTCATCCACTCTATTCCCGCCATATGATTATCGGCCCACGTCTTTGGGAAACAAGCCCAAGTTTCAAGGCGTACGTCTACACAAATTCTCTGATCTGAGTGTGTGTCATGCCATACTGAATTGAAGAACTTTTCAGTAGATATGCTGACAGCATGGTCTCCTCGGACTCGCTAAAGACCTGTCGTGTCGTGTATTTCGATTGGTATTTGTAAAGTTGAGGCTGAACGTCAAATTCAACATCTACCGACTGGGCAACATCTACCACCAGCTGGGCTGGATCACCGTCTTCTGCAGTCGAATTCACTACCGGTAATTACCTTAGGTATTGTACTGCGGAATTTTAGAATTCTATTTTGCAGCGTCATTGTTTTCACCCCATATGTCATTGCAGCTTCGCGAACGGATGTTTTACCATTTATAACTGCATTCATAGCATTAGCTATGTCAGTTTCGGAAACGGTACTTTCCGTTTTTCTTTTGTAAGTGCGCACCATGTTGATTCCTAAATTATCGAACGTAATTAGTAAAAGCTAAGTACCGTAATGCTAGAACTGTGTACCAATGTGCCCCAACATCAATGTACCAATGTGCCCCCTAAGACATTCCATTACTAAAACAAATTTTAGATTTTCTAGGTTATGAATTGCATTTTAAGGTAAAAACACATGTTACAATCAATATCTGTTGCATTTCATTCTCATTACATAATTAGCACAATTTGTTTATATGTAACCAATATCCTTAGGCAAAAGAAGTGCATAACTTACTTTTATGGCTCCAAAACTTGAAAATGGTGCTAAACCTTCATTTCTGTAGGTAAGAAGCTGAAATTTTGACAGCTGATGCAAAGTATCACAGCCTTCTATTGCAGCTTGGAGTAAAAATTCCATAAACAAAACTGAGGGGAAATTCAAAGGTGTACCAATGTGCCCCGTGTACCAATGTGCCCCCCTCTCCCCTACTAGTTCTAAATCTTAACGGGTAAATGCCTAAGCCATACCAACTAACTCCGCAACTTTGTAAATGGAAATTGGTTTTCCAGGGTTTAAAAGTATCCAGTTGTAACAAGCCGTGTTGTATGTCTTAAACAGCCCGAAGACTCTCCTGTCTAAAGGTTGGAACTTGTGGCTAGTGTGCGGTGGGACCGTGGGAAAGTATGCCAACGTCTTTAGCTCTACATGTTACTATAGAAGTGTGGCTATCCTGATTGTCCAATATAAGTAGAATTGGATCCTCCGTTGATCCTTAACTACAGTAACGTGAAAATAGTAAGCCCGCTATTTGAATTTTTAAATTTACTGCAGAGAACAGACAACGAGTTCCTTCACGTCGTTTGTGCCTCCATCGCGCAACCAGATTTCCAGACCAGATTTCATCCTTGTGCTTTGGCCACTTCCTAGATCACATGGACGCCCGTACTCCCAGGGCCCAACACCCTCCGACCCACCTGAACTATATCTGCCACCTACCCACAGCCGCTCCAGCTACACCTTCTTGTGGTAGCTTGATTAATAATTTAACCCCTCCTCAGGCCCCTTGTCCCCACCAAGTCCTGGCCCTTACACAATAGCCCGTTAATATGGAGCCTTTCCACCCTAGAACAAAGATTGTCCTTGAGAGAACATCAACCATTCGTGGCTTAAATGAGGCGAATCTAAGGTACCAGCCTATCTATAGTAAGCTACTTCGGTAGCCGAATGGCCAGCCCTAGCTCTGGGCTGGGTTCCTTGCTTCGCCCTAACGTCTGGCCTTATGGCGCTGGCTGTATGTAAAAGTTCCCTTTTACATTCTATGATTGACCTATTTCCTGATCCGTCACTCCATCATCCAACCATGTTTCTGTTGCAATAACTATGTCCGGCTCCTGCAGTTCTTCTATTTACCAAAAGGGAACTTACTTGGCTCTGATGCTCCTGCAGTTTACCTGCATTACTCTCAGCACGTTTGAGTTTCAACATACTGAACTTAAAATACATATTCCAATGTACTTTTTGATATCAACTTTGGTAAAATTAGGCGATTTGTTGGGGTTTACTTGAACACCATAAAGTTGGTTTCTTCAATTATTTCTATCCAGCAAGCTAGCGGTGAAAAAATATTTGAAAAACTGCAAAGATGTCTCAAGATCAGACAGGTGAGGAGGAACATCTTCATTGCCGGAAAATAACTTTTCTTCAGGCGTGAGAAATAAAGTTTTTCGCCTCCAGGTTATGTGTTCTTCTTTAGCCTCAGGCGCTGGTTAATTAGGCCCTGGCTGAGGCTGTTTACGCCTGGGAAGCATAGGTCCTGGCTGACTTGGCCCTGGCTGTTTACACTTGGCTGGCTAGGCGCTGGTTGGTGCTGTTTAAGTCTGGTCTGACTAGGCCTAGGTTCTAGTTGATGAAACCCTGGCAGGTTAGGCTTTGGCGTAGCATTGAACTCAATAATAACTCGGTCTTCACTGTATGTGAGATCGTCAAGGTTTCAGCATTTGCGGGTAAGAGACGCCTCCGCCGATCATTTACTACCTGGGAATATTTGGAGAATGATCGCTCGCAATCTACATTTGACGTAGAGATCCAGATTGCCTTTAAGCTAGAAGCTGCAAACTCTGGATGGTTCAATTTTAGTGAACACAGAACATTCACTAAATCTATCTTGTTGCATGTTGCCTCTCGAAGCTCCTCGTGTACAATGAGTCGCAATTCAATGTATTCTTTCTGGAATTCGAGTTCCTCCAATTTGGATATGAATGGTATGTGGGCAAGATGGGGGACCAAGTCTTGCATTGCAGGCATTTGCCTCCCTAGGACTTGTGGGTTGTACACCTTATTCAGGCTCTCCCATAACTTCCTCCCAGGGTCATTCATTTTCAGGTCCTTGGGCTTGAGCCTTGAGCCTGTAAGCCACTGCAATGCTATACTCATCCGTACCCTCGAGTGATGTCAACGAGTGAAATATGTCTGGCACATCCATGCCAGCCTTGTCCTCCTAGCCACTGTGATACGTGTATTCTGGCTTTCAATAAAACATTAGCGTGCCCACCTCTGACCTAAGGACGTTTGGTCGCCCTCAGCCCTCACAGTCGAACGGCTTTATACTAGTATCATCCATGATTACCTTATCGCTCGTTGCCAATGTAGCATCCTGCTGTATGGGGAACAATAAAATACTCTGTATTGTATTGTATATTCTTTATTTCTTATAGCTCGGTTGGGCTAGTAGCACTCTTTACATTACAAATTACAATACTCGTATACTTGTACATAACACGTTACATACTGGTATGGTAGTTTACATACTAGACATTAGTGGTGGACAACGATATTTTTGTAAAAAAAAATCGATATCGCGATATCGAAACATTTTTCGGTGCTTGCTGATGCTACGAGTGTACTAGTATTGTCACGTGGTCGAGTCCGAGGCGGCGGAGTGGGGCACGCTCTGTGGGCGGGGCTTGGTAACTTAAGATGGCAGAGCTCTGCTCCCATTCATTGTTAAGAAGCTTGGTCAGGAAGTGGGGGGAGGGGGACAACACAGAAGAAACCCAAACAACAATCGAGATACGATCACTCCCTCTCTCTCTTTCTCGCACATGTCAACAAAGGCTCCTAGCACTCGGCCACCTGCACGCATCTCTACAACATTATGCGCTGAATCGCATACTGCCAAACTTTTAACTACATGGTTAAATGAAAAGTCATATTTTTTGTACCAATTTAGTTCCTTTAAAATGAATGTTAATACGCGGGAATGTAAGAAACACTGATAGGCTACACTTCAAAATATGTAGGTAGGCATATTATCACGATGGTAAATTAATCGGCTAGTAGATAACTATTACTTATTTTAATTAATAAAATGTGTTCATCAAGAAGATTAACGTAACAATTTGTTTCAAAACAATGTTCAGATGTTGTGTTTGTAGCGGGATTAGGGCGTAAATATCACAACACAGGTTAAAATTAAGATAATGATGAAGTATAATTGGGTACAATTAACAGTCGTACAATCAACAGTCGTACAATCTACGAAAGAACACATGAAATAATATATATACGATAAACTCTTCTCGAGTAGGCTACCGTACTCGAGACCAAACCGCGCGCCTCAATACCGGCCCACGACTTGCCTGTCTCGAGCTACCGCCGATACTGCCTCGTTCATCCCCTCGCTCAGCTCACCACTCTGAGACCGAGCCCTCTTCACCCGGTCACAGCCCATGGCCGTGACATTCCCCCCCCCCCCCCCTCAATAGTGACCATCACTGCTAACAAACAGTCTTCTTACGCTGCCTGTAAGTCGGGTGTCACCCAGTCAGGTGACGGGATCCAAGGTTGGAGCTGGTCCGCATTTGCTCGGCCAACTACTTTGTTGGACGTTGCCTCTTGCAGCTCGAACGAGTTTTCCGCTAATCTTCGTTTTATGCGAAATGGCCCCGACCTGCGCCGAGCAAGCCTTGCTGTCACGCCCGCAGCCGCATCACTGAGGGTGTGCAAATCTCGCAAAACCAAATCACCAACGTTGAAGGAGTGCTGCCGTCGAGACGCATCGTAATGTTTCTTCTGGACCTGTTGAGCTGCAGCAACGGTATCTTGAGCCCATTGCACAGCCTCTTGAAGCGTAGCATTTAACTCTACTGCGTTGTCGTGCACATCCACAGCCGTATGCCCGGGCTCCAGTTCCAAGTACTTGGAACAGCTTTTCGTTTTTTTCTGTGCTGGTTGTCGAGGCCCGTTATCGTTGTCAGTTTCATCTTCAGAGGAACTGTCTCCAATCGCGTCGCTGTCATTGTCACTCTGGCTAGGCCTACCACCACTCACCGCTTCACCTACATCACTATCATACTCTGAATTACGTCTATCATTGTCCGAAATGTCCTCTTCATAATCTGATACGTCACTTCCACTATTTTTCAATAAATCGTAAATATAATCCGCAGAAACTGTTATGTTGTGACTTGGTAACGCCATATTTCACGAGTAACAGACCAACAGGTGATATTGCGCGGCAGTTCCGTGCACCGCGACAAATGTATCAGGCGCCTGCTGCTACCTGTGTTGAAAACTTGCAACTATTTCGACACCAACGCGTAGCTGATGAAAGGCACTGCATAACGATACCACATTCAATATAGTAGCGACAACTAGAGAGGCGCGGCAAATTTAAAACTTACGGCTACGAGACTGTCTCGTAAGTGTAATTTACGGCCCGTACGCGCTACTACGAGAGAGTCTCGTAAGTCTAAGCCAATGGGTTAAGTTCCTTGACGGCGTCCTTCATGCCTGCGTTGATCAGTATGACAGCTCGTTGCACTAGACTTTAGCGGTATAATGTCTTGAGGTTTTGGATTATCCCTAAGTCCAGAGGCTGCAGCCGGCTGGTGCAATTCGCGGGGAAGAGTTCCACGCGAACATTGCGTAGATGCAGTGAAGGTGGGTGTGACAATCACTTGGCCACTAGAAGAAGGATTGACCCTGTCCCTTTCCCCCCCACTGTCCCACTGAAGATTTCTCCTCCCACATGGCCCTGCCCTCCCATGCTGGACTCCCGTATGACGACCCACGCGACGTACAATAGACCTGATTCGGATGTGGCTTTATTATTCATCATCATCTTTCTCATCTTCATTATCACCCGCTCATCGTCTCGATTAGCCATAGTTGCAAAAATATGAGACGTTAAGCCCCATTAATCAATAGAAGGAGGATTTTTCTATTCTTGGAACCCATCTGCGCGTCAACACGATGAAGCCAGTCAGTGAATACCTTCGTGGTTACCCACGCCTTCTTGTTGTGCATGTACTGTGTTGGGAGGCTCTTTATGTTAAAGCATCTTGATTTGTTAAATTTTCCGATAACAAGAGGGGTCAATTGTTGAATCCGTCTGCATTGGCACAAAGCAGCACCGTTAACCTCTCTTTACTTTTCTTGCCTCCGTGGCAATCGTCGCCCTTGGCCGCGAGGGTTTGGTCGGGCACACCTCTCTCATCGGCGTTAAACATGTCTTTAGGGTTTTTTTGAGTTTATTACAGAGTTATATTATTATTGAGTTTATAAATATTAAAAAATAACCTTTGTTCTCAATTGACCAATGTTGAAAAAAGTAAATGTGTAGATGAAAACCATTGTGATTTTGTTAAGTTTCGATGACTGTGACGAATGGTACCTTGATTAGACGTTTCAAAATCTATAGGCCTACTTGCAAAAAGCGTTAAAAACAAGAGAATTTTTATGTCCCGGAAATTTGATTAATTTCTAGCTAGTCTTGCATTGGAGAGAGAAAAAATGTGAAGTATATTAGTCAAAAACAAGTACATCTATTTTATATAGTTCCGGGAAGAACAAATTTGGTTTTATATAATCAAAAAATTTAAAAAGTCATGATATATTAATTTTGCAAAGTGTATAAATCATCAACAATCACAGAATTTATAAGTGGCTTTATCTCCTCAAAAAAGGGGTGACTGAACAAATTAGTTAAATATATCGTAAGTCAGTCTGCCTTTCAATTTCAGGCAAACAGTTTAACCACGCCTCTTGAGAATCAATTAAGTGAGCGGAATTAACAGGTGTTACTGCCTAATCGTAATCAAATCTTCAGTCTGTTGTACTGACGTAATATTGTCATGTAGCCGAAATTGTGAGTTGAATGAGATTGTCATCAATGTTCAATGATTAATAATTGCTGCCAAATACATGGCCTAGAAATCAAAGAAATTGGGGAGAATGTAGCGACAATCATTCATCCAATTCAGGTACAAACTTCGTCAAACTTCGGTAATCAAGGCGCTAATACATAATTGTTAAGACACGGGATAGTTGGATTCTTGTGGGAAACACAAGTGGGTATTCGAGATTAGATAAAATTCAAATGTAAAAATGAGTAACTACATTTATTAAAGTAAAACATGTCTAACCACTACGTGTGTAGTCTTGGCTTTGCGAATCTGGTCTTAACCCTTTCACTGTTAGCGAAAAACAAATGAGAAATCCCCTCTGTGTTAGCCAAAAAAGGGGTTAACATATAAATTCAGTCACTCAAGTATAGGTGATAAATTAAACTTTTTCCCCATTAATATCTTAAACAAGTGAACCAAGCATTAAAAAATGTGAAATTTGATAATGTTGATCCCCGGAAAATGGTGGCCATCTTGGAAAATGTCCCTTACAATAAAGTACATTCTGAATAACCCCCCCAATCAAAAAATGTGAAGAGACAAAACTTACAGCAAATGTAATCTAAAAGGAAATAAAGTCATAAAAAAATAAAAAAAGTCATAGAGTAAACTTTTATGATTATTTATAGGGGTTGTCATAAACCCTATTGAGCAAAATACTGGGTTTGAAATCTGTCATCTCCAAATTTACTCAAATCTTGCAAAAACATTCAAGCCAAGAAGAAAATGTTACAATTATTTTATTTTATTTTTATTACCCTTATAGGGGTTGTTTATGGGTCATAAAAAAAAAAAAAAATCGTTAGAAATTTTTAATGAAAATGTGTAAATTTACTTGTAAAATATACTTTTTGCTAAATTATAAGTACAGTACACTAGTTACACACCACAGGCAACATAAAATAGGCCTGGGTTGATATTAGTGAATAAACCCCGTAACCAACGCCAAGGTTTCAACCGTATACGGGGTCTTTTTTCTGAAACGTGGAAAGGGTAAACCACCGGATGAGGATACTGAAGGTAGTGACGTAATAGTGTGTTAGTAGGCTAGTTTGAGGTAGTGATCAACATAGTTCCTCTAGACAAATGAGAGTAACTAGCAGTGAAGAGAGAAGATAACTTGCGATGAGAGTGTGAAGACAATTTGTATTAGTCGCAACACAGTACACTAGTTACACACCACAGGCAACATAAAATAGGCCTGGGTTGATATTAGTGAATAAACCCCGTAACCAACCCCAAGGTTTCAACCTGCCCAGGGACTGCTACCTTAACGTGGTGGGCAGGTTTGCGTGCTTTGTTGATCCCGAGAGCTATGCCGGCGGAAGCGTATGCTTCTGGTAGGGTCACCCAAGCCGGACTGGTCGAGGAGGAGAAGTCAGACGAAGTGCAGTCCACACCCCAATCCCCTTTCCCCCCCACTGTCCCATTGAATATTTCTCCTCCCACTTGGCCCTGCCCTCCCTTGCTGGACTCCCGTATGACGACTCACGCGACGTACAATGGATCTGATTCGGATGTGGCTTTATTCTTCATTATCATCTTTCTCATCTTCATTATCACCCGCTCATCGTCTCGATTAGCCATCGTTGCATAAATATGAGACGTTAAGCCCCATTAATCAATCAATCAACCAAGGTTTCAACCGTATACCCTGCCCAGGGACTGCCACCTTATCGTGGTGGGCAGGTTTGCGTGCTTTGTTGATCCCGAGAGCTATACCGGCGGAAGCGTATGCTTCTGGTAGGGCCACCCAAGCCGGACTGGTCGAGGAGGAGAAGTCAGACGAAGTGCAGTCCACACCCCAATCCCCTTTCCCCCCCACTGTCCCATTGAATATTTCTCCTCCCACTTGGCCCTGCCCTCCCTTGCTGGACTCCCGTATGACGACTCACGCGCCGTATACAATGGATCTGATTCGGATGTGGCTTTATTCTTCATCATCATCTTTCTCATCTTCATTATCACCCGCTCATCGTCTCGATTAGCCATCGTTGCATAAATATGAGACGTTAAGCCCCATTAATCAATCAATCATTCAACCGTATACGGGGTCTTTTTTCTGAAACGTGGAAAGGGTAAACCACCGGATGAGGATACTGAAGGTAGTGACGTAATAGTGTGTTAGTAGGCTAGTTTGAGGTAGTGATCAACATAGTTCCTCTAGACAAATGAGAGTAACTAGCAGTGAAGAGAGAAGATAACTTGCGATGAGAGTGTGAAGACAATTTGTATTAGTCGCAACATGTCGACCTACAATCTTCCATGGAAGACAAGCACTAGAAGTCCTTGATTGTGTGGTAGACTTTGTAGCATGGGATGAGACAGAGTGCCACATCTCCACAATCAGGACACATGTAACGGGTCTCTTTCTTCGTTCCATGTTTCTTGCAAACAGTACATTTCCGTGAAGGATGTTGTTTGCTAGCTGTAGGTGGAATCATTTCCACAAAGTGTATTTGTATTTGTATTTGTATTTGTATTTATTAGCATCCAAGAGACCTAGTACATGGACTGAGTATAGGATTTGTCACAAACTAAAACTAAACATAGATTATTCTGAACATAGGATTTGTCACAAACTAAAACTAAACATAGATTATTCTGAACATAGATTACTATTCAAATTTAACATTCCTTATTAGAATACAAAAAATGTGTACATTACACAGAATGGAGGAAAAGTACAGGTTACATAATATTACTATATACCTAGATTACAATCATATTCACAGTTTTTACAATCTAAACCACCATTATATATTATGCTCCATAAATTCCTTAACCGAGTAGAAGGCTCCTTTTGACAAGATTAATTTAATTTTGTCAACCATCTTGTTTGGGTTACCAATGGTCTTAATGTCATGTGGCAATCTATTGTAAAGTTTCAGACCCATCATATGGGTACCATTGTTAGTTTTTTGTGTATATCGGAAAGGAACGTGGAAGTTATCTCGTTGTCTTGTATTATGATTGTGTATAGAGGAGTTTACATGTATATCTTTAGAGTTTTTGATTGTTAACTTAAGTAGTTCTAGAATATATATGCAAGGTAGTGTGAGAATATTCAATTTTTTAAATATCGGTCGACAGGATTCTCTATATCCTATCCCGCACAAAATGCCAACTGCTCTTTTTTGAGCTATGAAGATTTTCCCAGAATGAGGTGAATTCCCCCATAACACAATTCCATATCTAATATGGGATTCAAGATATGCATGATACACAATTTTTGCGTTTGTGAAGCCCGAGGTTTCTTTCATTACTCGTACAGCGTAACATGCAGAATTATGTTTGGGGTATATCTCGTCAATGTGTTTAGACCAGCTTAACTTCTCATCAACTTGGACACCTAAGAACTTGGAATGTACAATATTAAGTAGTTTACTCCCTAGTAGTTGAATTACTGGATGCACATCAATTTTCTTTTGGTGTGGATGGAATTGAATATAGAAAGTTTTACTTTGATTTAATGATAGTTTATTATCCGTGAGCCATGTGTAGATCATATTAATAAGTGTGTTGGCAAGTGCCTCCACATCCTCGAGTGTGCTACCTGTGATTACTATAGTGATGTCGTCAGCATATAGTATAACTTTTATAGTACATTTTCCTGTGGCATGGCTCGATAGATATACTATGAGATCATTGATATAAATCAAGAAAAGTGTAGGTCCCAGTATTGAACCTTGTGGAACACCAGCCTCCACCCTAACCCATTCAGAGTATATATCCGTATTACTTCCCCGACGGTTATTAAAATTTATCTTTACTCGCTGCCTTCTAGCCTTAAGATATGAGTCAAACCACATGAGTGGTGTCCCTCTTATGCCATATTGTTCTAGTTTATGAAGTAGAATATTGAAATCAACACAGTCGAACGCCTTACTTAAATCACAAAAGATCCCTATTGCATTTTTACTTTTATCAGTTGCATTAAGTATGAAACTTTCAAAGGAGGTTAAGGCTGACGTTGTGCATTTATCTTTCCTAAAGCCGTGCTGATGTTCGCTAAGTAAATTATTATTTTCAAGGTAGTTAGTGATTCTATTGAGTGTAAGCTTTTCTAATATTTTGGACAGGGTTGGCTGTAATGATATAGGCCTGTAGTTTGCTTCTATAAGTGGGTCATCTTTTTTAAACACTGGAATAATATTAGATAGCTTCATTTTATCTGGGAAAGTGCCAGTCTGATAAGAACTGTTGAAAATTTCTGCAAGCGGACCCTTAATAACATGTACACATTTTTTTATGATAGATATGGGTATCTCATCCCACCCACATGAAGTAGTGTTTCGCAGGGCTTTGATAATACCTACAATTTCCGATTCTGAGACTGGGTCCAGAGCAAATGATTCTAAGAATTGTTTATTTGGATTCTGATAGAGGGTTAATGGGACACTACTACTACAGCCTGGCTTTTGAATGGTTTCTGCTGCCTAAGCATTTTTGAAGTAATTATTTAGCCTGTTAGCAACCATTTTAGGTTCAGTTATAAGGTGATCATCATCCGTCCTTAATTGTATGCTATTTTTGTTAGGCTTCTTTTGTGTGTATGTTTCACTTTTTATAACCTGCCATATTGCCTTACATTTATTATTAGAATTTGTTATAAATTCCGAGTTAGATTTTTGTTTAGCCATTTTAAGAACCTTTCGGTATTCCTTTCTCTTTTTTATGTAATCCTCTTTCAGACTGGTGTTGCCATTTTGGATTTTGCTCATCCTGTATAATTCTTTTAGGTCATAGCTAAGTGTTTTGATTTGAGATGTGACCCAGTTTTTATTTCTAGCTCGGGTCTTCATTAGTTTTTTAGGAAATGCTTCCTCAAAATTCATCAGAAATCTACTTAAAAATACATTGTATTTATGATCAGTGGATTTTCCATTGTATACTACGTCCCATGTTTCTGTGTGTAGGCGAGAGTAGAATGAGTTAGTATTGTCCGCATTAAAAGATCGTTTAGTTACGAGTTGAAAGTTATTAGTAGTTTTGTTAAATATATCCTTTTTAAAATTAATAATTTGAGCACTATGGTCACTTGCCAGATCAACATTGTGAGTGAAGTAGCGTTCTTTGCTAGCATTGGTAAAGATATTGTCTAGACATGCTTTACTGGCTGGTCTAGTTATTGTTTGTATTGTTTCATGTACATTAAAACATTTAAGTAAATTTAGGAACTGTTGTGTCGAGTGGTTATTTGTAAGCAGATCTATGTTAAAGTCTCCACAGATGACAATATAGTTAGTTTTTGATACGACTGTTTCAAGCAATTTGTAGAGTTTGTCAAAAAATATATCTAGATCACTATTAGGTGTACGATAGAGAGTAATAATTACAATTTTCAAGGTATCGTTGTAGTTACTAGCAATTTCTAATGCACAGCATTCAAAAACACTATCCTGGCTGAGCATATTTAGATCATCTCTTTTCTTGATAGTCATGTTCAATGTTCTGTTTTTAACAAAAATGCATGTACCACCATACCCTTTAGGTCTACATTGTGAAGATGCTAAACGATAACCTTCAAGGTTTACATGTGGGATTTCTGATTCAGTTAACCAGTGTTCCGAAAACATATAAGATCAATGTGTGCCATATTTAATTCCACTGAGAGTTGGTTGATTTTTTTCCTCAAGCTTTGAACATTTAAGTGCATGATAGAGATACCTTGTTTATTGATCGGAAGGTTCGTAGAAAGTATATTTTGTTCAGTAGGAATAATAAAGGGAATTACGTTGGAAGGGGTGGTTGGAAGGCTGCCTGAAAATTCTGCTGTTCACCAGTTTTGTCACTTAACCATTTCTCGAGGCAAAGTATTTTATCTTCCTCCTCATCCACCACTTTTGCCAATGTACCTAGCACTAGTGAGTTGTCATTAGAGCTATCCCCTTCATCAGGACCCAAAAAACCCAAAAATAAACTGTCATCATTTATTGAGATTATTGACAGATCACTCAACTCACTGTCACCATGGCAGGCAATCACGGCAGGCTTGGCTGTCTGGATGTTAACCACGGCAGGCTCGACTGTCTGGGAGTCAACCACGGTAGGCTTGGCTGTCTAGATGTTAACCACGGCAGGCTCGGCTGTCAGGGAGTCAACCACGGCAGGCTCGGGTGTCTGGTAGTCAATCACGGCAGGCTCGGCTGTCAGGGAGTCAACCTCGGCAGGCTCGACTGACTGGATGTCAACCACGGCAGGCTCAGGTGTCTGGTAGTCAATCACGGCAGGCTCGGCTGTCAGGGAGTCAACCTCGGCAGGCTCGACTGACTGGATGTCAACCACGGCAGGCTCGGGTGTCTGGTAGTCAATCACGGCAGGCTCGGCTGTCAGGGAGTCAACCTCGGCAGGCTCGACTGACTGGATGTCAACCACGGCAGGCTCAGCTGTCTGGGAGTCAACCATGGCAGGCTTGGCTGACTGGATGCCAGCCACGGCAGGCTCGGCTGTCTCATTCTGGGGCTCCTCTACTTTGTTGCTGGTCACTTTCGCATCCGGGTCTTCTTCACGGGTATCCGTTTGACTATCTTCATCACTCGAGATGGGGGCCCCCGATGTGGCAGGCTCGTCCACTGAATGTCCCGGGTTTGGCTGGGTCGCATGCATTGGAGCGGAGGTCTCAGCGGGCACTTGTTCGGATTCCTCCGTTGGAGACTTGGCTGGACGTGCAAGATCTTCAGATCTGTCCTCAGTGACGCTATGGGTGCTTGAGGTCACCTTCGTCTTACTCTGGTTAGAGTTACGGATTGGTGTTTCACTTTGATTTTGTCTATTTGTGGGCAAGCATATCAATTCTGCAATATAGGCACACAACTTCTTCTTCCCAAGTTTATTCAAATGGAGGCCATGACTTGTATAGTCACCCCTGTCCAGGAGAGTTGTGGCTGGATTTAGGAAAGTTAGGTTTGCTGTCGAGGAGAGGTTTGATTTTAAGTGCTTGTTTATATCGAGAATTGTATCATTTAAATGTGGATGATCATATCTGTTGAGTATTGGTACAATGTACAGTGCTGTTTCAGAATCTAAAAGCTTTCGGGAGTTAAGTATGGGATTGATTAAATTATCTTGGATGTATTCAGTTTGTGCACTGTTCATTGTTTGACTGCTCTTGGTTATGTTATTGAGCTCATTTACAGGCCTACAGCTGGCTATCTTTTCGATGTCATTTGTTCCTCCAATGACAATGATTATTTTCTTTTTTTCCTGTTCTTGTGTAGGCCTGCCTTTTATACTTTTTGCCACTTCCATTGCCTTGGCATTTGGTTTTAGAGTGCATTGTAC
The DNA here is from genome assembly GCA_945910005.1 of Isoperla grammatica. NCBI lineage: Eukaryota > Metazoa > Arthropoda > Insecta > Plecoptera > Perlodidae > Isoperla > Isoperla grammatica. The sequence continues at coordinate 19,082,338 of OX246749.1, read as the reverse complement.
CATGTACTCCTCCCCTAGGCTGTCTTGGAGAAGGTCCCGGCATTCCCTGCCATGGCTGTCCGAGAGTAGGGTTACCTGCGTCTGGATATTTGGCCTAGGCATATGCCTAGGCTTACACGTTTTCGTATTTGTCATGGGTCCATATTGCTGCCCATGTGAAGGCTTAGAATAACTGCTAGGCCTAGGCTTAACAGTATTGTTCTCTTCATTTTTGGTTATATTTTTCTCATAATAGTTCCTCAGAACATCAAAGCGATTATTCACACATACCTCGTTTGTCGGAATTGGCCTGGCGAGAGGCTGGTGTGTCCGGTTTGGCTGACGTGTAGTTCTCGCTGCCTGTGCAAAGTGAGGAGTCGAATTTGGTCTAGGCCTATATTGGTCGGCCACCATAGGTGCCAACTTCTCGCTGGTGCATGAGTTTTCTTTTCTGGGCAGTGATATTCCCGGCTGGTTGGGGTAGAGATGGCGGTGGTTGGAGGGGTTTGCAGCTAGCTTCTCATTTCCGGCCTCATGGTGAGGTTTGAGGTTAGGTAGTCCCAAGCCATGGCCCCAAATTTGCTGTTGCACTGATAAAATGTTATTTGCTACGTGTTCCAAGTTGATTGATGAATCGCGCACTTGTTTTTTAAGCCAGTTTACCTCATTTGCTAATTCCATGACTGCTGGGAGACAATCGCACGTCCTAGTCCTAATGTTAGGGGCTAGGCCTAGGCCCACGTCGGAGATCGGTAAACGCGATTCCGCAGTAGAGTAAACATTCCCGTTATACCTATTTGCTACCACATCACTATATGATTGTACAACACCACTATTTAACATTTTACTTGCAGTATTTGCGTCTGTTCTCAAACTATTGAAAAAAACGATCGAGCTCCCCAACCAGTTGTCTTCCGCGTCCGCCATCTTCTTGCCCGCCTCCTAAGTTCCTAGGCTGGAACTTACCCCACCTGTAGAGCAAATGTGGCCTAGACAAGGCCTCCCCATTTCACAAGCACCACTTGGTGTTCCATTCTTCTTGCCCGCCTCCTAAGTTCCTAGGCTGGAACTTACCCCACCTGTAGAGCAAATGTGGCCTAGACAAGGCCTCCCCATTTCACAAGCACCACTTGGTGTTCCATTCTTCTTGCCCGCCTCCTAAGTTCCTAGGCTGGAACTTACCCCACCTGTAGAGCAAATGTGGCCTAGACAAGGCCTCCCCATTTCACAAGCACCACTTGGTGTTCCATTCTTCTTGCCCGCCTCCTAAGTTCCTAGGCTGGAACTTACCCCACCTGTAGAGCAAATGTGGCCTAGACAAGGCCTCCCCATTTCACAAGCACCACTTGGTGTTCCATTCTTCTTGCCCGCCTCCTAAGTTCCTAGGCTGGAACTTACCCCACCTGTAGAGCAAATGTGGCCTAGACAAGGCCTCCCCATTTCACAAGCACCACTTGGTGTTCCAATCTTCTTGCCCGCCTCCTAAGTTCCTAGGCTGGAACTTACCCCACCTGTAGAGCAAATGTGGCCTAGACAAGGCCTCCCCATTTCACAAGCACCACTTGGTGTTCCATTCTTCTTGCCCGCCTCCTAAGTTCCTAGGCTGGAACTTACCCCACCTGTAGAGCAAATGTGGCCTAGACAAGGCCTCCCCATTTCACAAGCACCACTTGGTGTTCCATTCTTCTTGCCCGCCTCCTAAGTTCCTAGGCTGGAACTTACCCCACCTGTAGAGCAAATGTGGCCTAGACAAGGCCTCCCCATTTCACAAGCACCACTTGGTGTTCCATTCTTCTTGCTTCGCCAAGCTAGGATTCGAAACTGGAACGCTGTGCATCATAGAGTTTGTTCAGGCTTAGTTTGCTTAGTGACGACCTTTGAGTCTCAGAGGAGTTTCTTCGGCTGACTTTCTACCACCTGTGTGCTTCTCCGATGGCGTGTGGTGAGTTTCTAAAAGCCCAGATGCGACTTTTTCACGGAATTCCAAGTATGTGGTTTTTTCAGGATGAAGACAACGCCAAATAACCATGGAATTATAGAGCGTTATGTCCATTTGGTGCAAAAAAAACTTTTTGTACCACTTCATTGATTTGCGCATAGATGGGTACGCTTCAGTGACCTGGTCAACAATATCAACCCCACCCATATACTTATTGTAAGTCAGCACAACATTGGGTTTTACGATTGGCTCTCCCGTTGTACGGTCGTTTTTGCCAGTCTCCACTAGCTGTGGTAGCTCGAAACTTGACAGCATTGAAACAGCTCGTTTGTCTTTCCAAACAGCGACTGCAAGTTGGTTACTATAGCGTACCTCCATTTCACCCTTTTTGATCTTCTTGGCATCAATGTTCTTTGGCATCTCCTTTCGGTTCAGACGAACAGTCTCACAGGCGTTGGTTTCCTGCCGATACAGTTCGGTGAACAATCGAGGAGAAGAATACCAATTGTCAACGTAGAGTGTTCTACCTGCGTTGAGAAGATCGGATGCTAGCTTTAGCACGACTGTACCAGAGAGGCCAAACACATCCATGTTTTCGTTGTCTTCGTCGTTGCCACCCAAGCCGGACTGGTCGAGGAGGAGAAGTCAGACGAAGTGCAGTCCACACCCCAATCCCCTTTACCCCCCACTGTCCCATTGAATCTTTCTCCTCCCACTTGGCCCTGCCCTCCCTTGCTGGACTCCCGTATGACGACCCACGCGACGTACAATGGATCTGATTCGGATGTGGCTTTGTTCTTCATTATCATCTTTCTCATCTTCATTATCACCCGCTCATCGTCTCGATTAGCCATTGTTGCATCAATATGAGACGTTAAGCCCCATTAATCAATCAATCACAAGTCAAAAGACTTCAAGCCGAAACGGGATCGCTTTTGTGGAATGTACTGTTTCCAGCCCAACCGTCCCTTGAAAAGCACGAGGCTCTCGTCAGTTACAATTGACTCGCCTGGTCGATGGGCTTCCTTGAATCGGAGAGACGAGTGATCGGTTACTGGCCTGATTTTCGTTGCCTTATCACCATTTAGGCCTACTTCATTTGATGTGAAGTGCATGTAAGTCATGATGTTCAGGAACCTATTTACTGACGTGCACTCACTGAAGAACGGTGTTCTGCGCATTGGATTGGTTGACCAGTATGATGCAATGGTGGGTTTGCGATCTATACCCATAAGGATTACAACAGCAAGGAAACTGTACAGTTCATCTATGGTGAGAGCTTTCCATTGATGAATGCGGCTTTTCGGGGAAAGAACGTCCTTCGCTCGCATATCCTCAAGAACTTTGACTTGAAAGTCATTGGTCTCATCCACTATTAGGCGCATCAGAGTATCATAAAAAAAAAACTTGTATATTTCAAGGGCTGAAGTATTTTCAGTGATACCCGAAGCCAGCTGAATACCATAATCAGCATCCCTAAAGTTGTGCTTTATGGGGTAGTAGTTATGTCTCTGTGTGGGAGTTTTCCAGTTTGGGAGTTGCACAGGAGCCCTAGGTACTCTCCGAGGCCTAGGGTTCACTGGTACAGGTTGGGCTGCAATACGAGCAATTCTCTGAGCGAGTGGAATGTCATCGTCGGATGAACCTAATTCCATATCGTCATCAGACGGATCGCTGTCATACACGACATTCACGCCTACAACCACGCCCCCTTGGCTGTTAGGCCTAGGCCTACCTAGAGCAGCCACACTTATACCACCACGGCCTACTACCTGGGCATTGTTGGGATAGTGTTCCCCAACAACTATACTAGGCCTAGTGGGTCCAACATCAAGGTCTACATCACTGTCACTTACCTCATCTAGGCCTACGTCTTCCATCACAATCTTGTCATCTGTCACGTCATCATACGACTCGCCTAGCGAAGATTCGGCATCTTCACTCTCTTCTAAATCACTATTGATGTCTAACACATACTCCCGTATCATCGCATCTGACAATCCACTCATTTTCGGTGGTTTTAGAAGCAAAACAGTTGCGAGGAAATGCAATGTAAACAAAAGCTAAAACCACGTCGCATTCGTCGCATCTTCTTCCCCTCACTTGTTTTCTTGTGGCCACAAGATTGTGCGAATGACGAATACAGGAAGCCGTTTTATATCGATTTCGAAGCAATAGTTTAGGCGGGAGAATTTAAAGACTTGCCCTGCCCAGGGACTGCCACCTTATCGTGGTGGGCAGGTTTGCGTGCTTTGTTGATCCCGAGAGCTATGCCGGCGGAAGCGTATGCTTCTGGTAGGGCCACCCAAGCCGGACTGGTAGAGGAGGAGAAGTCAGACGAAGTGCAGTCCACACCCCAATCCCCTTTCCCCCCCACTGTCCCATTGAATATTTCTCCTCCCACTTGGCCCTGCCCTCCCTTGCTGGACTCCCGTATGACGACTCACGCGACGTACAATGGATCTGATTCGGATGTGGCTTTATTCTTCATTATCATCTGTCTCATCTTCATAATCACCCGCTCATCGTCTCGATTAGCCATCGTTGCATAAATATGAGACGTTAAGCCCCATTAATCAATCTTAAAGACTTGCCGGACGGATCTAATACGTCCGTAACACACACAGGGCGGCGCGTGGCGGACGTATGAGATACGTCCATAACAGTGAAGCGGTTAAATAAGACATACCGCCTGAAGGGCCAACGGCCTAAACCATAGGATGGTATTCATCCCCTACCTTCTCTCAGGTCAGTAACAGCCCACTCGCAGTTCCAGTCCCTGGAGGTCAATGGTTCGAGAGTCGACGGGTCTCCTTCCTTCTTCTTTAGTCTTGGGTCTTGCCACTTGTACTTCTTGCGTGTCGATCAGCGTCTCTCCAGTTCGTCTCCCAGCGGCCATTTAATTCACCTCCCTCGCGCTCCTTCGAGTTCCCCCCCCCTTGTTACTACCCTTGTTACTACGACCAGTCTCGACCAATGGTAGTTTAAAACGTCATCATCCGCCAATTAGTGGTCCGCTCTTCTCCCACTTCGGCGTGATCTTACCGCTCCAGGATTTGTAATTATCAGCAGGATTTTTGCTAATTCGGCCTTCCGAACCCTGGTGCGAGGTTAATTCGAGGTGCGTGTGAGGCGTTGCCGCGTTGACAGTCTATCGAGTGGTGATAGAGTAATCGTGCACTCACTACGTGTCGACAGTCTATCGAGTGGTGATAGAGTAATCGTGCACTCACTACGTGTCATTGGATGAAAAACAAATCCCCGTTCTACCTTTGTGAATCTGAGAGCCGTGTAAGTTGATGCCGCGTTGACAGTCTATGGGAGTGCTCGATGCCCGAGCGATGATGTAACCGCGCAACATGTGTGCATGTGTCCAATGAAAGATAGTTAGTAGAAGCCAAGAATCAGAGATTCTATTGATTCTTGACAATATGAGATAGCCGGCCTATATTATATTGTTGAATGAGACTGCAGTAGACCTACATACCCACAAACACAATAAAAGAATAAATAAAGGTGGCTAGAATATTATGAACTGTACAATTACTATACACCTACGTTGAGTATTTGAAAAAAAAAAACACTTTGTCTAAAACCTGCCGGGTTTTTTCGGGTCGGGTAAAATCATGCCAACCCTGCCTAGGCCTGCATCTCTTTCTGGACTCCTAACCCCACTTTTACACCCACACCACCAATCACTTCTTTTCTTTCTTCTGTACTCATTTCCATTGAGTCCCGCACATTTAAAATGGGTCCACATGTCACATGATGTACACTGCACTCCAGCTTTAACCCCTTTCTCACATCCCCAACACTTCACTGCTCTTTTCTTAACTTTAGGTTCATTCACTTGCTGCATTTTGCCATCATAGGCGGCCATCTTGGCTTGTATCAATTACGTATGAAATAAAAAAAACATTGCATCAGCAAATATAAATACCGGTACTAATTACAACAAAACGTTCAACATAATTCGTCAATATCTATAAAATTGATACAAATTAGTGTCGGTATGGTATACCATCGGTATTTTTAGTAACGGTAGGCCTATGCATACTGGCTCATACCGCCCCACTCAAACCACTGTTGACAAAGGAAAGGACGAGTAATGACGGGCAACAGATAATGGAAAGTTGGAACCGTACCCGTGCGCACTGGGCAGGTAACGTGTGTCCATTGACATCCCTATCGCGGGTTGGGTTGGGCGTTGATGTGGTATGAATAGAGATGTGCAAAAATGTTTTTTTAATTAGGGGAATTTCGTTTTAAAAAAAGATTTAATAGTGGTGTTTTGTGTTTTTATCGTTTTAATAGGCCTATAAATCGTGTTTTTTAAATCTAATATTTTGTTATTATTATTATTAATAAAAAATAATAAATAAATAAAATAAATAAAAAATAAAAAATAATATTAATATTTTCGTCGTCAGCATTGAAAATGTCCTTTGGTTCGTAGCCTTTTATTAGATTCGGAAGAACCATGTTCTTCCACTTGGCTACATCTTCTTCGGAGACGGCGTTTGATTCTCCACTTACTGTTTTGTACGTGAGATCAAAACGTTTCTTTTTAATAATAATGTTCTTTATTTTAGCTGCACTAGCTACTACAGTACATCATTTACAATTATTAACAACCTGGACAATAATTAGGCATCCATTACACACATTACATATACAGATAAAATTATGCAAATTCATTGTCAACAAAGGTGGCACACACACCTTTAAAAGTATTCAGCGAGTATCTTAAAACATCATCTCTTGTCATCTTATTTTTGTTCAACATTTTATTAAACAATATAAAACCTGAATAAAATAAGGATTTTTGTGACTTTGTCTTATTTGTACGTGTCACAACTAACATGCTACTTCCTCTTGTATCGTGGGAGTGCGTCTCATTGATAAAATTAACCGGCCCATTCCGTCGTACCATCTTGTAAATAAATATCAAAACACTCGTTGCTATTTTTTGTTCAATACTTTGCCAATTCAACATTTCGAACATCACTTTAATGGGGGTTCTTCTATTACACCGCAGTACTATCCGCATGCCACGATTTTGAAGCTTTTAAAGCACATACATGTCCTTATTAAAAATACCCCACAATACAGTTGAACAATAAGTAATATGTGGCGTAATAATTAGGGCTGCCCAACGATATCGATAATTCGATACGATATCGATAAAAGAAAAATAATTCCATATCGATATAGAATTATTATATCGTACATATCGCGATATCGAACTTGCGCCTAATAAGCTAAATGTTTAGAAAGAAAACGATTACGTCACGTCACGCCAATCACAATATCGCTGTTCTGTGTGGATTTTTTAAATTTTGAATAGTATACACACAAATTGACACACATTATAAGACATTTCAAAGTTCAAACATTTATTAACGTATTACGGTAATGTTGTTTATAATAAGTGGCCTCTGGCTGGTCTGGAAATCCTAAAAACACACGAGGAAAGTTTCGATATCGCCGATATCGATACGTTTCTTGATAAGTTCGATATCACGACACGATATCGATAATTGTTCCCACGATATCGATATGATCTTTTTTATCGTTGGGCAGCCCTAGTAATAATAGTTATAAAAATAAGATTTCTCACCCAAAGCGAGAGATGAGAGATGTTTGATGTTTTCCACGTTTCAGGAAAAACACCAGCCTCAAGTGAACTATTAATAACGTTAAGTAGAGGCATACCAATAGTACTAAAAGTTTCTTTAAAAAACCGAGAAGATAGACCATCCATTCCTTCTTTTTTGCTATCCAGACTAATTTTAATCTATCTTTAATCTGTCTATCCAGCGGTTGGATGCAGTAAATGGTATGTCAAGTTTTAGAGTAATGGTTTCCGCCTTTTTGCGTATCATTGGCCCGTTGACAGGAATGTTAGAAGCTCGCACTTCTTTTATCCATGTAGTAATCACTTTTTTGTCGATTGCATCATACTTGCTTGTCTTCACTTTCTTCGTCGACGTTGACTTTTGTAGCGCAGCATCCAGGTGTTTTTGCCGTTGACTGTATACAGTGTTGATGGTCCACCATCTTTTGTTTTGTTGAATATAACCCAACGAGGATCTGCCAGTATCTGAGCGAGGTCCAGAAGGTTGTTTGGGTTTCTCGGTACATGGGACCTTCGTATCCGTCTCAAGGTTGACTCAATCGACCTGTAGGAGACATGAACTGCCCCATTTGGAAACCTGAGGTAGATGCAGTTATGATTTGTATAATGTTTCAGGGACTGCCACCTTATCGTGGTGGGCAGGTTTGCGTGCTTTGTTGATCCCGAGAGCTATGCCGGCGGAAGCGTGTGCTTCTGGTAGGGCTACCCAAGCCGGACTGGTCGAGGAGGAGAAGTCAGACGAAGTGCAGTCCACACCCCAATCCCCTTTCCCCCCCACTGTCCCATTGGATATTTCTCCTCCCACTTGGCCCTGCCCTCCCTTGCTGGACTCCCGTATGACGACTCACGCGACGTACAATGGATCTGATTCGGATGTGGCTTTATTCTTCATTATCATCTTTCTCATCTTCATTATCACCCGCTCATCGTCTCGATTAGCCATCGTTGCATAAATATGAGACGTTAAGCCCCATTAATCAATCAATCAATTGATCCCGAGAGCTATGCCGGCGGAAGCGTATGCTTCTGGTAGGGCCACCCTAGCCGGCCGGACTGGTCGAGAAGAAGTCAGACGAAGTGCAGTCCACACCCCAATCCCCTTTCCCCCCCACTGTCCCATTGAATATTTCTCCTCCCACTTGGCCCTGCCCTCCTTTGCTGGACTCCCGTATGACGACTCACGCGACGTACAATGGATCTGATTCGGATGTGGCTTTATTCTTCATTATCATCTTTCTCATCTTCATTATCACCCGCTCATCGTCTCGATTAGCCATCGTTGCATAAATATGAGACGTTAAGCCTCATGAATCAATCATCAATCGATACTTAACGGCTTGCGTTTAATTCCACTACCAGTTTTTGAAGTACCTGGCACGCCAGCCATTCTTTCACAGTACACACGTAACTGTCAACGATCCATACATATGAGTAGCTTTATAAACAATGTATGTTGGTAAAACCGTACCATCGGCAGCGGCAGTATACATAATAGATGTGGCCGATTTCCCATGATTAATTACACGCTCAGGGTATTTTGTTCCCCTTTTCGTGATCACTTTCTTACGTCCTGGATCATCGGACAAGTTTGTCTCATCGTAATTTACTATATTCCGTGCAGGCACACCTTGCAGAGATACTTCAAGGTGGTTAAAATACTTATTAACCTCATCTCGAGTGACCCCTGCACGAGATCACTTAATATTTTGGCACGTACGTACCACCAAGCTATCTCGATGACGCCCGGCATGTTGTTCTTGAACCTGGTAGTCTGGCCCCGCCTATCTAGATAGGACTTAACCAGCAGCCTCAAATCATACGAGTCCATTGGATGGCCCACTCAGAACAGGTTACAAGCCTGTCTACAATTATCTTTTCTACATCGGGTGTTAGCACGGTTTGTTCACCTTGCGTTTTTAGATTACCATTTCTCATGTGGCGATAAATCACAGTTTGTGGCACTGAAAATTTGGTTGCAGCTTTTCTGTAGCTCATCCCTTCCTTTACAGCCTTTAGGGCATTTTCTAACACATCTTGATCAGTAACAGTGTACCTTTTACCACGGGGGTTCGGCTTGTAGACTCTAGGCATGATTAATGATTTTGAACATAACCTAAAACAAGGAGCAACAAATTAGAAACGAGCACATATTTTGCATAATATTTAACTCACAGAAAAACTAAATACATCATTGTAAGCTGAAAGAATCAGGCTATAATAATATTGAATAAAAATATGTATTTATATTTACCTGTAGGTCTCACGTCCAAAGTTTCTTCTGATATTTATAAAAACGATAATTTTGATTAAGCTGTCAAAATATTTTGCAGTCAAGATGGCCGTGACACTCAAACATCAAGAAGGCCTATGTAAAGAACCAAGAGTCCACTACCAACTTATGAAAACTGCATCCTTTTATCATAGAAAGTGCGGGAATGACAAATTATTGAAAATAGTCGATGTTTTGTTTTCCCATTCACCCCGCCGTTCCTATTCACCCCGTTTTACGTTCTGATTTGTTCGCTGAGTTCATATGGTATATTGTGCGATCGCCCGGTAGACGTTGTCAGTTCGTTTGCCAACAGAACTTGTAGTATTGTTGCACAATAGCCAACCACCATCTGCTGTCATAGACACACGCAACATTATCGTTACTTGTAATGTTAGTTGTAGCCGGTGTAGACCATGCGAGTTCAGCTTTAGAGATGCAACATTTACGAAACAAACGAGACGCCGACGTTCGTCGAACTTCCACTGACATTCATTTATAGGGATGAAACTGTGGTTTTCACGAGTGTTCGGTACTTGTTAAGCATCTTCGTATCGTAGCGCCAAGAAACTACCACTGTTCTCGGTTTCATCACTTGATACAAAAAAGAAGGATATTCCCTTTATTTCGTTGGTGCAGAATTGAAACATTTTTTCAGGGGTTAGTATGTGATCATTTGCAGTTCGGTGAAGGCTCGCTTTCGTGGTCGACCTCTTGACGGTCCCTCCAATACCGTCGCATGGGCCCTTTCGGTGCCAAGTGCTGCTGCTGCTGACCACAACAACTGCTTAGAGAAGATGCCGCTTAAAGTCTTGAAGTCAGCATACTCAGTCAAAACGGTCTGCTCATCAAAGTCTCTAGAATTCCTCGCCATCTCTGAAATGTATTGAACATCATCTTGTTGTTCTGAATGGTTGACGTGAGCGCGAAGGTACTTAGGGTCTAGCACGTTGGCTGCTCGGTGTAGATCAGTTAGGCAAAACTCTTGTTTCGTTTTTGAAGGATTTTAACAACCATTTCTTCAGATTTCAATACTGGCGCTTTTTTCACATTTTGAGCAAAATTTGTTTGAAACTCATGAAAATGTTGCATACTGTGCTTGTCTGGGGTTTGTCTTCTTCAATTTGTGTACCAGTCAATAGATAAAAGATAAATAGAAAATAGTACTGAAAGTAACAGCTGTAACAGCTGATCACTAGCTGTCATTGGCACTTTATTGTAAGAAGTTGGTACACCTGTATGTCACCTGTGTGTTATGGTTGTTAAGTTGGTAGACCTGTATACATGTGTTGATGTAGCCATCCTTTGTTGGACCAACAATAAAGTCAATTCATCTTGCAAGTCATATGAATTAACACCTAGTCTAGGCCCTAGCGTACATAGGTCTAGGCCTAAGCCTAGTTCTAGTCCTCGCTTAGTTTAAGTAGAATTTAATTAACCAATACAAATACTATACAAACAAACTTTATAGGCATGCAGCAATGGTAGGCCTATACCTTAGGGTTTATAGTATGTAGGCCTATACACATAGCATAGCTATACACTATGTGCTAGAGCTGCCTACAAGAGATGTTTTCTTACCTTGGTAATTAATGAGATGAGGGTGGTTCTTCAAACTTGAATCTTCAGACTTTTCGTGATAGGCCTACAAATCAACTTTATCATAAGGCCTTCTTCCAATCCTAGACCAAAAATATGAAGCACTAGGACCCCAAGTAGGCCAACCATGCAGGGCTATGTATGTCTTGAAAAATAAATATCTTATCTTCTATCAACATAACAGTTATGTTGAAATAGTCCTATATGAATCGCAATCAAACCAAAACTGACTCTTAATCTTCTAAAACATTTCAAAATTACAAAATTGTAACAAAACAGCAATGAATATCAGTCAAATACCTTCCGCGGGCTTGCGCGTTAAGTTCTCCCGTATATTTTCCCGTGTGAAAAGTTTTCACACGAAAGTTTCACACTACTAGTCAACAAAGAGCCTGAGTAAACTAAAACTAAATTAAGAAAGTCGCATATGTACCGGTAGTCTCGTGTTAGGTTGCCCACTTTATTTTTAATTTCCATGTATGGGCGTAGTGTGCAGCCTGAACTCTCTGGCAATTCACTGGCAATCTTTTCGTAAATTGTTCTGTTTCGTTTAATACCTCGCAGGTCTTGGATATGGAATCCCCAAACATTAATTAAAACCAAAATCTCATGGTCGCTCCAGTTGTGCCGTTTAGCTTCCTCGGCCCCTTTCTCGGCCCCTTCCTCGGCCCCTTCCAATAAGGCGTTATTTTAGTCTACTGGCGACGGGGATGTATTCATAATGATGATACTATTATTATTATTATTATTATGTCACTCAACTAGTTATCTTTGACTCAACCTGTCACAACTCACAACAAGGGCAGGGGCAACATAACCTATAACCTCGTTCACCGCCTTGCCTCTTGCACACATACATGATTTTATAACAAGGCAGTGGTAAATTGACGTCTGTTAGCGCCGTAACTACGTTCCCCAAACAAAGTTAGTGCTTAACGTAGGTTAGGCTAACTGCGTTATGTTCACATTACGTTCTTAACTAAGTGTTAGTACCCTAACTTCTGTTAGTGGACAAAGTGTGTACAAGGTATTAGTGATTAGGCCTTACATGCATAATACATCAGCCGCGCGATAAGATAAAGATACTAGCAGTGAAGCTGCGGTAAAATATACAAGTCTGACTGAAGTCTGTAACCTAGAAGATGAGACTGTTCACTTCACACGTCAAGACACTTCACTCATCAGTTTTTGTTGAGAAACAATATCATGTCGATATTTTTAGAGCTAGGGCTGCTACACATCTTTGTAACTAGTCTTCACGCTGTCGAAAACATGCGTTCTGATGGAACAGATGTTGCTGGAATTCCGAGGTAACATTAAGCCAATCGTGCTAGGATTGTCTAGGAAACATATCTTCGTGCTTCTTCCACCATTGGAGTGGATCTTCGTAAGGTGCGATATGCGGCAACAAGCGGACGTACTCGACGACTTGGCGGTCGATTCCTGGCGCGCGTCCACTTTTAGAACCTCTAATCTTTGAAAACACTGTACGTTGAAACACTGACTGTTACGGCGTGCATTTGTTATCAGAGTTGGCAATTCTGACGGAGCCCACACAGTCTTGTTTTTCAACGCCCGCTCTATAGCCGCATGGGCAGAATCAACTGGCATGAATGAACGGATGACTAGGCAGTAGATACATTGATGGTGACTTTTCCAATGTTGGTTCTGTTCAGCCTTACAGTACCGCATGCATTTGTTTGACTGTACCAGTTGTCTAAATATAGACAGTACCCTTTATTCAGTAGCTCACTCTTCTCCATCATGTCTAGCACTACCCTGGTACTAACAGGTAGGTCATCGACCTTGTCCTTACCTACATAGTTCTTGAAACGATGAATGTATCCATTTTTGGAATCACGCAATTTATAAAATTTCACTCGAAACCTGGCATTTTTGGACCTATTGTATTGAATGAAATGAAGTCTCTCTACACTTCATTAGTGATTCATCAATCGATATTTGGGATCTCGGCGTGTACACATTTATAAAATTATTCCCAAGAATGTCAACTATGATGCGAATTTTTCTGATTGGATCTGTAGCATCAAGGGCGTCATTATCAACAAAATGCAGACTCCTAGAGATTGACATGAACTGGTTCCTGGGCATGATTCCTTTGAAACATGGAGTATCGATACTCACGTCTGTACTCCAGTTACTGTGCACAGTTGGCTTTTGTACAATTCCCATCAAAATAATCATTGCAGAATAAATTCTTATCTCATCTGCCGTGACCGGAGAGAACTTGTCATCTACAGACCCAAATCTGTTAGTCTCCGTCACGATCAAGTCGATAATGTTGTTGGTGAGGAATAAATTGATTACGTCAGCTCTACTTACGCCCTCATCCAAGCCCAGAGTGCCGTCTACTCCACTTGTTCCAGTAAAAGGGTGAAATTCTCGATCTTCAAGTTCCCGTTTCCAATGCCATTCCAAACGATGGCCACCATTCAAAACATCCCTAGCCACGTTCACAACAGGCGGGTCTTCTTCACTGTCAGAATCAACTTCCATAACATATTGTCAATGTTTACATGCAACTCATCACTGCCACTTCCTGCCCTTACAGCCTCATTCTGAAGCACGCACGCTGTAGTCCACACTTCCATTCTCACTGTCACTTCTGATACTTCTGATATTAAAGTGATACTTTTCTGTTTGGGATAAACTGTAATATTTTTTGTGAATTTCTTGTTGCTCACAATTGGTAATAGATTGCCTACATTTGAAGCGGCAAGAATAAAGACAGTCTTAGTAGTGTGTCTGACTGATTTTGCTGGAACGAGTTTGCCACGAAGAGATGTATGTATACGCCTGGCCAGTTTGGCATTTACTATGCCTTAGAGAAGACTTCCATTACTGGGAATTTAAACCTTTTACGTACTACCTTTTTGTGGGTCTCTTAGTATGTGATTGGCTCTAATGACAGCTAGTCCAAAAAGAACCAATAGCGAGCCGTGTCTTATTGAAATAGTCACTTAGAACCTTGTAATTTTAAAGTATGATCAGGTAGAACTTTGTAATTGTGCTATTATTATATTGTCAATACTGAAAAGTGTGCTTTCATTGCACTAGAGTAGTGTAGTAATGCAGATAGAACCATGTTACACAAAAACCAATATTGAAAAAAAATGTTAGTTAGAACCCTGAACGGGTTAGAATAGGTCCAGAGTGACTCTGCTAGTCGTAAGAGGCGACGAAAGAAGACCCTGTCCCTTTCCCCCCCACTGTCCCACTGAATATTTCTCCTCCCACTTGGCCCTTCCCTCCCTTGCTGGACTCCCGTATGACGACCCACGCGACGTACAATGGATCTGATTCGGTTGTGGCTTTATTCTTCATCATCTTTTTCATCTTCATTATCACCCGCTCATCATCTCGATTAGCCATAGTTGCAAAAATATGAGTCGTTTAGCCCCATTAATCAATCAATCAATCATTAATTGCCATTAATTAATGAACGCTTGTAAATTTCAACCACTCCAGCCACTTCCATGCCTCCTCTGGAGCGGCGACATTACAGCGACATGAAGTTTTGTGGGCAACTATTTCTGTGTTAGGTCTACCTTTGGTTTTGCTACAGCCATGGCAGAACTTGGTTATACATTCCACATCTATGACTTTACCAGTATCAGCACTAGTTGCAGTGACAACTCCGTTCAGCGATACATGGCCACGTCTCTGCCAAGAACCATCGGCTCCTATGGGAATGTCAGTTACAGACAGTGCTTTGTCAGTAACTGCAACCATGGAAGCTTCAGCAACACAGGCCAGGCTATTGCCAATTATTTTGTCGAAGGGTGCGAACTTAGATGGATTGGGAAGGTTCATTACTGAACACAGTGTTCTACCACCAGTGTAACCTTTCCCTATCGACCGTAAACCGTACACAAATCTCAAATTTACTTCATGTTTACCTGACTGAGACTTATTTGAGGTATCAAAAGCTTTTCACCGCAGCTATTACATGAGAGTACCAGCTTGGTGGCTAAACCTACTCTACCACTGATAGTTTCATTATCTCAAGGCAATCAGTGTTGTGACAGAACTTGCACATACAACATGTACACACTGCCCTTGATAGTAGATTTATGTCAATCAACTGGTATCCACTTTTAATTAATCACTGTCCGTAATTGAGTTTAATTCCTCTTTGTATTTATTGAACTGTTTGCCAGAATATTCTAGTTTCCTCCTTGATGCACTGAGAGGTGTCACATGTTCAGGATTTAGGCCTAGGTCTACGTCTACATTGTCTGATGCACTGTCATTCGGTGTTTCTGGCACACATATTGTTTATTTCAACGGTATCTGTATCACAAGCATTTGTATTAATTAAGAGTTTTATATGGTTTTTATATACTTTGTTTAAGCGAGGCATTGTGAAAAGTATGAAACAATGTCAAAACTTGATAAAAGCTATCAAAACAGTCCCAATTGAAATACAACATCAGACCTGTTTGTTTTTACCATGACTGCCAACACACCAACACAAAGATTATCATTTAATGGCACAATACCTGAAACTTCGAAACCTTTTTGGATATTACTAGTTGTAAATCTTAACGGGTAAGTGCTTAAGCCATACCAACTAACTCTGCAACTTTGTAAATGGAAATTGGTTTCCCAGGGTTTAAAAGTATCCAGTTGTAACAAGCCGTGTTGTAGTAAGTTTTACCTGCCCAGAGACTGCCACCTTATCGTGGTGGGCAGGTTTGCGTGCTTTGTTGATCCCGAGAGCTATGCCGGCGGAAGCGTATGCTTCTGGTAGGGCCACCCAAGCCGGACTGGTCGAGGAGGAGAAGTCAGACGAAGTGCAGTCCACACCCCAATCCCCTTTCCCCCCCCCCCCCCCCCCCCACTGTCCCATTGAATATTTCTCCTCCCACTTGGCCCTGCCCTCCCTTGCTGGACTCCCGTATGACGACTCACGCGACGTACAATGGATCTGATTCGGATGTGGCTTTATTCTTCATTATTATCTTTCTTATCTTCATTATCACCCGCTCATCGTCTCGATTAGCCATCGTTGCATAAATATGAGACGTTAAGCCCCATTATGATTGTAATCAATCATCATGTAGTAAGTTTTAAAAGGCCCAATGACTCTCCTGTCTAAAGGTTGGAACTTATGGCTAGTGTGCGGTGGGACCGTGGGAAAGTATGCAAACGTCTTTGGCTCTACGTGTTACTTTAATAGAAGTGTGGCTATCCTGATTGTCCAATAGAAGTAGAATTGGATCCTCCGTGGATCCTTATCTACAAAGTAATGTGAAAATAGTAAGCCCGCTATTTGAATCTTTAAATTTACTGCAGAGAACAGACAACGAGTTGCTTCACGTCGTTTGCGCCTCCATCGCGCAACCAGATTTCCAGACCAGATTTCATCCTTGTGCTTTGGCCACTGCCAGGATCACATGGACGCCCGTACTCCCAGGGCCCAACACCCTCCGACCAACCTGAACTATATCTGCCACCTACCCACAGCCACTCCAGCTACACCTTGTGGTAGCTTGATTAGTAATTTAACCCCTCCTCAGGCGCCTTGTCCCCACCAAGTCTTGGCCCTCACACAATAGCCCGTTAATATGGAGCCTTTCCACCCTAGATTGTCCTTGCAAGAACATCAACACTTCGTGGCTTAAATGAGGTGAATCTAAGGTACCAGCCTATCTATAGTAAGCTACTTCGGTAGCCGAATGGCCAGCCCTAGCTCTGGGCTGGGTTCCTTGCTTCGCCCTAACGTCTCGCCTTATGGCGCTGGCTGTATGTAAAAGTTCCCTTTTACATTCTATGATTTACCTATTTCCTGATCCGTCCCCCCATCATCCAACCACGTTTCTGTTGCAATAACTATGTCCAGCTCCTGCAGTTCTACCATTGACCAAAAGGGGACTAATTTGGCTCTAATGCTCCTGCAGTTTACCTGCATTACTCTCAGTACATTTGAGTTTCGACATACTGAACTAAAAATACATATTCCAATGTACTTTTTGATGTCAACTTTGGTAAAATTAGGCAATTTGTTGGGGTTTACTTGAACACTATAAAGTTGGTTTCTTCAATTATTTCTCTCCAGCAAGCAAGCAGTGAAAAAATATTTGAAAAACTGCAAAGATGTCTCAAGATCAGACAGGTGAGGTGGAACATCTTCATTTTTTTTTTTTTTTCTTATCATATGCCCACATTTGGCTTAATAACTTTTCTTCAGGCGTGAGAAATAAAGTTTTTCGCCTCCAGGTTATGTGCTCTTTTTTTAGCGTTAGGCCCTGGTTGATTAGGCCCTGGCTGAGGCTGTTAACGCCTGGAAAGCATAGGTCCTGGCTGACTTGGCCCTGGCTGTTTACACTTGGCTGGCTAGGCGCTGGTTGGTGCTGTTTAAGTCTGGTCTGACGAGGCCTAGGTTCTAGTTGATGAAACCCTGGCAGGTTAGGCTTTGGCGTAGCATTGATCTCAATAATAACTCGGTCTTCACTGTCTGTGAGATTATCTACTTCCCCTGCTGTTACACTACTGAAAATGAGTACAACTTTCACATTACAATCATATTAGTGTTTGAAAACAGATTTCCCGTTTACACACGAACTGTTCACTTTTTATTGTAAAAGTCTGCAACAATTCTTTGTTTCTTGAATGCATAAGGGAAATATGGCAGCAAGAGCACACCCATTTTGTACGATGTGGAGCTTTTCTCGAACTGCAATGGGCGCATCTCCTGGAAGTACTCCTTGTCGGTAGATGAAAGGCGTTGTCCAACCTCTCTTTGGATATGTTGGGCTTGAATCGGTTCTCAACTACAGTTTCCGCAGAGAATCTACGTCCAGGTCCTTGACGTTCTACATTTGCACCAATCAAGCCTCAGCAACACAGAGGCGGAATACCTTAAGATCTTTTTCCTTTGGATGTTGCAGGTTGTACAAGATGAATCGATCCTCGATAAATTCAGCGGTGTGTGTTGCTTCTTTAGGTAGATGGGAACCATCGCTCCATGTTGCGACAGTCATCATACTTGCAACAACAGTATGACTGAATGTTTGAGCAGCTAAAGAAACTCTCATTTTTAGGGATCCCTCCGGTTTAATGTTGTTTTCAGTTAATTTAATGCCATTCTGGCTGTCATCTGATCCAATTCGTAAAATTTTGTGAAGTGTTCCCATTTTGCACATTTTCTCTGGCTTTACGTAACATCCCACGAGTCCACATTCTGAGACATTTCAGTAGATGTGGCGGATCGTAAATAGCAAAACCAGGATGCCCATTGACTTCAAAATATGATTCCAAGGAATACGTTTTACCCTCAAAGGTTTCCGATGTGATTATTTTGGATAGCGTTTCGATTTGTTGGTCCTTGGTCACAGATGGTTGCAAGAACATGCAGACCAACATTTTGTACTTCTTGTATCACTTCGGTTATAAGATTCTGAAAGATTGTTGTCGGAACTGTGTCACAAGTAAAGTAGTATGCAATGGGCTGCTTCCATTTTGTTGCCAAACCACGAACCATAAAAACTAGTGCATGGTTAGCTACAACTCTTGTAGTGCCTTGTGTAACGTAGTCCTCAAATCCTAAACAGACAAGAGAAAATCAGGTGCCAGGACTATTATGCAGTTTGCTGTTATTCATGGATGAAACACAACAGAAGAGCTACAATTTCAATTTATTACCTACCTTCAACGTGATCGATTGATTTATTGTATTATAAATTACAACGTAGTGACATTTCATCAAATACGACTGCACAATATCTATCTTTTTCTGCCATTTTCTTCACTCTTTTGCTAAGATGTTGCAAGATCTGTTTTATTAATACCAGGCCTGTATGATACGTTGCTTAGTAGATTTTTCAGAGTTTTTGGACATGGTAGAACAATTAATTTTCTAAGGAATTCATAACAACGTGTACTACGTTTCATAATTGAAACGGCCAAAAAATTTTCATCTAGTGTCCATCTTCGTGATTTGGCAACCTTGTGCGGTTTCGAAGCTCGCCTTTTACAAGTCGTTCTAATGTGGGCGACAAAGAACTACTTTCGCTTGCACTTTTTAAAATCTGTGCGAACTTCGATCCTGATGCACGGCGGTTAAAAGCATGAATGAAGGCTGGACTTCAGTTTAATAGCTTTTAGTTTAAACCTGCGTATGCTCTTCCGTAACTCGTTGACTTTGTCGTTTGTTGTCAATCAATTGTCGTTGACAATCTTCCACACGACAATTTCAGTTGGAAAGTCTGAAAGGGAAAGTTTACTTGACTAGAGAAACCCTTAATTATAAAAAACACTCTAGTTAAAACTGAAAAATATGTTATAAAGAACACTGTAGGACTTACACAGTTAAAATTTTGTTCCATTATTGCTTTTTGAGCACATTTGGTTGAAGGTCATGCATTCAGAAATGGGTGACTACAATTGTTGTAATCCATACTGTTGAATGAATGTCATGTCTAATGGTGTTATTTCCACCTGACGGGTTGATGGAGTATTGGCATGCATCATTGGAGCATGATCTGGTGGTATTTACATGCGGTGTGTCAGCGAAAAGTCTCTACCAAGTACGCAGCATTGCATTGGGAGTCCACTTCGATCATGCCAGATACTAAATTGATCGTATTAAATACATCTCTTAATACAGAAGCGCGACTAAGATACGTACACGCGTGACACCTTGCTTGACAGTTTCTACAACCAACTGAAATACCACATTCGAACTTGTCTCGACCACATTGTGGAATGGTTGACTGTCACAGTAAGCAGTGCAAACTGCTTGGAACAACGAGTCAAATGCACATGTGTTTACAACGAGCATATTTAGCTTATTTACTTTTATTGGCTTGACATAATTGCAGTTGCCATTCCTCAAAATGCCCAACTTCACTGCTCCACACGTGTGTGTCTTAACATTCTGGGAGAGGCGGGGAGGGGAGAGCCTGCCGCACTGTCGGAGACACGAGGGAGGCATATTGCCGGGTGAAGCCCTTTATTATATTTTTACATGTGTTTACAAAGTACAGGTTTACATGTTATAGCCTTATAGTTAAGTCTTCTTCCGCGTCTCCCAGCGCCTCTGCCTGGAAATGCGCAATTTCCAGGACTTCCCGGCTGGGTCGGTCAGCTAAGTTCAGAGAGGTTGGCACCCAGTGGGTGCTATAGGTAGAATCCGGGAATTCTCTGAAGATTTTCCATAATAGTCTTCTAGCGATGTGGTTCCAAAAGAGGCGTCCTGTGCCCCGTCGAATCGCGTACGCGGCCGACGTGTTATCCACGCATAACAGGACATGGCACGGCATGTTTGCGTTCTCCAGTGTCCATAGTATGGCTAACAATCCCGCGATCCCTTCTGCAAGGTTGATTTCTGTGGTGGCCCCGAAGGGTTGCGCGAACGCTTGTTGGGTGGTGACGCATACCGCCGCCACGCTGTGGGGAGTTGCGTCACTAAACGTTGTGAATACTGCGGGTGACGGCCGCATGGGTCGTGGAGCACTGGGGTCTGCCTGCTCCAAGAATTCTAGGAGGTAATCGGTGTTACCTTGTAGTATCTGTGCTGCCATTAAGCCCGGCCAACGTAAATTGTAGGCTAGCCACGATACGTAGCCTGCCATGCGCTCTCTATCTTTCGTGTTGTAAGCATCTGCGTGGGAGGCCCATTCTCGTAATTTGGAAAGTGCTCCCTCCGTTGCCCGCAAGGTCCCGTCTGGGATGGACAGATGGAGCCCCAAGTACTGGAGGCGCTGTTTGGGGGTCCTAATTGATTTCTCACTCAGTGAAAGTCCAGTGTCTATGAGGAAGGCAATTACCAGGGGCAAACGGTCCTGGTCTTGGCTGGCTATGAGCCAATCGTCCAGGTATGAGACAGTGAACACGTTAAATCTGCGCTGGACCTCATCTAAGACGCAAGTTGCGAATTTTTGCATAATGTAAGGTGAGAGAGCGTGCCCCATAGGCAAACGTGTAAAGCAATAAGTCCTACCTTTGTAGTATAATCCGTGGAAATGTTGAGTATCCTTGGAAATCTTGATTTGGTAGAACCCTGACTTGAGGTCTAACTTGATTGCCCACCAGTGTGGTCGCAGGACTCGCAAAGCTTTGCCCGCCGACAGGAGGCTGAAGGCTGGTGCCCTGATATAGTCCGTCCATGGGCTGTAATCCATGATCAGCCTCATGGACCCTCCTGCTTTGGGCACCACGATCCACTTGAACGCACAGACGCACTTTTGTTCTACGAGCAACCCTGACGCGAGCATATCACTCACCATTTGAGTCATGGGTTCGGAAGCACTAGTTTTTACAAAGACGTTAGGTGCGTCCGCCGGACGTGGAAGGGACACTCCCGTCGTTGTCACACGGTGTAACCAGTCATTTGTCGGATTGCGCGGCCAGTTAATTTGGGGTACTGCAGGTACCGACTCGTCCTTGTACACTAAGTCGCGTATATCCATATTGTCTCGTAGTAGTAGATCTGGTAGAGCTCCCTGTTGTCGGGCGATAAAGAAGCCTGATGGGGGCTCGTCGTCGTCCTCGTCGGGTTCGGGGTCGCGGTCTGGAGAGTCCGGACGGTCGTTGTTTGGCGGGTTGTCCGCCGCCTCTTGTGCTTCGTCGCCCATTTCATCATATCCCGATCGATCTCGCATCACCCCTCGGACCAGGGGATGAGGTGGTACGTGCACCTTGAAGAGTCGGCCGTGGGCATCGAAAGCAGAGTAGTCCTGAAAATCTACTCTGCTCTCCACAGCCTGCTGGATATCGTCCGTGTGAGGAAAGAACAGGTACTCCTCCAGTTCATTGTAGATGGCGTCGAAGTCCTCGAGGGGTACAGCGGCGATGGCCGCCTCCACTTCAGCGGAGACCATGTTGTCCAGGTCAACAGGCCCTGGGGTTGCGCCCCCGGGGCCCGCAGCGGGCGCCAGGTCATCAGCCCCGGCAGATGAGATGCCCGCAAGAGCCCGCCGCAGGTCCGGGCGGCGGTGACGTGGTCTAGTGATGGCCATGACCTCCGACGACCTTTGCTCTATGCACTCCGCGAATTCACTAACACTCCCGAAAGACTTAGAAACGCACTCACGCAAGTTGTTGTGGCTATACCTCCGCCCGATCTCCAACGTACTCCTTGCAACATGTGGCTTACAAACTCACTGCCATCTAAATATGATAGATAGAGAACATCACGGATCTCCCACCAACGTATTAGATTTGTACGTACATGCAGCTGATTGCACATCATCAGACATCATCATTGTCTTTGTTGACATTTGGGAAGTAGATGCTACATGTGTCGACGGTTTAATTTGGTATGGTACGGAATTTTGTCCCTCCAACACCAGAGGAAACACGCACTGCACTTGTGTAATATTGCACATAATTGTTGTGGTCGCCCCCCTGGCCTGTATCTCAAGAACTGTCCCCCTCTCCATTTCTGGATCATAGGGGGTTATCGTTTCCAGTACCTCTGTGATTTATGAGTAGTTCAAATACGTTTAACATAGCTGCCGACAAAGTCTTCAACCGAGGCAGTGCCTTCGATTGTCGGAAGGGTAAAATCTGGAAGATTTATTCTCCTCTGGTCACCATAGGTGACAACCGAGTTTAATGTCGGCTGCCAATCAACAGGATCTGGATACACGATATAAATGCTATCATCGTCTGTACGGTATACTCGATACTTCATGAGAGGTATAGCATTTGAGACCTTAACTGGCATCTTATGTACCCAGTGAGTACTAGAACGTGAGAAACATATTTTCAAGACATATTTGTCGTGCTTAGGGTTGCCAACTATTGAATGTGGAAATACGGGAACTTTGAATTTGACGTTAAATCCTGAGTTAAATAGGTTGCGGGTCGGAGCCACCAAAGGCAAAACAAAATTTTTGGTGCTATAATAGAGCCCAGAAAATGAATTGAAGAGATTTAATATTCATTTTAAAGGTATACATTTTCTCATGGAATTAATGTTTAGGCCTAATGTGGAAACGGGAATGGCTGAGTGGGTAAACCGAATTAACTGTTTTGGTTGTTACTTTTTATATTTGTCAAGCGATTTTGCATCACGCAGCAATTTTCTATCCTTTTTTTCAAAATTATAAAATTCTCGACATAAAAGAGAACAATTGACAACAACTTGCAACTCAGCTTCAATTAAATTGGTTAAACATCGATTTCTGTTGTCTGACCATTGATTGACCATTCATGAAAAAACTCTTTCAACATGAGAGTTTGAGTCTGGCATACTCAAAACAAAAGTAATCAACTTAACAAAATTAGGCATATTTTGTGTACCACATTCTTTAAAGATATTAACCCATGTTTCATTAACATTGACCACCTCTCCCTTTTCCACTGAAGACACTAGGCCATATAGTGTCTTTGCTTAAACAGAACTCTTCATACATCTCATCTAAATTAATGTGCCCTTCTAGCTTTAGAACACGACAGCTGATTGAAGATCACAGTACCATTGGGTTTAAAATATAGGGTTAAACCCAATGACAGTACTTAAGTTCTTTTTTAAGAGACAGTGGTGCAAGTTTATTGCAAATGTCTGGTTCACGCGGCAGCGGCGGGAGTTAACGAAATTTTGTATTTTATAACACAAATTCTCAAAATACGGGAAAATCGATTCCCGTGTAGAGTTGGTACGGGAAGCGGGAAATCAGTGTGAAATACGGGATTTCCCGGGAAATACGGGAGAGTTGGCAACCCTAGTCGTGCTGTCCGCCGCCCGCCCTGTCTATACACATGCGCCACGGCGCATCATAGACGATGACACTTTATAGCACTGATTTGCAATAACATGGCAAATTAATTCATATTCATTTTTTACATTGTAATTGTATGTCATTATTGTCATAACATATTAATAAAAGAAAAAAATCACATTTGCTTCACAATAATTAAAAAACAAAAAATGTGATTTCAATTGTTAATTACGTAGTAAAACCAAAATATAAATAGAAAAATCAGGCTAGTCAATTCTTAACTGGGCTGCCAAAAACTATAAGACAGTAGCCTGAAGGGTTGCTGTCTATAATTCCTAGTTTCGAGCACTGTTTGTACCAAATTTGCATGCACTGACTGCTTGGTCAGGTGTTTGTATCTCGTAATTTCATTCATCATTGGCAATGTTACGGGTAAAGGTAATGTTGTACGCCTTTTGTACGTGATGCAATGTGGTACAGTAAGTCAGGAATATTGGAATATCTGCTATATTCTCAGGTGTCTGTTGAAAGATTATATTACCTTCAGCATCTCGTTTGACGATTATCCCTGGCATCTGATAATTACTCAGACCGTCTGTGTGTGGTTTGGTCACTGGTCGCCATCTAAGTAGATTCTCAGTGGGATGGAGATCATCTGCAACTTCCAGGACGACGTCGATGTTGTCATGGTGATCCTGTTCCACTTGGTCAGGGTGTGCTCAGTGGGATAGAGATCATCTTCAACTTCCAGGACGACGTTGATGTTGTCATGGTGATCCTGTTCCACTTGGTCAGGGTGTGCTCAGTGGGATAGAGATCATCTGCAACTTCCAGGACGACGTCGATGTTGTCATGGTGATCCTGTTCCACTTGGTCAGGGTGTGCTCAGTGGGATGGAGATCATCTTCAACTTCCAGGACGACGTTGTTATGTATTGTTCCACTTGGTCAGGGTGTGCTCAGTGGGATGGAAATCATCTTCAACTTCCAGGACGACGTCGATGTTGTCATGGTGATCCTGTTCCACTTGGTCAGGGTGTGCTGGTGCTGCTTGGATAGTTGTGGAACACACTCAGTCCTGTCGACCATTGGCGAGGTACTCCTCAGCCATTCTCAAACAGCGATTGCAGGAGCGGGTGTCGATCCATAAATGTAGTGCGTACCTGCACTAGTTCAGTCGAAAGATTTTGATTGATTACCAATACCTGCTAGGTATGTGGTAATTGGCCTTAGGAGAGTAACTTCGGATGGGAGCATATTCTCTAAGCTCTTCCAGTTTCCGTCTCGATCCCTGCCTTGGATCTGTTCCAATTTGAAGATTCAAGCCCAAAGCGCTATTTTGCAGTAGTAATTAAACATTGGTGCAGTAACGTTTTGGCCGTAGTAACGGTTTCCAGCGGCTATCTTGGCAACAACCAGTCAAATGCGCATGTGTTCACAACGAGCATATTTCGCTTATTTACTTTTATTGGCTTGACATAATTGCAGTTGCCATTCCTCAAAATGCCCAACTTCACTGCTCCACACGTGTATGTCTTAACGTTCTGGGAGAGGCGTAAGGTACTTTTCTTTTCGTTTTTTTTTTAAGGAAACGGCATTAGTGTGGTCATTAGCGTTAGCTAAACGTTTCGATGTTTGAAGTGGCTGTGGAAGGACCTCCCGACTTGCAAGTGTATGTGAATTTTCAGTTTGTGACTCAATTTCTAATGTTTCTTCACATAAGAGGTCGTTAACATTAGGAGTATCATGAAGTGGCGATTGATCTCCCACCAACGTATTAGATTCGTACGTACGTACATGCAGCTGATAGCACATCATCAGACATCATCATTGTCTTTGGTGACATTTGGGAAGTAGGTGCTACATGTGTCGACGGTTTAATTTGGTATGGTACGGAATGTTGTCCCTCCAACACCAGAGGAAACACGCACTGCACTTCTGTGATATTGCACAAAGTTGTTGTGGTCGCCCCCCTAGCCTGTATCTCAAGAACTGTCCCCCTCTCCATTTCTGGATCATGGGGGTTATCGTTTCCAGTACCACTGATTTATGAGTAGTTGAAATACGTTTAACGTAGCTGCTGACCAAGTCTTCAACCGAGGCAGTGCCTTCGATTGTCGAAGGACTGCCACCTTATCGTGGTGGGCAGTTTTGCGTGCTTTGTTGATCCCGAGAGCTATGCCGGCGGAAGCGTATGCTTCTGGTAGGGCCACCCAAGCCGGACTGGTCGAGGAGGAGAAGTCAGACGAAGTGCAGTCCACACCCCAATCCCCTCCCCCCCCCCCCTCCCACTGCCCCATTGAATATTTCTCCTCCCACTTGGCCCTGCCCTCCCTTGCTGGACTCCCGTATGACGACTCACGCGACGTACAATGGATCTGATTCGGATGTGGCTTTATTCTTCATCATCATCTTTCCCATCTTCACTATCACCCGCTCATCGTCTCGATTAGCCATCGTTGCATAAATATGAGACGTTAAGCCCCATTAATCAATCAATCATCTCGGAAGGGTGAAATCTGGAAGATTTATTCTCCTCTGGTCACCATAGGTGACAACCGAGTTTAATGTCGGCTGCCAATCAACAGGATCTGGATACATGATATAAATGCTATCATTTTCTGTACGGTATACTCGATACTTCATGAGAGGTAGGCCTATAGCATTTGAGACCTCAACTGGCATCTTATGTACCCAGTGAGTACTAGAACGTGAGAAACATATTTTCAAGTCATATTTGTCGTGCTGTCCGCCGCCCGCCCTGCCTATACACATGCGCCACGGCGCATCATAGACGATGACACTTTATAGCACTGATTTGCAATAACATGGCAAATTAATTCATATTCATTTTTTACATTGTAATTGTATGTCATTATTGTCATAACATATTAATAAAAGAAAAATATCACATTTGCTTCACAATAATTAAAAAACAAAAAATGTGATTTCAAATGTTAATTACGTAATAAAACCAAAATATGAATAGAAAAATCGGGCAAGTCAATTCTTAACTGCGGTGCCAAAAACTATAAGACAGTAGCCTGAAGAGCTGCTGTCTATAATTCCTAGTTTCGAGCACTGTTTGTTCCAAATTTGCATGCACTGACTGCTTGGTCAGGCGTTTGTATCTCGTAATTTCATTCATCATAGGCAATGTTAGGCGTATAGGTAATGTTGTACACCTTTTGTACGTGATGCAATGTGGTACAGTAAGTCAGGAATATTGGAATATCTGCTATATTCTCAGGTGTCTGTTGAAAGATTATATTACCTTCAGCATCTCGTTTGACGATTATCCCTGGCATCTGATAATTACTCAGACCGTCTGTGTGTGGTTTGGTCACTGGTCGCCATCTGAGTAGATTCTCAGTGGGATGGAGATCATCTGCAACTTCCAGGACGACGTCGATGTTGTCATGGTGATCCTGTTCCACTTGGTCAGGGTGTGCTCAGTGGGATGGAGATCATCTGCAACTTCCAGGACGACGTTGATGTTGTCATCGCGATCCTGTTCCACTTGGTCAGGGTGTGCTCAGTGGGATGGAGATCATCTTCAACTTCTAGGACGACGTCGATGTTGTCATGGCGACACTGTTCCACTTGGTCAGGGTGTGCTCAGTGGGATGGAGATCATCTTCAACTTCCAGGACGACGTTGTTATGTATTGTTCCACTAGGTCAGGGTGTGCTCAGTGTGATGGAGATCATCTGCAACTTCCAGGACGACGTCGATGTTGTCATCGCGATACTGTTCCACTTGGTCAGGGTGTGCTCAGTGGGATGGAGATCATCTTCAACTTCCAGGACGACGTTGATGTTGTCATGGCGATACTGTTCCACTTGGTTAGGGTGTGCTCAGTGTGATGGAGATCATCTGCAACTTCCAGGACGACGTCGATGTTGTCATCGCGATACTGTTCCACTTGGTCAGGGTGTGCTGAGTGGGATGGAGATCATCTTCAACTTCCAGGACGACGTCGATGTTGTCATGGTGATCCTGTTCCACTTGGTCAGGGTGTGCTCAGTGGGATGGAGATCATCTTCAACTTCCAGGACGACGTCGATGTTGTCATGGTGATCCTGTTCCACTTGGTCAGGGTGTGCTCAGTGGGATGGAGATCATCTTCAACTTCCAGGACGACGTCGATGTTGTCATCGCGATACTGTTCCACTTGGTCAGGGTGTGCTCAGTGGGATGGAGATCATCTGCAACTTCCAGGACGACGTCGATGTTGTCATCGCGATACTGTTCCACTTGGTCAGGGTGTGCTCAGTGGGATGGAGATCATCTTCAACTTCCAGGACGACGTCGATGTTGTCATGGTGATCCTGTTCCACTTGGTCAGGGTGTGCTCAGTGGGATGGAGATCATCTTCAACTTCCAGGACGACGTCGATGTTGTCATGGTGATCCTGTTCCACTTGGTCAGGGTGTGCTCAGTGGGATGGAGATCATCTTCAACTTCCAGGACGACGTCGATGTTGTCATGGTGATCCTGTTCCACTTGGTCAGGGTGTGCTCAGTGGGATGGAGATCATCTTCAACTTCCAGGACGACGTCGATGTTGTCATGGTGATCCTGTTCCACTTGGTCAGGGTGTGCTCAGTGGGATGGAGATCATCTTCAACTTCCAGGACGACGTCGATGTTGTCATGGTGATCCTGTTCCACTTGGTCAGGGTGTGCTCAGTGGGATGGAGATCATCTTCAACTTCCAGGACGACGTTGATGTTGTCATGGCGATACTGTTCCACTTGGTCAGGGTGTGCTCAGTGGGATGGAGATCATCTTCAACTTCCAGGACGACGTTGATGTTGTCATCGCGATCCTGTTCCACTTGGTCAGGGTGTGCTCAGTGGGATGGAGATCATCTTCAACTTCCAGGACGACGTTGATGTTGTCATGGCGATACTGTTCCACTTGGTCAGGGTGTGCTCAGTGGGATGGAGATCATCTTCAACTTCCAGGACGACGTTGATGTTGTCATCGCGATCCTGTTCCACTTGGTCAGGGTGTGCTGGTGCTGGTTGGATAGTGTTGGAACGCACTCAGTCCTGTGGACCATTGGCGAGGTACTCCTCGGCCATTCTCAGAACAGCGATTGCGGGGGTGGGTGTTGATCCATAAATGTAGTGCGTATCTTCACTAATTCGATCGAAAGACCCGCTGACTGGATCTATGACCTCAAGGGCTGTAGGCATCGGGGTGTCAAGCACCCACTCTCTGCCGTTTGGGTCGGTCAGATTACCAATACCTGCTAGGTATGTGGCATTTGGCCTTAGAAGAGTAGCTTCGGATGGGAGCATATTCTCTAAGCTCAACCAGTTTCCGTCTCGATCCCTGCCTTGGAGCTGTTGCAATTTGAAGATTTGAGCCTAAAGTGCTATTGTGCAGTAGTAATTCAACATTGCTGCAGTAACGTTTCGGCCGTAATAACACTCTCCAGTGGCTATCTTGGCATAGTTGATGTTAACAAGATCCATGTATCCAGAGAAGTCTACCTTGAACCTCAAGCGTGAGGGCCGAAACGCAAGGCCTGATAGGCCTGCTATCATTACTTCATTGATTGCTAAAGGATCATTCTTTGGCTCCGTCAACACCGTAGCCATAGCCCTTGGTTTCAGCACCTCCTCAGGATCACCGCCTTTACGAGGTGGAATAGGTTTGCGTGGTTGACTAGTGGGCTCCTCATCATGCTGTATTGGCCCTTTTCTCGGTCTAAATCTTTGCGACTTGACTCCCCGTTCGTTAGGGTGGGTGGGTGGGTGCTGTGCTTTAACCCTTTGAGGCCCAAATTTTGAGACAGCAGATTTTTTTTGTTTCATAAGATTTTTTATTTATTTTAGACATATTGAAACAATTTACAAAGAAAAAAAAATTTTTTTAGGCACAATTCTATGCAAAAAACGGGTGGTACTTACATGAAACCACTAGGGCTCAACAGTACCTAAGCTACTTAATGTTAATTCTTGAATGATACAGGTATTGTGATTAATAAACAAGATTCAAAGTTTGTTTTACTTCAGTAAAGTTCAAGTAGAGTTGAATTAAGTTTTTAGTTCTAGTATCTACTATCTAGTAATTATCATGCAGGCCTAAGGTGTTTCACACTTCAGTGCCATGGTAGGCGGCAAAACAGTTTTTGGTAAGACTGGCACAAAGGGCCACTTTGCAGATAGTGCATCCCCACCTTGAGCGATGAGGTTTGGCCTTACTACTACAATGGGCACATCGCCGCGATGTTCCACGAACAGGCATGTGAGCCGCTTTATCTAATCGCCTCTCTAATGGCACGTGCTTTTTGTATTGCTGATTATCTTTTTGAAGCGATTTTCTATTGCGAGGGGATATAATCACTGCCCCTGCCCCCACTAGTCCGGTTACTACCGCACACCGGAACATTTTTAACGTCATCACTTTTCCTTCGCTCCGTTCTTTGAAAATGATAAATGCGTTATCGATTGAGATATCTACAAAATGCCAAAAAATCCTTAGCCACCATTTTTTGCTTTTCCGGTCTACTTCATAGTACGATTTTAGCTGATCTGCTTTGTCAACAAAGCCCATCATTGCATTGTAGTCACGTACTAGTGTAGGGCATGGTATTGCCTCAGTTTCTCCCGTTTTACTTTTCCGGTTTACTGTTGTTAGGTCGTTTGGGTTGTGGTAGTTAGAGAGAAACAGAATGCCCTTTTTATCTTTCCATTTGAGCGTCAATAGACCAGTTGTAGTCGCCCTCCAATCCATATCTCCTCTTTTTAATTTTTTATCATCAACTAGGTCTTTGGCGATTCCGCGACTCGATTTGCGGACAGTACAGCATGCGTACATCCTTTTCTCTTGCAAAAATGCCATAATGTCGACTGACGCAAAGAAGTTATCGAAACATACATGGTGCCACTTACCATGTAGTGAAGAGGTGAGGTCTTTTATCACTCTGGCACCCAAACGCTTCTCAGTTGCATCATCCACTTTCCCAGTATATATCTGAAACTCGCATACGAAGCCGCTTTCATCCGCCCGTACCCACACCTTATACCCACGTTTGATAGGTTTTTGAGGCATATATTGACGCAGACTGGAACGACCTTTGAATTTGATCATTGATTCATCAATGGATTGGTTCCGACTAGGTTTATAACAGCTTTTGTACGTAGAGGAAAGTTTATTCAAGAAGGGACGCACTTTGTATAGTTTATCAAAACCATCTTCCCCCCGTTGTGGTTGCAAACTGTTGTCGTTCAAGTGAAGATGGCTAAGAATC
Organism: Isoperla grammatica; assembly: GCA_945910005.1. NCBI lineage: Eukaryota > Metazoa > Arthropoda > Insecta > Plecoptera > Perlodidae > Isoperla > Isoperla grammatica. The sequence goes on along the minus strand of OX246749.1, from coordinate 19,050,958 downwards.
CAGCTGAACCGATTTCTAGACATCAAAGATGTAATGTAACTGTCCCGGAGCTCTGTATGATTTGACCAATAATCCTTATAGCTTGGTAATGGTTTCACTCCCATCAAAATATTAATTGCAAGAAAAAATTTAATTTCTTGAGCATTTGTAGGAGTAAAAGGTTTTCCGGTCTTTAGATACTCCTGATTTGCATAGAGATTTGTTTGGAATACAATGTGCTGCAACAAATCATCGGGAACGAGGCACAAGAACACATCAACGGGAGTTTCCACCGAGTCATCGATACACGGACCGCTAACTTCACGAAATGGGTGTAAATAAACAGGACGTGATGTTTTCTGCCAAACAATACCTTGCCTATTGACACGTACTGCGAGTGGAACGTCGTCATCACTCTCAACTTCACTCTCTACTTCGCTTTCTTCTTCACTTCCTAATTCACTATCATCAATATCACTATCTGGCACAACCAAGATTGGCCTCGTAGGCCTAGGTCTATCACCACTGCTACTACAGTCATAAGACTCAAGTTCATCTTCATGATCACTGATTACATTCTGAGGAATCTGGTCTATACCCCCACGTGGCTCTAGGCCTACATCTTCATCCGAATCTGATTCCTCGAGACAAGAGTCGTCCCCACTAGGTATTTCTTCTAGTATATTCCGAATCATATGAGAATCCATTTTATAACGCCTAGAAATTAAAAATAAAGGTTCAATACATACGCTTGTCTCATTTTCAGCGTCAAATAGTTGATTTTGAAAGTTGACATAACCTCAAAATACTTGGACCTAGTAGGCCTAGTGGCTACAATCGAAACCACCCATATTATCTTACTTACAAATCACAAATATCAGCAAAACATATCAAATTTGTTATAACTATCTATAATATACAGTAATTACAACTAATTGATAGGTCACATACCTTGGTAACTCGGGATGTCACTTAGAATTACTAAAAACGAAAATTCATTTTTGTAAACAAACCGAGATACACGCCAGACTGGCAATAGTATGAATACCGCAGTTTCAACAGTGACTCGGCCATAGTACACTTTTCCGCTGTCAGATAGCACCACATGCCACGCGCTGTCGGCGTGGTTTCATTCTGTGACCACTGGGACTCAATGAAAAAAAATAGATTAATCGTGGTTACACCATGAAACCACTTAGCCTCAAAGGGTTAAGTGTTTTTTCTCATAATACCCAGATCACGCTGTTGAAACTTTCGTTTGGATCCTGAGTGCAATCACCACGCAATATATTGACATTGACCAAGTCTCGGAGTACCTGTTTTATCTCCTCCATTTCTGCTACTGGTAGTTAGTTGGTATGCTTTTACTCATTTTCTGCTCCACTTGCCAGGGATTTCTGTTACTTGCACCAGGTGTGCAAAGCCCCTGCTGGGGATTTTTATCCATGTAGAAAAAGCAGGCCCAGATAGCGGATTTCATATTTTCCAGATTATCTACATTTCTGCAAATAGGGAGTCCATAGTACAGTTGAATTCTATCAACTTCTACATTAGTTAGACGCCTTCAACTGGTTAGACCTTTACCAACACTCAGTTTTACTCCCTTGCGAGATTTGCGGAGTCGACTTAGCCGCAAGCGCATGCGCTTCTGCACATTCCCTATGCATTCCAGTTTTTCGATAGAAAGATGTCATACGGTTGACTCTCAACAACACTTTTGAAGTCTTCTTTGGAGTCTCCATCTCCCAAATATTTTACAAAGCAAACATCCCGCGTACCTTCCGAACGATTGAAAATCGCAACTGCACTAGCAACTTCCGTAGCACCACTTGTTGCACCGTGGTAGTTAGCTTCACAGTCTACATTGTGGTTTTGTTGGTGTTTATACCTACAGTGTGCTGTTAAAATCTGAATGTCCAAACTCTACGTATGTTGACACTTGTTAGCGCAACAACACCGTTGAGGGAGATACGGCCTCGCTTGTGCCAGCTACCATTAAAGAGCTTCAGGCCGATTGCCCCCCTTTTCAGTGTTAACAATTTTTAAGTTCTTTTGCAGCAAGTTGTAGAGAGATATCTTCATTTTCTCAAGAATGCATCGTACCCTAGTACGATTTTCCCAATACATACGTATTCTGGAGTATCTCAAGATCGACATTGTAATTGTCACCCAAAAAAGTTTTCCATCTCCTCTACAGTTGTGTCGAAATCTTTCCCGTTTTAATTAAAAGTATCTGGTTCGTGCAGGCAACCAACTCTTCCCAAAAATGTCTTGCCCAATAATACGCTTGAAATATAGATCGGAATCTTGTACCTTACCCACCCAAGGAGGTTCGGCAAACTCGGGTGCTGGTCGCAGTGGGTGGAAGATCCCCGACTTCCTCCAAAACACCCGTCGCTTTGCTCCATCAGGCCTTGGCAGTGGAGGAACATCAGATTCATCTTCGCTGGTACTGTTGGATGAATCTTCTTCGGCTTCTGCCTGCGGGTGTAAATGTTGCGTCGTCAAGATTATCCTCATCCGAGGAAATATCGGCCTCGGAAACTTCTCCATCGAAATCAAGCACCACAGCTGGGATTTCATTTTGACTACGATCTACGGAGTCAGCAAATTAATGATTTAGCTCATATAAAATATGAACAGGTAGACCTCATGCCAACCTAGGTCTACCACTGGTAAAAATTAATTGTCAATGTGGCCTAGACCCTACTTATGTTTTGTAATGAAAAACCAAAACATTGCCTATAGGTCTCAAAAGTGACACATTATAAATGATAATAATAACAAATAAGTTAATCCATTGGTAAGATACCGGCTAAAGTTCAAATCGTACCGTCCATACCCCTAGAGCCTATCCTACCGTACGTCTAGGCCTATGCTTACTCTAGGCCTACGGTATTCATATCCCCACGTGACGTCACAGCGGCCAAGATTGCGACACAACATCGGTGTTCCGTTACAATGTGATGTCGATTTGGCCAACTTCATAATTTTCAACGTGTTGTTTATAAACCTCTCCTGATGTCCCACTAATTGGCATGTTTGTCTTTACATCCTTTAAAAATAAATGACCTCTTATGGAATTGCCATATTGTTTTTGCAGCTGTTGGGAGACTGGGGCTAGTTGTGACATTTTACACTCTGGACTTTTTTAACTTTGGCACTGATCTATTTTCAAAAGTGCAACATGCTATCTTATACTTTGACATATTAGGTACCTAAAACGAATTTCATACAAAATTTTTGTTCACCAACAAAATAATACAAAAATAAGACACATGTTATGCAGATTGTAACAATTTGCCCCATAGTGGGGCAATTTGTTACATGCTAGGGGCAAGTCGTTACATCATAATAATAATAATGGTTCACTGATCAAATCAAATGTTGATTATAATTTTTGTATTGCAACTCTTTACAAGTCACTAGGTGAGTTGCAATTAGGAATGATTTCGGATACCGTGAAACCAGATCAGAACCAGTTCGATCGAGATCTGGATCTGAATTTTAGGCCCAAAGTCATTGTTATAGTAGCCAGCCGTTGGCATGCCACTGTCATTAATCCGTTGGCCTTTTCTTGTCCCCGTTTTCTTTTAACAGCCATATTTGTGGGCTCCTTATTTCAGGCCTGACTGCTAAAACTGCTGGCACTACCTGACCGCTGAGATTGTTTGTCATCCTAGAAATTAAAAATGTACCAGTTTCCGCAAACAAGACCCGTCTCAGCCCGGGGAAGAATAGGCCCAGTGTGACTCTGCTAGTCGTAAGAGGCGACGAAAGGAGACCCTATCCCTCATTGTCCCACTGAAGATTTCTCCTCCCACTTGGCCCTGCCCCTCCCTTGCTCGACTCCCGTATGACGACCCACGCGACGTACAATGGATCTGATTCGGATGTGGCTTTATTCTTCATCGTCATCTTCATTATCACCCGCTCATCGTCTCGATTAGCCATTGTTGCACAAATATGAGACGTTAAGCCCCATTAATCAATCAATCAATCTGCAAACATCTTATAAATGGATTTCAATTGCTGAGAAATTTGAGAGGGAATGGAATTTTCCTATCTGCTTGGGTGCTGTAGATGGCAAACATGTATCCATCATACCTCCCAAAGGAAGTGGCTCCTATTACTGCAATTATATGGACACTCACAGTATAGTGCTCATGGCCATCGTAAATGCAAACTACGAATTCATTGTTCCAGACGTTGGCACTAATGGGCGAGTGTCTAAGGGGGTAGTGTTCTTAGACCACACATAATTTTATGCATTACTGAAGAATGGTTCACGCAACATTCCACGACCAGCAATCCCTAGGCGTACATGTGAGAATGAAAACGACAACGATCATTGCGATGCCACTCCCCTTCCATATGTTTTTGTTGGAGTTGAGGCATTTTCCTTACAAACAGATTTTATGAAACCATACTGCCAAAGGGAGCTGACATATGAAAGGCGTATCTACAATTATCGTTTGGGTTTCCTCGGATTGTTGAGAATGCTTTCGGTATATTAGCTGCTAGATTTCGCATTTTCCACACTTCCATTAATGTACGTATAGAAAATACTGAGACCGTAGTTATAGCTTGCTGTTCTTTACGTAACTTTCTGCAGAAAACACAAACACAAAAGGACAAAGAAACAGGACAGGAAGGTACAAAAAGAGACCCTGTCCCTTTCCCCCCCACTGTCCCACTGAATACTTCTCCTCCCACTTGGCCCTGCCCTCCCTTGCTGGATACCCGTATGACGACCCACGCGACGTACAATAGATCTGATTCGGATGTGGCTTTATTCTTCATCATCATCTTTCTCATCTTCATTATCACCTGCTGATCGTCTCGATTAGCCATTGTTGCAAAAATAGGAGACGTTAAGCCCCATTAATCAATCTATCCGGCAAGATGCCACTATAAACCTTGGCCTTCGCTCGAATGAACTAATCCTGCCCAGGGACTGCTACCTTATCGTGGTGGCTGGTTTGCGTGCTTTGTTGATCCCGAGAGCTATGCCGGCGGAAGCGTATGCTTCTGGTAGGGCCACCCTAGCCGGACTGGTCGAGGAGGAGGAGTCAGACGAAATGCAGTCCACACCCCAATCCCCTTTCCTCCCCCTTCCCTTTCCACCCCGCCCTCCTATTGGCCCCTTTCCTCCAAACAGCCCCCTATTTCATCTTCATATATCACCCACTCATTGTCTCGATTAGCCTCGTTGCAAAAATATGAGACGTTAAGCCCAAATAATCTCAAATCTCAATCTCGAATGAACTAATAGATCTGCAACCAGGGTTTAACCGCAATGCTTCAGTCAATGCAAAGGAAGTACAAGAACTCTTCACGATAATTCAATACCAGTGGAAAAGTTCCTTGGCAAGACAATTGTGGTTGCAAAGACATTTGATAATGCAGGAACTGTGAACTAAGTAAAATAATAAAACCATAGACCCACTACATTGGAAATAGTTCCATTTAGCCAAACAAACATTCCATATTATGTGGGCCTTGGAATATAAAATTATGGAGGCTACCTAGTTTAGACTGACTACGACAACATCACTTGAAAAAATAACACGTTCAAATACAATTTTCATTAAGTTGGTTCTTTATTATTATATTTGGTGCAATGTAACAAAAATAGAATAGTAGATCTGCTGAACTCTGCCACGGTTCTGAGCCCCTCGGTGTAAAGCTGTGAAGGAGAGTAACCATTGGCAATTATTTGTGTGCGCATTATTAATTATAGAGGAACATTGAAAGTGATCGAGTTACCTTATATTGACCTACTAGTTCACCGTCAATGGAGAATTTAATAACTTATTAATCGTAGTAGATATACAGTTAAATATGTTTTAAGTATACCTATATCACATATATGAACACAATTAATTGTCCATGTCAAGATAGTTTAGAAATGCGGTGAAAAACGATTATTAGATATATAGTTAAATACGTGTAAGTATACCTATACCACATAATATATGAACACAATTAATTGTCCATGTCAAGATAATTTAGAAATGCGGTGAAAAACGATTATTAAGTAGATATATAGTTAAATACGTATAAGTATACCTATACCACATATATGAACACAATTAATTGTCCATGTCAAGATAGTTTAGAAATGCGGTGAAAAACGATTATTAAGTAGATATATAGTTAAATACGTATAAGTATACCTATACCACATATATGAACACAGTTAATTGTCCATGGCAAGATAGTTTAAAAATGCGGTGAAAAACGATTATTAGATATATAGTTAAATACGTGTAAGTATACCTATACCACATAATATATGAACACAATTAATTGTCCATGTCAAGATAATTTAGAAATGCGGTGAAAAACGATTATTAGATATATAGTTAAATACGTGTAAGTATACCTATACCACATAATATATGAACACAATTAATTGTCCATGTCAAGATAATTTAGAAATGCGGTGAAAAACGATTATTAAGTAGATATATAGTTAAATACGTATAAGTATACCTATACCACATATATGAACACAATTAATTGTCCATGTCAAGATAGTTTAGAAATGCGGTGAAAAACGATTATTAAGTAGATATATAGTTAAATACGTATAAGTATACCTATACCACATATATGAACACAGTTAATTGTCCATGGCAAGATAGTTTAGAAATGCGGTGAAAAACGATTATTGAGTAGATATATAGTTAAATACGTATACGTATACCTATACCACATATATGAACACAATTAATTGTCCATGGCATAGTTTAGAAATGCGGTGAAAAACGATTATTAAGTAGATATACAGTTAAATACGTATACGTATACCTATACCACATATATGAACACAATTAATTGTCCATGGCATAGTTTAGAAATGCGGTGAAAAACGATTATTAAGTAGATATACAGTTAAATACGTATACGTATACCTATACCACATATATGAACACAATTAATTGTCCATGGCAAGATAGTTTAGAAATGCGGTGAAAAACGATTATTAAGTAGATATACAGTTAAATACGTATACGTATACCTATACCACATATATGAACACAATTAATTGTCCATGGCAAGATAGTTTAGAAATGCGGTGAAAAACTATTAAAAACTAGGCACAAGAGTGAAAACTGAACAATATCATGGGACATCGTATTACAGATACATTGGGCTGTGAGCTATCAATTTCAAGTGCTCCAAATCCTATTCTTAATAGTATTTGGTATTATGTACATTAAATTTACCACTTAAAAAACTAAATTAATAAAGAGTACTCTGCACTTAAAATTAACAATCAGATGAAGAACCTAAAGAACAAGGTAAAACAATAAGTCAATGACTGTTGGAATGACAGTCTACGAACACACAATTATACCAACAAACACAATTTGCACGTGGGTAAGGTGAAGCCGTACCACAGTCATCTGAGTAGGAATGCTCACAGCGCTGCTGTCATACAGTCTCCTATACCTAAAGTATATATTCTTTGTATAGTCTCCCTTAGGATGAATAGCTTTAACAAGCATCTCCAGGAAGTCATTCGTCCGCTTTAGTAGACGGTTCCTCTCCTCCATTGCGTCCACTCTTCTGTTCTCCCTCACTTGTACCTCCTTGTCCCTGGCCTCTTGCATCTCTGCTACCTCCCTACGGAATATCTTCAGTTCCGAAGCTACACTGCGAGCCCGCTCCCGCATTGGCTTCACCGTAATCTTCGTCTTGGCAGGTGTTTGGTTGTCACAACCATTACTAGAAGACAAAGTTGGGGACGTTGCCTGGGACGTTTGTGGCTGGGTGCCAACTTCGTCAGTTTGTCTGAAAATACAAAAATAAAACATTGTTTATTTATTTGTCGTCATTTGATGGTTTACATATATGACATAAATTACATATCGACAATTCCACTCGCCAGCTCGCCATTGGCGAGTGAAAAACTGTTAATGGCGAGTGGCTCTCACTCGCACCATTAGCAAAACTTCAAATATCCCGCCCGCTGTACCATGCACCAGGCCTGTCCGAGCTCTGAGCTCTCAACTTCCACCGAAATAATTCGTGTTGCAAGTGATCGGCCTTTGGTTATTGTGCGATTTACGTAGGATGTGGGGTTGGGGGGGGGGGCATCACTGTGTTTACTTTTCAAAGAAAGCTGCTAAAACTAGTGCCCACCCTGTTTTATCGTTACACTTAGGGGGAGGGGGGGTTAATACTTTTTCTGGTATGTGTCAATGCTCCTAGCCCAAGTGTTAGTTCGAACCTCCGCGGCTCCACACTCTCTGTAGTGCCTCCTAGGGGTCAAATGGCGTATTCGATTGGCCTGCTGTCAGTCACACTCAGTTTGTGCAATTACGTCGTTCCACTCGCACCGCACTATGTTGGTGCAAATCCCAATTGAATGCAAAACGGTGCGCCCTCGCACTGTGGTCTGAGCCAGTGCACCGCAGTGCGCACTCCCAATCGAATACGCTATAAGTGAAGTGCAAGCAACTCGCTTCACGTAGTACCTAGAGGCCCCACAAGGTGGTGCACACATTAGTGCAGTACATTTGCGCTATCTGAACCATCGTCTACAGATTAGTTACGTTGTTAGGTATCTACCAAACGTGCATTTGGAGAAGTCAGACGAAATGCAGTCCACAACCTCCCCACTCCCATTTCCTCCCCCTTCCCCTTTCCTCCACGCCCTCCCACTGGCCCTTTACCTCTTAACAACCCCCATCACCATCAACTTTATCTTTCACCCACTAATTGTCTCGATTAGCCACGTTGCAAAAATATGAGACGTTAAGCCCAAGTAGCATCATCATCATTTAACATAGTGCTAATACCAAGGTTATACATAAAATGCAATTGCTTACTCTGTTCCACTCTGCTGCAACAACCTACAGTTTGTGATAGGCTACCCAGTCACCATTTCTACATCAGGGAAAACGTTGGAACGCTTTACAAAAATTTCAGTCAGCTGTCTGGAACAAGAAAATACAAAAATACTTAGAATTACATTACTATTGCTTGAAGGTCAAAATAACTTATAAGTTTAAAGTAGGTGTTGTTATAGGTTAATAAATAGTCGGGCTTACGTTTCATATGGACAGTTTTTTCTGCCTCTTCCCTCTTTATTGTTACTGTCTACTTTATTTTTGTAGCCCCGCTCCAGCGTTTTCCACTTGTTCTTGCATTGCAAGGGAGTAGTTGAGCTCATTTGACATTGGCAGCCACATCTTCTCTTGGCTTTTGATTTTGCGGTCGATTACTTTTTGTCTGTACGTTGGGTACAGGGCGATCTGAAGCTTGGTAGCTTCCTCTCCCCAATAAGTCCTGGGGCAGGGCTACTGTTACGCCTAAACCCACTTCATCAGACCTGCCTGCGTCTTCAATTGCGTGGCCTGTACCAATTTCCAATAGCAATTGATACTGCTCTTTAGACCCCGCTGGCACAACTACCACCATCATCGACTCCGCATTTAAGTCGATTGATGCCACCGGTATTTGAATATTGGTGGAATCTGGAAACAAAAATAAGATGTTGATCTTCACCTATGTCGCTACACGCTACAATTTTTCTCAAGTCTGCGCCTAGCTTAGGCCTACATCTAGGCGAAGGCCTACTTACAATAATTGTTGGTATCGGGTAAATCGTTAGTCTTAAGCATAGTCTTAGTAATCGTTCTGGACGCGGCTTAAGTCTCTACAATGCACTGGCATAACACTTTTTAGTTGTTGAAGGTGCTCCCATTTACGATTAGGCATTATCAATTGACCATTGTACAAACGTGGGAACACTACTCCGTTACTAATCTGCTTAGGCCTTCTCGGCAGGTCTTCCCAATCATCATCATAGTTTAACTTAACGTTTATTGTCCCATTTGGATTGTATTGTATAGCTCTGAGATGCGTAACAGTAAGATCATGGGCAACTCTATCTGGTCTCGTTTCTCCATCATCAACCTACTTTTCTTGCCATCATCCTTTTCTTGTTTGATTTGCTCACCCAGAGAAACGCAGGTTGAGCATGCATCGGTCACTGGCGATGCAAATCCAATATTGTAGTTGACATTAAACACCTTTCTAAAGAAACTTATTTTTATTTTCAATTCAAACTGTGCCTCACGGTTGTACGCACGCCACAATTAAGAAATATTTAATCCAGTTGGGAGGTACTGCCTTGATGCAGTTTGACCACGGCAGTAATGCGATTCAACTGTCACCAGGCTTTCAATAAACTTCATCACAGCCGCTTTTTTAGGGGAATTTTTTACCTACCTACTCAGGGGATTTTTACCCTAGATCTTTTTGTGCTATAGTTCACAAGTCTGGCAATACTTGGACAAATCAACGTACTTGTCAATAAGTATATGACTGCGCCAACGCAATAGTTCTATGTAAAGCCTCTCCTATGCCCGTTTCCGTCAAAGCTTACCCCGATATAAATATCTTCAATGACGGGTTGACCATCATGTAGGCTTTTTTCACGTGCTCTCGAGCAAATCCTAAAAACGAATCGTTGGCATTTTCACTCAAACGGTATATTTCCCCTAGGTGGTCATTGAATGGTGAACCACTCAGTGGTTTTATGTTCATAACCGAACAAAACTTCTCTAAAGCAGCATAGCATTTACCTTTGTGAGTGAAAGCTTTTGTGACTCTTCGATTTATATCAAACACAGGACGAGTAGATACATTGTCTAGGCTTACCTGACGTGAGGTGTGTGCCGATTCATTCACTTAATCACACGAAAGGCACGTAAGCTCCATTTTGTGAGCAAATCCGTACCCATACGATAAAGTGTGTTTACCAGTCAAGGTCTTCCCCAAACATTTATCACATAATGCATGCTGTAATAACTGAGCGTAAGAATCCTTCTCAACAATAATATATTCAAGTTCTGATGAATTGAGCGTATCATTGGGATTCTTCTCTGAATCTAGGCTTGCACTTAGCTCTACATTCTGAATTCTTACACAAGTATTAGCAGGAGTATCAGTATGATTTTCATCATGACTGGGGCTTCCATCAATAGCATTGTCTAGCCTAACATTAACATCTAGTCCAGATTGTTGGTCATGTTCCACAATAGAAGTGGAAATAACCGTCAACGTAAAGCACGCGTGCCCTATCAACCAAATCTATAGGCCTAGTGTATAAAGGGAGCCATGCCACCATGGGGTAAGGAACCCACAAGAAGACCCAGGTCAAACATGCCAGTACGTGTGGGAGTAGGCAGAAAGACTATGGGACATCTTTACAATGGAGGTACGCTGCATCCAACATTCCCACAACCCCAAAATGTAGTGAAAACGCCCCAGGGCCTGAAACTTGTGCCTGCCAAGCGGAACATTTTGGGGCAATGTTTAACGAACCCTCCGCGTCACATAGTAGATCTACCATCTCAAGGAAAAGAGCAAATACCAAGAAAGATGCCAAGACAAGTCTACAATAAAAGAGTTGAAGCTTTAACCGACCAAACCTTAAACAAAACTTCATCAACATCAAGCCCGCTTGTGCCCCTTGATGAATATGAGAAACATCATCAAGCCAAAGCCAATATCGGCATATTCAAAGACTTCGGTTTTCGGTTTCTACCAGAGACACACTCAGCACATGTCTCATATTCAGCAAAACGCAAAAGTAACTCAGGATCCAAACGTAAAAAACAATATACTTCAAATACAGCTGAAGTCAAGGCTGCACAGATTTTGCGTCAACCATCAAGGCTGGACCGAACATTGATTCCGATACCAAAATCGCCTCACCTCTATAGTATGAGAAAAGACCCTGTAAAGGTATCTACCCTCACTTCTGCCACAAGTGTTAAAGAACTTGGCGATTTGCCTTCCACGTCCTCCATGCTTGACGACCCATCCAATCACAAGACCTACACAAACAATTTGAGTTTAATGTATACACATGAATCAATACCGCAACACCCTCGCTCCCAATTGAAGCCACAAAATAAAACGGCGACTATTAAACAAATAGACCAATGTGGTAGGCCGACTGATGAAAAGAACTTACCCCAACTTGGAGCTCGTTTGAAACAAGATTATGCACTGTTTACACATGAATCAATACCGCAACATCCTCGCTCCCAATTGAAGCCACAAAATAAAACGGCGACTATTAAACAAATAGACCAATGTGGTAGGCCGACTGATGAAAAGAACTTACCCCAACTTGGAGCTCGTTTGAAACAAGATTATGCACTGTTTACACATGAATCAATACCGCAACATCCTCGCTCACAATTGAAGCAACAAAATAAAACGTCGACTATTGAACAAATAGACCAATGTGGTAGGCCGAATGATAAAAAGAACTTACCCCAACTTGGAGCTCGTTTGAAACAAGATGATGCACTGTATACACAAGAGTCAGTACCGCAACACCCTCACTCACAATTGAAGCAACAAAATAAAACCTCCACTATTGAACAAATAGACCTATGTGGTAGGCGTCCTGATGAAACGAAGTCACCCCAACTTGGAGATGACCAGCAATGTAACGTTACTCTAACTAGTAATGCTCAAACGTGTATCTCAATTGAACCAAAGCTGCCTGGAAATTGTAGGTCTATTGAATTGCAGTCCCCTGAACATAAATCTGATTTGCACGACGCGCATTCTTGTATCTATCCGGTTCTAGAAATGGAACAGAAACAGCTATCTCTACTACAAGAGCAGTTTGATCTCCAAGAACAGCAAGTTAATCTCCAAAAACAGTTGTCAGATGTACAACGGAAGCAAGCAAATTGCTTGAAGAAAATGATGGAACTCCAAGAAGAAAATATCAAATTTCTACAGAATCAGAGTGTTACGCCAACAAAAGTGAAGGAGGCTAATATTGTTGGTGCTATGTCTGTCACACCTGTACCGGAGATTTTTTTCGAGCCACCTGTGCCAAAGAGACGACGATCTGCTAGGCTTGCCTCGCAATCTAGAAGTGAGGCAGACGTGAGTCAGTTTATTTCACCTGGAAATAGTACTAGTATAATGATAGTTCGAAGAAAACCCCTCAAAGTACTGGTAAGAGTGGTACGAAAAAACAAGATGCACGAAAAATATCTGTAGTTGAGTATTATGGTGGACTTCGAAGTGCTTTCAAGCATTTGCTACAAACGCCTAAGGAAACACCATGTCCAGGTTCTAGTAGGTCTGCTAAGAAAGTTCAGTTCGCGGTGCAAGATACTCCTGCTCGGCTCTCGAGTAATATTATAAAACATGATGATTCGTGAAGAAACTTCTTATAGTACTGAACTTGTAATACAGTAGAGGTATAATAAACTACTGGTTTTTGTAACATAATGAGTATAATGCTATAAAACAGTTAATGGTATGTATGATTTGTGAATAATCTTGCTATAGTAGGCTACTAGACTAGTAACTAATATGTAGTGTAGGCCTGCTACTGATATTCCTTATTTACAGTATCGAGTATCGACCAACATCAATGAAAATTCAATTCTCAAAGTTGGCATACTCATGACCACGCTCATGACTAAGTAATTAAGTTGAGATCTTTTCAATAAAGTAAAAACAAATTTTTAAATCATTGTCATTATGTATGTAAATAAGTCCATTTAATAAGTTTCTTAGGATAAGTTAACCATTATAGGCAGGTGTCTGATAATAGCCTATGTAATGTAATGCTTGGCACTTTTTTAAATACTGACCATTTTATGGCATCTACTTTTTATAAATTGCTTATGATTTTATTTGATTATGTTAAATTAAAAAACTTAAAATAAAACTATTTGAAACTATTTCTTCTTGACCTAGTAGAAATGAGATTCTCACAGACATGCTAAGAATAATATGTTACCCTACATGTACAACTTATTCTTCACAGACATACATGGGTAAATGTTATAACTTGTGAACCACAAAATGCTCTTTTCATATTTTTAAAACTACATCTTGTAAATTTTGCCGCCAATTGCAACTACGCTATATATTTTTCTGTATTGATATTTTGTAGATGAGTTTATAAGCAACATGTAGTTTGGTACATAGGAAGCCATTTCTCATAAGAATGGGTAGTTAGTTGATGTTGGTGTAACATAACTTAAACTGTAATAAGAATAACGGCTGAATATATACTTGACTAATCGTCTTCTTTTCCTATGCTTGCATTTTTGGCTTACTGGGCCATCATGCGTTTTCTGGTAACTTGGCATTTTCTAATGGCATGCACTGGTGTGCATATTGTATTGATAAGGGTATAATTGTTTTAAAGATGTACATAGGACAAATACACAAATACATACATACAGACACAAATCTAAAAGCCCTAGATCGAGTAGTCTCATTTTTTCTTGCAATAGTAAAGTATCGAGTGCCGGCTTTTAAACATTGCACCAAACAGGAAATTATGCAATCTTTAAATATTGACAGCCTTACTTCTCGCAGAGTACGATCTGACATGGCTTTCCTGCATCGCATTGTTAACGGTCATGTCAGGTCGGACATTCTTGTGTCGCTGTTTCCGCTCCGAATACCTTCTCGTACAACTCGTCTCACCAACCTATTCCACACTTCAACCCCCCGCCTATCTATTACCAAAAGATCGCTTTTCTACCGCCTACCTACTACATTTAATTCTTTTCCCCAATCTTCTTCGTATGACATATTTGCTAACAACTTAAAATCATTCCTTACCTCAACTCGCCTTTATGTAAACCAGTAGTTAAAAGCAGAGGATGCGCCGGCCGATGCGATTCTCACCTGTATGCATGTATTGGTTGTGTTTTTTTTTTATAAAAAAAAAAAAAATGTATAATGTTATAATGTTACGTTTGAAGGTTTAATGTAAAATGGCTGTATAGCTGTATTTAAATCCTGAATAAATAAATAAATAAATAAATAAATAACAGTGTTCTCCAGTGCAGCCATTGAAAAACGCCTTAACTTTTATTTTTTATTTTATATTTTTATTTTACCAAGCAAACTAGTCTGGTGCGGAGGCGGAGCTACTTTGTGGTCCGACACTTGATTGCCGCCTCGGTCGACCAAACTAAGTATCTCTCGATCACGCTAATCTTGACTAATACCATAACGCTGGCAGTTTGGGTCAAATGTTTCGTGGGGGAAGAGATAGTTTATGTAATTTTCATAACCTGCATTCACAACAAGTTGCTAAGACTTACAATAGTGTTTAAGGTTTGATGTTTGTGTGGTGTATCAAGCGGTGATTGGTTGTTACTTAGACGTATCGAGTGAGGATTGGTTTAGAAAATTGGATGTTAGTCAACTTCAACCTACTTCTTATAACTAACCATTGTGAATGTTTCATGTAAATTCTATCTTCAACTGTCTACCGTACCCTTAAACATTAATTGTTATTACTTATTAGTCTTATTTGTTCGTTGTGAACGAGGAGCCAGGCTTTAAGCCAATTTATATACAGTTTTGGAGGTTAAAATTGATATAAGTTAGTGAGTAAGTGAGTACAGGATAAAAAAAGTGTTACCAAGTTCTCGTATTGAGTCCACATTTTTAAGTCCATATTTTTAAATATTTTAGTCCACTGAGAGAACATGATGGAATGTAAGATGGTGAAGTATGTAGCAAAGACATAGATTTGGATGTTAGTTGCAAAATGTATGAAATAAATAAATTGGTATGCCTATTAAAAAAAAAAAAATGACTACTACTATAGGTTCCAATGTAGGTTTTGTCACTGAACTTGACCACCTTTTCGTGGCTTTTAACTTTGCTTGGTCTCTCTTTGACACACATTTTAACTCGTCTATTCCTCCCCATGGTGAAGTAAGACAGACAACACAAACTTGTACTATTAATTGAAAAACAAATTATACCGTGACAAGAGCTTGACAGTAGCTAGAGGTCCTAAATATTGTTTAGGCCTTGTATACAGACAAAACATGTTCTACAGCACAAAAAGTCTGTACATTCCTCAAGTTTCAAATATAAAAAGCGGTGGATAGATACTGTATTGTGCTGCTACCTATCAGCAGTATATAAACTATTACTTGGGTATAAAACCGGGCATTTTAAAAGACATCTAGGCCAAGAAGAAACGGAAAATCTATCTTGAAAAGCTAAATATCCTCATTTTCGGCGGCGCGCGCTGTGCAGCCCTGCTTAAAAATACGGTTGGATACTATTGGATCCGCAAGTGTAAACCAACAGGATTCAATCGTAACCAACTGTCTTAGTAGGAGCCAACTGGAACTCTAAAAGCATCCAATAGGATCCAAACGTATTCAATAGGAACTGTAACCAATAGTATTCAACTGGGACCGTATGCAAAGGGAATCAACTGTAGTGCAACTGGAACCGTAACCAATAGTATTCAACAGGCAACGTATTCAAAGGGAATCAACTGTATTCAACTGGAACCGTAATCAATTGGTTTCAATAGTATTCAACTGGGACCGTATGCAAAGGGAATCAACTGTAGTTCAACTGGAACCGTAACCAATAGTATTCAACAGGCAACGTATTCAAAGGGAATCAACTGTATTCAACTGGAACCGTAATCAATTGGGTTCAATAGTATTCAACTGGGACCGTATGCAAAGGGAATCAACTGTAGTTCAACTGGAACCGTAACCAATAGTATTCAACAGGCAACGTATTCAAAGGGAGTCAACTGTATTCAACTGGAACCGTAATCAATTGGTTTCAATAGTATTCAACTGGAACGGTATGCAAAGGGAATCAACTGTATTCAACTGGAACCGTAATCAATTGGTTTCAATAGTATTCAACTGGGACCGTATGCAAAGGGAATCAACTGTAGTTCAACTGGAACCGTAACCAATAGTATTCAACAGGCAACGTATTCAAAGGGAATCAACTGTATTCAACTGGAACCGTAATCAATTGGGTTCAATAGTATTCAACTGGGACCGTATGCAAAGGGAATCAACTGTAGTTCAACTGGAACCGTAACCAATAGTATTCAACAGGCAACGTATTCAAAGGGAGTCAACTGTATTCAACTGGAACCGTAATCAATTGGTTTCAATAGTATTCAACAGGCAACGTATTCAAAGGGAGTCAACTGTATTCAACTGGAACCGTAATCAATTGGTTTCAATAGTATTCAACAGGCAACGTATTCAAAGGGAGTCAACTGTATTCAACTGGAACCGTAATCAATTGGTTTCAATAGTATTCAACTGGGACCGTATGCAAAGGGAATCAACTGTATTCAACTGGAACCGTAATCAATTGGTTTCAATAGTATTCAACTGGGACCGTATGCAAAGGGAATCAACTGTAGTTCAACTGGAACCGTAACCAATAGTATTCAACAGGCAACGTATTCAAAGGGAATCAACTGTATTCAACTGGAACCGTAATCAATTGGGTTCAATAGTATTCAACTGGGACCGTATGCAAAGGGAATCAACTGTAGTTCAACTGGAACCGTAACCAATAGTATTCAACAGGCAACGTATTCAAAGGGAATCAACTGTATTCAACTGGAACCATAATCAATTGGTTTCAATAGTATTCAACTGGGACCGTATGCAAAGGGAATCAACTGTATTCAACTGGAACCGTAATCAATTGGTTTCAATAGTATTCAACTGGCACCGTATGCAAAGGGAATCAACTGTATTCAACTGGAACCGTAATCAATTGGGTTCAATAGTATTCAACTGGGACCGTATGCAAAGGGAATCAACTGTAGTGCAACTGGAACCGTAACCAATAGTATTCAACAGGCAACGTATTCAAAGGGAATCAACTGTATTCAACTGGAACCGTAATCAATTGGTTTCAATAGTATTCAACTGGGACTGTATGCAAAGGGAATCAACTGTAGTGCAACTGGAACCGTAACCAATAGTATTCAATAGGCAACAACCGTAATGAAAAGGAACCAACCGTAATGGATGGGAATCAATCGTATTCAATGGGAACCAAGCGTATTCAATAGGAACCAACCGTATTCAATAGGAACCAACTGTATTCAATAGGAACCAACCGTATACAATAGGAACCAACCGTATTCAATAGGAACCAACCGTAATGGATGGGAATCAATCGTATTCAACAGGAACCAACCGTATTCAATAGGAACCAACCGTATTCAATAGGAACCAACTGTATTCAATAGGAACCAACCGTATTCAATAGGAACCAACTGTATTCAATAGGAACCAACCGTATACAATAGGAACCAACCGTATTCAATAGGAACCAACCGTAATGGATGGGAATCAATCGTATTCAACAGGAACCAACCGTATTCAATAGGAACCAACCGTATTCAATAGGAATCAACTGTATTCAATAGGAACCAACCGTATTCAATAGGAACCAACCGTATTCAATAGGAACCAACCGTATTCAATAGTAACCAACTGTATTCAATAGTAACCAACCGTATTCAATAGAAACCATCCGTTTTCAAAGGGAATCAATCGTATTCAATGGGAACAAATGGTAATGAACGGGAAACTTCTGTTTACAATAGGAACCAACCGTATTCAATAGGAACCAACCGTATTCAATAGGAACCAACAGTATTCAATAGGAACCAACCGTATTCAATAGGAACCAACCGTATTCAATAGGAACCAACCGTATTCAATAGTAACCAACTGTATTCAATAGTAACCAACCGTATTCAATAGAAACCATCCGTTTTCAAAGGGAATCAATCGTATTCAATGGGAACAAATGGTAATGAACGGGAAACTTCCGTTTACAATAGGAACCAACCGTATTCAATAGGAATCAATCGTATTCAATGGGAACTAATGGTAACCCACACAACACTTAATATTGTATGAATATTCATTTTATGTGCCAGTGATAATGTCTAGATGTTGACATCTTATACATGTTGTTACAACATTAGTCGTGATAATATGTCCATACAGTAATACCTATCAATGTGTATACAATATCACATAATTATATTTTGAATAATAAATAAATGAATATTGTATGAATATTCTTTTCAAATATTGTCTTCTAAATATTTTACGTACATATACACAATGTTTTTATAAACCTGTGTATTATTATATTGTCGCTGTGTGGCCGCGACTATTCTGCACCCAATTTGTGTTATTTTAGGGGGATGCGTGTCCACGATTAATTCCATACAGTCTCAATCCTTGCATTCGAATTAATTACTGAAAAAAATATTGGATAAACTTTCAGACGGGATTGCTGGTACTGCATCTATAGGAATCAAACCCGGGCCTCCTAAATCAGGTCTCATGCATCACGCTTGCGCTACAACCACCGACCGTTTGTACGTATTTATAAAATGTATTACATGAATTTAACGTAACAGCAAATTTAATTCTGTTAGAATTCCAAAACTAAATTTTCCACGTGTTGTACAATTTGGTATTGAATCGTATTGAAATTCGTCAATTCATTATTTATAACCATGCCACATACATCACAGTATATATACTTACTGGGGCCCTCTTAAGAATAATAGGCCACATAATGTATATGCTGTCAATTTTTTAATCTATGCAGACCCGGAAAACGTCATGATTTGAATTTCTCGATTTACGTTCGCATAGCATCGTGCTTTGAATCAACCGCGTGACGTCATACTGAATTTAAAACGAATAATCTCGGAAGCATCCGAACATTACCGAACTATTTGGACCACTCCAGTCAACGCACTACTCAACTGGAGAACAAAATATGTAAGTATTTACCACTTTATTGATCTTTAAATTTGATTTGATTATAACGTATCATTTTCATTTCAAAAACAGTATAATAAATATTTATTTTTCAATATTCTGCATCAAAACTTTTTTTGCAGATGATCATTTGACTTTACCCCACCCGGCTTCCGGCCGGCAGTCAACAACTCAACTACAACATCCGGTTACGTTCTGTCTGTCGTGTTTCAAGCATGTTTTCAGTTCTCTTGGGTGAAAGCTTCGTAAATGTAGCCCCCTTTCGCCGGTGAAATCATCCGTACGTACTCACTGTATTTCAGGTAAGGTTAAGGATTGGCCTTCTTGTATTTTATGAAATACCGAAATAGTCTTAGCGTTTTTAATCCCGCTCAACAAAGACAGGCAGTCTAGGCTAGGCCTATCCTAGGGCCTAAGAGCCAAATTCCCGTTACCGTTAGTTTCGTTTGAGGGCTGAGGGGTTGAGTTGGGCTGAAACATCATAAGAATCGTAAGCCTAGGCCTAGGCTCTACCTTACTTCTTGCCTATCGTAGGCCTAGGCCCTAGCCTAGGCCTACGCATTCTTGTTTAAGTTTAAAAGTTAAAACCCTGTGACAAAGCCACTGACTTCTGGTTCCTGAAAGGCCCTGTGTGATAGGCCTACCTAGGCCTGGCCTATGATAATTAAATTCTGTTAAGACCCAGAGCCTATATAATTTGCAGACATGTAGGCCTGGGTAGGCTAGGCCTAGGCCTAGACCAAGGGGTAAGTTTGTAGGCTATCCTAGGCCTAGGGCCTAGGCCCTACATTTTGTACACCATCCATAGCGTAGGCCTAGGCCTAGGCCTCATGTTACGATCAGTGTTGTCTTAAACGTCATATAGGCTAGGCCTAGGCCTAGCCTTCGTGCCTAGGGCATGTTTTTATAGGGGGTGTGTGCCGTAAAGCGCCCGGTCTGACCAATGACAATAAGATTGAACAGAGCGAGGGTTCCGGTCGCTTTACGGTATGTGCCCAGGTTACAACAATGAAATTGATGAAATGAAATTTTGAAATCGTCTATTATAGTTTGCAGCTATGACATTAGTTGTGCGAACCCTACCGACGCGTTCACTATTGTGGTTGATTTGATTTATGAATTTAGGGTGCTACAATAGCTAGGATTATTTACAATGATTTAAGATACTAATATACAGTAGTAGATTTAACTGTAAAACTGAACACATGTCATAAAGTCTGAACTACACTTAAGGTGGAGCACTAAGATGCCTCCTTTAAGTGTTGCTCTATTTTCAATAATGTAATATTATATTTTTGTTATTGGTGCTAGGGCCTAGACGTAACAACGATCTACCCACTTTCCAATGGACTAGGCAGCTCAAACAGTAATGTTGCCCTAGCTGGACATTGCATGTATGCTAATAGGACGTTTTAACTAAATCTGGCTACATAGGGTAGCCTAGATTAAAGTAGGCACCGACAGTTAAAAATGCCTAAAGTAAAACGAAAGTCCCTTCGTGATTTATCAGCACGCCATTTTAACAGATTATTAAATAATCAGACCATAAGTGTTGAAGCACAATTGAACTCTTCATCAACTTCATACTCGGACATGCCCGGGTGTTCCAGGGCTAGCTCTACGTGTGGGTCTAATATGTTAGTACCATCTAGGGCTACTAGCCCTGTTCCAAGAATATATCTATCTGGTGCAACTAGTTCTGCCAATATGTGTGGTATGGTGGTGGTAAAGAGGGGCGATATTTTGCAATACTCAACCAATCTTTTATCACTGCCACTTTAGGCCCATATGAGCATACTTGGGGAAAGGAACTTTTAAAATAAACATGTGAACGCATTCGTATTATGACGAACTTTTGAACAAACTCATTCCCGTTTAGATTGATTACTTTTCTAGACCTTTAAAACATGTGCATGCAGACATCTCAGCAGTGACATGCCCATGCTTGTGAAAAATGTATATGTATGGAACAAAAAATAAATAAAAATAAATAAATTTGAAAGGTTAGGTGTTTCTACGTATTGTGCAGCACATATAATCTGCGACCAACAGCTTATCTCCTTATACACACTCTTGAAACTCTTGCAGCTGATAGTATCTACCAACATAAGCTATTTTAAACCCATAGCCACCAAATGTTTGCCAAGATGCTACTATTTCTCAGTGTCCAAAAAGAAACACGGAATTGATAGTTTTATATTTAATTTTAAATTAAGGTGGGTGTTACAATGCATTGCCAACTGAATATTGCTATACTTGGCACAAGACTACCTTACACTGCTTTCGTCACAGGCGAGGCTCTCGTAGCCAACCAGCGAACCGCTGGAGACACACCCGTGCAAAAACCGATCGCTGATTGGCTACGAACCCGTCGCCTGTGACGAAACGAAAGCATGTGTAAGGTAGTCCTGGTACAACTATATTGTACGTAATGTGTACACAAAATACAAAAATATAATTTACTTTTTAAAATTAACTTCTTTTTCGAAGTGAACTTGTACGTTTATTTAGTCCAACTGGGCCTCCAAAAGTAGTCCAGTTAAAGTGCCAAGTAATTTATTTGCCAGGCAAGCCCACTTTGGTGTCTTTTTATTGGTCCTTGTCATGGTGAAAACAACTTCAACTGGACATTGAAATACCAGCCCAAACTAGTGTTGGAACAAAATTTTATACAAACAGTGTAAACTGATGGTAACTTGTCATATGGACAAATCTCAATACTTCCGTGTTGCCCTATTTCACTGTAATTTTTTTTATTTATTTGTGAATTGAATTTTTGAATTACTACCTGACCTAAATTATCATGGAGCATATTTTATCTAATGCAAACTTGAAATTATACATAACAATATGTTAGAACTTAGAAGGCAGATATGAAAATCCTACACATCTGCATTAACTGCTACTGAACAGTACACTTAGCAAACACAGCTTTGGCATCATACCTTTATAGGCATTAATACTGTTTCAGAATGTTTGAAGCACTGGCTTGTTTCAAGGGGAACCTCCGAATGCCGGCTTCAAGAAGAACTGGACAAGGTTCCCAAATACATTGCCCAGCGGATTACCGACCTTAACCGGGAAGGAAAATCCAGTGTTGGAAAACCATCACAAAAAGACAAACCGAGGCGTCAGCTCATAGATGACTCGTTTGGTGCCTCTACGGCTCAACACACGCCGAATTTTTCTCCAGAGACATGTTTCTCTCCAAGTTTGTTGGACTTGTCTCCAATAAAACATGTCTCTGGAGAAGTAGTGGATAGCGACGCTACTCCATAGTGCAGGGTTGATTGATGGTCTGCCCATTTGAGGTGATTGCAAACCATTATTGTACGTTTCTACAATACTTTTTACAAGTTTTAGGCGGAAGGCAAGTTGGTCGATTTTTATGTTCGAAGCATTATTATAAATGATCTGTGCATTGAGAATTGACACATTGAGTAGACGTTTGAAAAGTTTTATGTACCACTTCCTACCCCGCTTGCGTTCCAATAGATAGGGCTGTAGTTTTTGGTCTTTGAGATCCACTCCCCCCATGGCTTTATTGTAGTCTAGGATGCATTGTGGTTTTTCAGTGTCCACCCCCCGTTTTGTGATAACAGCCATATCACTGTTGTGAAAGGTCAAAATAAAGGAAACATCCTTCTTGTCTTTCCACTTGAGGACCATTACCCCATTGGATGCTTCGGCAATGTGCTCCCCTTTTTTCAACTTGGCTGTTTTTACTCTAGCAGGGACATTTTTACGATTTATGCGAAGGGTACCTGCTACATTTACACCGTTATCATTGAGGCAAATG
Organism: Isoperla grammatica; assembly: GCA_945910005.1. Classification (NCBI taxonomy): domain Eukaryota; kingdom Metazoa; phylum Arthropoda; class Insecta; order Plecoptera; family Perlodidae; genus Isoperla; species Isoperla grammatica. The sequence goes on along the minus strand of OX246749.1, from coordinate 19,027,543 downwards.
CACAGGTCTGGAGAGTTGTCCACAGAGTATGGCCTAAGTTGTACAAGGGCTCCATTAGTTTTGTGACAATCCCAGCTGTTTTGGACTTGCTAAGGTCTGCATTTTGGATTGCGTTTCCGGCGTTTGCAATACCATTAGCCACATTCACACCATCTGCACCTACGTACACAATGAAGTTCCACAAATATCCCGATTGTGATTCACATAGTTCAAAGGTTTTTATTCCAAATTTGGAAGACTTGAGGGGAATATATTGCTTGAAACTGAGGCGCCCTTTCCACAGTGTCAACGATTCATCTATGGCAATATTTTTTGACAGTTGCGCGGCCATGTTTCTATCTTTGAAGTTTGTTTACGTTTCGTGTCGACTAAAGCTGTGTTACCAGATGGATAACGGTGTCGCCATAGTTACAAAAACAAACTTTTATGTTGTGTTAAGTTAAGTGTTATTTTGGCATAAAATGATACATTTTCAATCGTATACGTAATAGGGAACACGCGTATGAAAATTGTTGTCGATTTTTAAATACCTTGTCTCTCATTTAATAATTTTGTGTCTTTGAATTTTGAAAAACGGATCAGTCTATGCCTCAAAATAATTGGTTTAGTAACGATAAATAAAAGGGCGCGAAAAACGAGCCGCCGCCATGTAGAGTGGATTTGACGTCATGGGTTTGTACTTTGTACGCTCACCGCCTCAGCGATTGGTCTGTTACGCCACGTCTACAGAACCATTGCGTCACAGCCACCTGTACGCGTTTCAGATCCCCAGTTTAAACTTCAATAAATGCGACCACATTCAACCTATTTAAAAATTTCTTTTTTACGTGCGACTTGCATTAATATACTTTTTGTATCTAATACTATTAAACTAAGTGTTTGGTTTAACAAAGTAAATCGTACGCGTGTCGCCTATTGTATCACACATTTTATTTTGTTGTAACGACACAATACAATTGAGTGTATAAATAACAAATAATTATTGATATTGTAGGCCCACTTCTTTTAGATTATTCAGTTTCACACTGTTGGCTCTTCTGTTTATTAAAATAACACTACTAGAGTCAATTGAGCCACACTTTAAATGGCTACGAAGATGTATTGATTTTAGTATTTTTAACCGTACCGGTAGATAAATCCTATGCACTTACATTTTTACCGAGAAATAATATGCCATTACATAATATCATAATACCAGATACAAATATCTAAAACATTAATATTGTTTCGAACCAATAAGATAGTTCAGTGGGGTGATTTGAATGGGCAGTTGACTCGCATGAGAGACTTTAAGGAACGTAAATTCAAAGTTTCAATGTAAAAGCTATTCGAATGCTAAATAAAATGTATTAGGATTAATGGGCATAATAGCCAATTATTATTGCAGGGTTGCCGCCAAAAATAATTTCAAATCCTTGTAATAGAGGTAAAATCTCCGCAAATAGGCCTATCCGTGAAAAGTAAGAAACCGTTAATGTTGTAGGTGTAAATGTGTTTTTTGTAGGCTAAGTTTTAGCCATCATAGCTCGAGGCTGTTTTTGTTAAGTTTAATTTATGGCATTATACACATACTACTGGTATGTATGTATGCTCTTTATTTTTAGCAGCTATTTTACACCCTAGTTATATTTATTTACCTTCTATCAACCATTCACATTTGAACATTCCAATATTTTTAATTTCTCTTATATTTCTAGGTACCGGTAATCAATTAAATTGTCTTAAACCAAAGTTAAAAAAAATAATCACTTATACTATGCAGATTTTAAGTACACATTCCTGTTTCTAGCACTTCATATTGTGTGATATTGTGTGATATTGTGTGTGATATTGTGAACCATATCTGCATAACCTGATAAATTACTAGGTAAGATACCATTATACTGGACCCAAGATTACTTTACCCCTGCTTTCGTCACATCCGGGGCAGTCGTAGCCAACCAGCGAACCGCTCGAGACACACCCGCGCCAATACCGATCGCTGATTGGCTACGAACCAGTCGCCTGTGACGAAAGCATGTGTAAGGTAGTCTTGGGACAACTATACATACTTCATAAATGAAAACCATAGATAGAAGTTGATAGTTATCTTCCACTGACAACCAATGAAGTGCATTTAGCATATTTCTAATAGGAACTGCTTTTTGCATTCAATTATACATCTCATTGCCTTGTTTTGTACAGTTTTCATTCTATTAATAATAGATCAACTTGAATATGCCCTTGTTTTGCCTGAAAAATTATTATCCCAGAAAATTCAAAATATATTTCAACAATTGTGTTATACTATAAGTCTTGTCGATAATGAGAGATGTTCACTTATCTCTTATCTTATGGTATCTAGATCTTTGTTCAGTTTAAATGACTATCTATATCAACTGGTGTTTTGCTTTGTTTTTTAAGACAAGTTTGGCATTATGCTCTAAAAACGTTTTACTTTCTATGTATTATTAAGGATAGTACGTCATTTAGCTAGATTTGTATCTACATTCTACATAGCCTGTTTTTGTTTGTTATGTTTATTTTATGGTAGTGCACTATATACGTCATTTTTATGTTATGTTCAATGAATTCTAGGTTATGGAGCATTGTTTTTATCCACATTCACTAGTCAAAAACAGCTGTTTTTGTTTGTTTTTAAGTTTATTTTATGATATTAGACTGTGCTTCAAAACTGATGTGATTAATGTCAATGACTAGTAAGTCATGCTGTGCTTCTAGCCTAATTTACATTTTTTTTACAGGGTGCTCTATGATATAAGTGACAATTATTTTCTGTATCTATACAATCCATATTATCATTGGGCTTCTTATTTTTATGACTGTAAGCTCATGCATATTTGTGTTACTAGTATACCTATGTATCACAACTGATTTTTAGTACTGTTTGATGTATGACAAGTTGGTCTATCTACAACCCACATTTTTGTACCTAACTTAGTTACATTCTCTTTGAAGCCATTGTTGGTCATACTTTAGATACTCATGTATAAACCTATAATATAAATAAATATCCGTATTTTTTTACTATAAATATGAATTATTTCACATGTACTGAGAAGACTCCTACTGACTACGGTTGGTTCCTATTGAATACGATTGATTCCCATCCATTACGGTTGGCTCCTATTGAATACGGTTGGTTCCTGTTGAATACGATTGATTCCTATTCATTACGGTTGGTTCCTATTGAATACAGTTGATTACTATTGAATACGGTTGGTTCCTGTTGAATACGATTGATTCCCATCCATTACGGTTGGTTCCTATTGAATACAGTTGGTTGCTATTGAATACGGTTGGTTCCTATTGAATACGGTTGGTTCCTGTTGAATATGATTGATTCCCATCCATTACGGTTGGTTCCTATTGAATACAGTTGTTTACTATTGAATACGATTGATTCCCATCCATTACGGTTGGTTCCTATTGAATACGATTGATTCCCATCCATTACGGTTGGTTCCTATTGAATACGGTTGGTTGCTATTGAATACGGTTGGTTACTATTGAATACGGTTGGTTCCTGTTGAATACGATTGATTCCCATCCATTACGGTTAGTTCCTATTGAATACGGTTGATTACTATTGAATACGGTTGGTTCCTGTTGAATACGATTGATTCCCATCCATTACGGTTGGTTCCTATTGAATACGATTGATTCCCATCCATTACGGTTGGTTCCTATTGAATACGGTTGGTTGCTATTGAATACGGTTGGTTACTATTGAATACGGTTGGTTCCTGTTGAATACGATTGATTCCCATCCATTACGGTTAGTTCCTATTGAATACGGTTGATAACTATTGAATACGGTTGGTTCCTGTTGAATACGATTGATTCCCATCCATTACGGTTGGCTCCTATTGAATACGATTGATTCCCATCCATTACGGTTGGTTCCTATTGAATACGATTGGTTCCTATTGAATACGGTTGGTTCCTGTTGAATACGATTGATTCCCATCCATTACGGTTGGTTCCTATTGAATACGGTTGATTACTATTGAATACGGTTGGTTCCTGTTGAATACGATTGATTCCCATCCATCACGGTTGGTTCCTATTGAATACGATTGATTCCCATCCATTACGGTTGGTTCCTATTGAATACGATTGATTCCCATCCATTACGGTTGGTTCCTATTCATTACGGTTGGTTCCTTTTGAATACAGTTGATTACTATTGAATATGGTTGGTTCCTGTTGAATACCATTGATTCCCTTTGAATACGGGTTTTACTCATTCCTATTGAATACAGTTGATTCCCATTGCGTACGGATCCAGTTGAATACTATTGGTTACGTTTCCAGTTGGATACGGTTGATTCCCTTTGAATACGGGTTTTACTCATTCCTATTGAATACAGTTGATTCCCATTGCGTACGGATCCAGTTGAATACTATTGGTTACGTTTCCTATCCACTCCCATTGATTACGTTGCCAGTTGGATACGTCCAAAGTGGCACTAATACTATTGGTTCCCATTAAGTTTAACATGTATTGGATTCAAACAACATCCAATGGTATTCAACTGTAATATTTCCAATAGTATCCAACCGTATTTTTAAGCAGGGAGGCGCTGCAAATAAATAGATTTCGTAGATATGTGTTACGGAATGTCATATTCGTGATAAAAAAAAAACTAAAATATAACTATAAAGTATTAAAAAAAAAAAAAACATAATAAGCTTTGATGTTATAGGCCTTGGAACGATAAGCACTTAATGTGCGCGCTAAAGGTTTTACAGGTTCGAAATCGTCAAGTTCATATCTCTCGGGCATATGGTCATAGGCAGTCATCATCACTAAAGGTAGGCTACGTGCGGAGACCTCACGGGCACTATCACCATTCTCGCTATTGGGGACGGTTGCTCTGTCTGAACTTTTAACATGGAGTTATTTTATTATTATTATTGCAATGGGTCTGCCTGGCCTTCCATTGCAGATGAGTTTTAGCTCGTTCTGCATTGCGTATTTGCTCGTTGTCAAACTTTTGCATTGCGTTTAGCATTTGTTTGCCTGGTGTAATGCCTAGATGTTTTAAAGCTTCGCACTTGCCAACATTTCCATCATTAAGACATGAGAGCATCGTAGCACCCAAACTTGAGGACATTTGCGCCTACCAACACAGTTTTGGGTAGACGTACCCAGATCATGCTGTTGAAACTTTACTTTGGATCCTGAGTATGTCTGTGCAAGCACCACGCAGAAGATCGACATTGGCCAAGTCTTGGAATACCGGTTTTATCTCCTCCATTATTGCTACTGGTAGTTAGGTGGTATGCTTAAACTCATTTGCTGCTCCACTTGCCAGGGATTTCAGTTACTTGCACCGGGTGTGCAAAACCCGCGCAGGGGATTTGCATTCGTAGAAAGGTTGTGAAAAAAGCAGGCCCAGATAGCGGGTTGCATATTTTCCAGATTATCTACATTTCTGCAAATAGCAAATCCATAGTAGAGTTGAATACTATCAACTTCCGCATCAGTTAGACGCCCCCTACCGATTAGACCTTTACCATCACTCAGTTTCACTCCGTTACAACATTTGCGACTGGGAGGATAGTTTCCACACTTATACACTTGAACAATCCGACATGTTAAATTCTGTTAACATTTTCTGAACATGACCTTGATCAACTTTCAGCTTAGACAAATAATCTCTACATATTTTCATAGATAACAAGTGGTGGTCTCATTGGTGATCGAAGAACCTTCTGCGGACGACACCAAGACTTGTGCGTGTGGTCGTACACGTAGGGATCGACATTTGACTCTCGCTATGGACATATACTCCATTGGAACCTCTAACAGACGTTGCCATTGTGTTGTGTCTTGTATTCACTTCTCAGAGTGCAGTAGATCCAACAGTGGTACAGACGTGAAATATCTATCCATGTAGATGGTTGTACCAGCTATTGCGAGTGGCCTGTGTATCTATGCCCGTACTCACGGAGACCTCAATACTTCTCTAAAAAGCTGAACAATATCTGCCCCCTTTAGCCACTGCCCACCAGAAACTCCAGTTACCTCTGCTTCTGATAACTTCCCTCCAGGCCCCTTTCCCCTCACCAGCACCAAAACAGGACCTGCATCCTCCACAAGAGTAAGGAAACACATTCTTGCAAGGACATCAGTCTTTCGTGGTCAAAATGAGGCGGGTCTAGGGTACCAGCCTATCTATAGTACGCTACTCCGGTAGCTGAATGGCCAGCCCTAGCTCTGGGCTGGGTACCCGGGCTTGTCTCTTCCACGAGCTGTAAGACATTAATTTACCCCCCTCCCACCCATTCATCCCTCAATTGCTCTATCCGTAGGTAAAGCAACCCGGTAAGTGGATTTTTCCACGGTATCAGCAACAGTGACCGCATCTTCATATCAACGGAACTGTTTTTAACAAAACTTTTTTGTGTCATTTTTTTTATGTATAATGTTTCACATCCAGGAATGTTGAACTTGTTAGTGCCATACTTTAAATGCGTTTTCTTTACCACTTTTATGTCGGAAGGAGAGTAAAGTTCACCTAATAGAATAAGCAGTTTGCTCAAGTTGTTATCATTTAGGCTCCTGATTATGAGATGAATAATATACATGTTAAGGGCTGTGCAAATGATTATGTTCTTGTACTGTTGTAGTTGTGTATGTTCTGGTTCTTCTTGTGTTTGAACTTATCCTGCTGTCTAGCTTTTGAGCCGGATCCTTGCTGTTTTGCTTTCCCTCTATCTAAAGTAGGTTTTGTTTCATTTGTGGTTGGAATAGTTTCCATTTTCTTATGAAACCCGTTCAACTAGTCCGGGAGTCTTAAGAAAATAGGACAGAATCGAAATGTGGTGTATGAGTAAATATATCTTAAGCTAGTTCTTTGTCTAGTTGTAGATCCATATTAGGAATATTGTTATGTGTATAGGCCTTGGGCCTGGCTATTGGTCTAGGTCTTAGAAGGGAGTTTAGATATACCTCCTACTCTGTTATGTGGATTATTTTTGCGTTTTCATATTTTCATTTTTCATAGTTAAACGTGAAAGCCAGAATCGAGATTTATTTTCGTCAGTAAGGTTATTTGTTGCTGATGTTCTTTATAGCCGATTTCCGACATAAACAGTCTGTCCATTGCTGTTTCTTCTATATGTGGTCCTAGGATGCCGTGAGTACATCTTTTGCGATGGTGCTATGATGTGTTTTGATCAGTGCCACTGGCCTGGGAATAGTGTTTGTGCGGGATACATTGGCAGTGTTCGACGTCATCCATGCTTATATTGGTCCCAATGGCGGCACAGAAGTTTTCCATAATTTTTTAGGTGTTTTCGAGAGTGTCTGGTATTAAGTTAAAATTTGTTGAAGTATTGCTTTACTTGGTCGACCTTACTCTCCAAGGCGTTGATTTTGGTCTCCCGGCTTCTTCTTTTTAACTTGTTCATTTCGTTAGTTTCTTCTTTAATACACATCTATGAGATTGTTATTTAGCCACATACTCTTTTTATATATTGGCAAGGTGTCAATCGGGCACAGGAACTGTATTAGTTCAACTGCGAATCTGATGACGCAATCTTTGCAGTCTGAAGGGAATGCTTTATAGTGAGTAGCAAATCTTCATCGTTCTTGGTATATTGATGTTCACATCTCATGGGAAAAGGCCATCCATGGGCTGAACCTTTGGCACTTTACGAGGTCGAAGACTTTTGTTAATAGTTAGGAGTCATTCCATATGAAATCAACTCAGTTTGTACAATTTTTTGACATGACCCCTTCAGATTTGTAAAAATTTTGCACACATAAACAATGTGCCCATTAAAAAAATACTTTCTTTTTCAAAGGGTTTAAAAGATGCCGAAGTTTGGCCTTTTTCGCACCCCTCGCGTACACCGACTACCCTTAAATTTAATAACATTGTCTAATATAGCTACAGATGTGTTATATAGCTCATTTGAAAGGGAATTTAACAAATATACACAGTCTATTACTACATGAGGGTACAATGGTTTCTACATATGGAACTTTCTAACCACCCCTAACAAAAACCTCCATCTCAGATTTCATGTTCAAAGATACATTATTGACCCCACAAAAATTCAAGTTTGGCACTCTGCAACTCTTGCATCAATAAATTTATTAGGAATTATATTTGTCATAATATGACATTCTGTACAAATAAGGGTTTTACAAAAGATTATTTTGAATTTCATTTATTAAGATGCAGTTAAATTAACTTTAAAATAAAATTAATATTGTCTATACCTCATAAACATACTGATGGATGTTGTCTAAATTACTTAATTATTTCGATAGAAGACCTAGGGCCTCCTTGCCCATCTCAGTGTCTGATTGTTTGTAAGTTCGTCCTGTTGCTGCTGTTGAATCTTCTAATGAAATATCGTTTCGACTAGCCATTGTTGCATAAATATGAGACGTTAAGCCCTATTAATCAATCAATCAATCAATGAAATAATATCATTGAATTCCACAAGTGTTTCATCAACCACACTGGGTTATAAAAATGATGTTGCTGGTCCATGAGGA